>WEKY01043566.1:0-83072 GCA_013390045.1 Picathartes gymnocephalus
GATAAATGATGGAGAGCAGCTTCATGAGGGGCCTCCTTGGTTCCCAAGGCTTCCAGACCCTGCAGTCCCCAGTCGCCAATAAGCAATTCTCTTACTGAAATCTTCTGAGGATACTTGGATTATCCAGGACAGTAAACATGCAGGTTAATTGTGAAAACCTGAAGAAGGGCCTTATTCAGTGACAGGACAAGAGAACTGATGTTGAAATTTGATGCAGGTAAATGCATTGTGATGAAAATGGAAAAATAATTTTGCATGTACTGAAATTAGTCCTGTTTGTCTTCAAGCATGAGGAACAGTATTAGTTATAGTGAGTAGTTTTGCAGAAATATCAGCTTAAAGCCAGACCCCAGTCAAAACAATTAACTGGATATTATGAGGAAAGAAATAGAGAACCACACAGGAAATATAACCATGTCCCTCTGTGGGTTCAGGATGCACACAACAGGATGTGTAGACCTGGAGAAGGCCTGAGAAGGGTGACAGAGCTGTCACAGCTTTTCAGTGTTTTCTATTTGAATGGATGTTGAGCTCAGCCTGGAGAGGCTGCTCTGGTGTGTGTGACCTCTGTGGCCAAACAGTTGTGACCTCGGTGGGTCTTCTGCCTGACTGGAACGCTGGAAATCTCAGGCAGCAGAGATTTGTGTGTGAACACGAACTGCAGAGCAAGTGGAGACCCATTTGGCACCGTTGTTGCTGCTGAAGTGACAGGCAGGAAAAAGAGGAGCCTGGCTGTAATTAACAAAGCAGCTTAACTACTAATACCTTGGTAATGTCCCTCGTATTGTAGATGAAAGGCTCAATTGGTAATTTGAAATGAGAACAAACACACTGAAAGGATGGTGGCTGTGAGAAAAAGGAGTACATGAAAACAGCAATTTATCCAAAACAGCAAGTTTCTGGATGTGCTCAGAGGGTCTGCTGTGGATTCTGGAATCTGCTTTTGCAACTGCTTTTGCAATTGCTTTCACAGCCTAAAGCAGGTGAACTGAAGTCTTATGCAAGTCTTGCTCAGCAGCTCCCAGAGCAGTTCAGACAGGATTTTACCATTATGGAAGCACCACAAAAAAAACCACACACGCACAAAACCAACTGAACAAAAACCCAACCAACACAAAACAAATCCCAATCAAAACCAACCAACCAAAAATGCCCTTTGAAGGGTTTTTAGAGTAAACATTTGCATCAATCAGAAAAATTTATAAGAATACAACACTTGTCTGGGAAATGAAAAAAATTAGCACATTTTCAGCAGGTAGTTGCACTGGCAAAACAATGCTTTTGCCAAACAGAAACCTCACAAAACCCTAGGCAGGAAATATTTTTTAGACACACAATATTTCTATACAGAGTTGCTTTGCTTTACAACATTGAAATTGTATTGTATTGGTATTTTAGACCCCTCTACTTCTTACTGCACCAAACGGTGGTGCTGTCATTGCAAAGCAGCAAAATAGGTTGAGGAGATGAAGCAAGCAGACTTAAACACAAAAGGTGTAGGATCCCTTAGGATGACCCCTCATTTCCCGGTGGATCTGACGTTCCAGGAGGCCAGTCCATCCCACTGTGTGATGCAAAAGTCCCAGGCTGTGTCCTCACCCTGTTGATTTGGCTGTGTGCACTGAGCCTTGCTTACCAGGCACTGACAGTGGGCACTAAATGTCCTGACAGATCCCTGGGATCTCCTAGAGTGAGGTGAAGCAAAGTTGATGATATAATACATTTCCATTTTCTGTTTGGTTGCCATTCTCTGAACACGAGGACACTGGGGAATTCCCTTGAAGAATTGCTTTATACAGAGGAAAAGAAATGTTTCCAAGTGTCACAGATGTAACTTTTGGGGGCAATACATCAATCTTCTAACAACTCTATGGTATAGCAAGTGTGAATCCCACCTCATGGGTGCTGTTGGCCAGCACAGCTATATCATATTTATCATAGGTAAACCAGAGGAGTGTATCCTGAGATAGAAAATCAATGAGTCTGAATCTGACAGGTAATTCTTTCCCAGATATCAATCCAGAAATTATTTGTTTAAAAAAAGATTTCTTTTTTTTTTTCCATTTTGAAATCCAGGTGAATCTTCCAGCGTTCCAATTCTCTCTGCCTGAGTTCCTACTCTCGTGGCTTAGTGGCTCTCTGTATTCATTGCCCATACAGCATGGGCTATGTTTGCTTAGCTCTCCTCCTCCTCTTCCATTTCTCATGAATAACAAAACCACAGGAATAGGCTGAATGTCTCTGGAATCATTCAGGTAGCAGATGAACTTTGAGTGTTGACTTTTTCACCCTCACAGGCATTGTCCATTTACTTTCTTCTTATATCCCTGCTATAATTTGTACAAAGCTATTTGTGATTAGCTGGCATTTACAACCAGGTATTGATTTTTTTATTAATTTATAAACAGTTCAAACAAACAGTGGTAGTCAATTCTAGGAATAATCCCCCAGGAGGTTAGGAAAGATACAGACAAGTGCACAATCTATAGGCAGTGCATTAATGGGGTGAGATTTGAGATGTCTGTGTATACATTCACAATAACCTTTTGTCTATGTATTGAAGCTGGTAAATACAAATGTTAAGGGATTGTTTTCAGCTAAATATTTTCAGCATTTTAAATTATTCCGCCTCATACAAAAAGCAGCGTGGCTATTCTTTATAGATATGCTGGCAGGCGACAGGGGATTCCCTCCAAACTTAGGCATTGTTGAGGAAAAAGAGGCCTGTGTTAATCACACTGAACACCAAATGCCAGAGGCAGAAACAGAGCAGGTTCTGCAGTGTCTTAGCTCAGAAGAAGGGAAGGTTCCAGCTGGGAATGCCCCACTTTGATTCAAGGCTGGGCAGGGGCAGAGTGGAACACACACCCGTCCAGTGTCACAGGAGTGGAGCTACTGAACACCTTCTGTGGGTGGCTGGGCAGGCTGCAGCAAAGAAAACATTTGCATGTACATTGGTCTTTCTATAAAAACTCTAGAGACACAACAAAATTTCTTTCTCCACATGTCAAATTTCTCTTTTTTCGCGTGTATTCACAAGCATCCCCTAGAGTGTCGATGTGCTATGTCTGCTTGGACAATTTTTTCTCCAGCAGAACTCAACTTACTGAAATGGATGTTTTGATTAAATGAATGTTTCAGAGGAGAAATATTTAATTTTCCTTAAAAACAGCATTTTTGAACAACAGTAAGAAGTGTTTCAGTGGTGTATAAGCCTGAGTGCTCTTGGGAGACCTTATAGGAACATTCAACTTGAAATGAAGAACATTCCACTCCTTGCTAAAAGACAGACTGCACAGGGGATCCTTCTGAATCCATAGATTCTGAATCCATGGATTCCACCTGGCTGTGAAAGGAAAGCACCTCGTTATTCATAGCCTCTGCCCACTGCCCTCTCCTGAAGGCTTGACAAATTCGGTGCATTTATAAAAAGTAGCAGGGTTTTATGCAATGAAATGTCTGTGAATAAAGGAGAGGAATGCTTGCAAATGATTGGGAGAATCATCTGAATTAAATAAAACCACCATCAGATAATCTTCAGTGACGTGTTAGGGAATGTTATTAGTCAGAGTCCAGCAGTCATGTGGTATTTAGAATCCTCTGGCATTTCAGTGACCTTTTATAAGGTAGATTGCATGGAACAATTAATTTATTTCATGACCATCCCATTGTATCCAAGATAAAAAATGTTAGCCAAAACCAGGTGTCCAGCTCAGAGCCATGTATTGCATTTCAAAACCCATTGAGTGGAAGCTAATTTCAGCAATTTGCATGAGAGCCTTTTGCTATCACTTCTACCATAGTATCAGTGTCAGCTCAATTTTCAGAGCAGCTGTAGCTCAAACACTGACCTGCTGCCTATTACAGTAGTGTAATGAAGTGCAATGGACTAGTAATTATTCTACATTACTGTAGATCAAGTAACATGCAGCTTTCAGTTATCACAATGAAATCCCAGTTCTTGCTCAAAATGAGAAAACTGACCATGAAGTTGATTTAAGGGTGTCATCAAAAATTACTTTCAGAGCCTGCAAATGTACTACTTATTTCCCAGATAGCATCTGACATTGCTGTACAAATGTCCCAGAGTCACTGCATTCTTGAATAAACTAGTTTCAAATAACTGAGTGAGGAGTTCTATCTGAGAGGCAGGAGTAAATTGAGATGGGATGTTCTTAAAATTTCTGGTAATGCAATTGCATTAGGCAAATGATTTCAATGTCTCCTTTCTAGCACCATCTGTGAAACTTCCAAACAACTTATTCGTGAAATCACGGGGATTTTTTTCTATTGCTTCATATGAAATATTGAGCATTATGAATTTGACTTAAAACCGTGGCAAATTGCTCACTACCTGCCTGTACAATCAGGACCTCGGCCTGCCCAGGCTGTATTTCTTCCAAAGAACGAGCCATGATTGTCATAATCTCTCCATTCAGATCTATTCCTTCCCCAACCCTCTTGAAATGACCATCTCAAAACTTGCTTTTAGCCCTGTCTTTTGGAGGGTGAGAACTGGAGGCAACTCACAACACAACAACGTGGAATACTGTGTGGGACAAGCAGGGAGGACAAGGGCTTCACAGTAGTCAGGTTTTGTCACCCAGTACTGACACATTGCCTTGGAGTGAAAGGATGACAGAGCTCCTCATAAGTAACTTGCATTTTTCTGTGTAGGCAACAGGCAGGGGGTGTTTGGAAGTTGGATATTCACTTTCTATTTTCCAATTTCTTGCTTAGCTAACTATTACCAGTAGTTGCTTAGGAAGTTGTGTTGCTGCAGGTAGAGGTAATTATTTCTATTTTTTAAGCAAATTTTTGGAAAAGTCTCTTGGCACATCACCTTCAGTATCTGGCATGAAATTTTAGCTCTTCCCTGCCAGAGGTAACAGGATATTGAAATATATGGAACAAGCAGACTGGAAAGTTTAACTGTCAAAAACAGTCCATTGTGTCAGGGGCAAAATCAAATTAAGTTATAAAAAGGTAAAATAATCCCTGCAGAGCAATTTGTTAGAATCTGGGTGGTTTGTTAGGGATGGTTTTTTTTCCTAGAGCAAGGAGAAAGGGAATGTGGCTTAGATTTTCACTTTCAGCCCACACAGAATTCACACACAGTAATTCAGTTCAGGTAAGATGCAGTACTGGATGTCTGGATGAATACACACTCCTTTCTTTGGGATGGAGGGGGTAACAGGGTTTAGGGGAAGATACAACAAGGCAGAAAACTCAGCAGAAAGTAAAGACTCACAGAATAATTTGGGTTGGAATGGACCTTAAAGCTGATGTACTTACAACATCCTGCCATGGGCACGTCGCTTATAAGAATCCAAATTCCATCTTCATTTATACAAAGGTATGGGTGATAGTGTGTCAGAAAAATCTCTTTCAAATACAGGAAATGGAGAGAGGAGCAGTTGATCTCCAGCATAACAGCTGCACATCACGTTTATGTAGGAGTTTCAGGCTGCATACAGTGCTCACATTTCCAGGGAATAATAAAACCTGAACTCCTGGTCTAGCAACCCAGCAGGATCCTTCCCTGATCCTGGTCACAGGCTGAGGACACCATGAAGCAAGAGCAGCCATGGGCCTGAACTCCAGGGGTAACCACATCTCAGGACAATCTTTAAAGCATCATTCTGTCTGTGTGTCCATCTGGCCCTGGCTGTAGCCCATGGAATCAACGTGAAAGGGCTCGCTGCAGCAGTTAACACCACTGCTTACAAATGGAAAGGGCAGTAAATACTTGGGTAATGCTAGAAGAAAATGGGAATGTGAGATTGCAAATCCATCTCAGACTGGAGGAGTTTTTTCTCCATTTACATTCATCTTACATAAATGATCAACAACAGAATGACTTGGGTTTAGAGCAGATTTTAAAGAATGAGTCAATTTTAAAGAAGTATCTTCCTGTTTTCTTGAAATGCAGGGGGGCTTATTGCTAGTGCTTTAAAACCTAAATCCTAATTCTAGATGTGACAATATTCCAGTCAGAGGCACATCAATATGACAAGGCTAATGTGTCCAACCAGAAGAATTTACATATGGAGAATTGACTATTTTCAGTAAACAACTCATTAATGAGCCATCAAAACTTGGTTGTAGCAACTCTTGCATGACTTATCACAGTAAAATAATAAGAAGAGAAAATCTAGTTTTGCATGTTTCAGGTAAAAGAAAAAAATTCATCATGTAAACTTTGTTACAAAGGCATATTTGCCACCACTTAATATGTATTATTCACTGGCACGAAATTATGATTCTAAATCAGGAGGGTAACGAGGTGTTTTCCTCTATAAGATTTAACTAAACCTCTAGAGTTTTTAATCTGTTTTCCTAACAAAGTTTACTCAGAAACATTGGCTCGGTTCTGACTGTCTGGAGATCCCAAGTCTCCCTGTGTAAACTGAAAGAGGCTCCCCATGCTGGCTCATGCTTTTATTATGGGAATCACACTAAATGTGATAATTTTAGAGAAGTGTGTGTTCTCTGTTCCATCAACTCCTAATGGTGTCAGCAGAATATGAATGAAGAGCTTTGGTCTAACTTTGAGGCCACTCACCACACACAGGAGTGGCCTCACTGAGCCCCCAGCAGAAGATACACCTAAAATATGGCAAATTGCAAAGGATAGGTTTACCTGCCCTGTTTGAGAGAAATATCTGAAACTCCTGCTTTCATCTCCTCACAAACTGTGCTCTGACTAGAAAAGCTGAGGGTCCAAAGTCAAGCATTTGCCTTTATTTGCATGGCAGAATTTCTGCTGGGCCATAAGGAGTCTGTCATGGGTAAGTCTGGAGATGATGTCTCAGGGGGTTTAGGTAGAGGCCAATTTCAGCAATGCATGGGAGCTCCACATCTCCCAGGGAGCGTGCAGGGGGATTTTCAGGGTTTTGAAAGAGAAGACTGAAGGGGTACCATGACCTTCTAGTGCTCTAATGAAAGCCTCTTTGCAGAACAGGTAGTTTAATTCAGCATCCATCTATATGCTATCAGGAGAGAGCATTTGAAAATGTAGAGATGCATATTCCTTTTTATTTTTTGGTCAGTCTCTCTATTTCTGTTGACTTGAATCTGCTAATTCCTATCTCCCAAAAATTTGGCACATGAACAAGATATATTTGAAATGTAAATCTCTGATGCAAATAACCAGAGATGATTGGGAATCTTTTATCAGGACGATAAATAAAAAATTTTTAAGAGTGGTTTTTTTCCCATAATAAAAATGCAGTTACTGCCAGATCAGAATTTTCTATTGGAAAGTTTTTGTTTCACTGAATATTTGCAATTTTCAGGAAAATGGAATTAACTCTTTCATTTGACTTGGAATACAGTCTAAATCACGGATTCACAGATTGATTGGAGTTTGAAGGAACCTCTGGAGCTCAACTGGCCCAACCCCACTGCTGAAGCAGTCTCACCTACAACAGGATGCATAGGATTTGGTGCAGAAGGAGACTCCACAGCCTCTCTGGGCAGCTGTCCCACTGCCCAGTCCCCCTCACAGTACAGAAGATTTTCCTCATGCTCAGATGGAACTCCCTGTGTCTCAGTTTGTGCCTGTTACCCCTCGTTCTATCTCACTGGAGCGGCTCTGGCCCCACTCTCTGGACACCCACCCGTAAGATATTTGTATTGATGAGATCCCTGCTCCTTTGTCTCCCTCCCCAGGCCCAAGAGCCCCAGATCCCCCAGCCATTCCTTGCAAGAGGTGCTCCAGTCCCTTCTCCGTTTCTGCAGGAAGTCTGGGCTGCAGGGAAGGGCAGGTCCAGCTCCAGAGCTGCAGTGCCTGGCTCCCACATGCAGCCGAGAAACCCATTCCTGACACAGGACATTCCGGGTTGTTTTATCAGCGGCTGGAGTGAAAAAAACCACCAGTTTCAAAAGTGCTGAAAGTTTCATTCTGTTAGAGGAACACCCAAATGAATGTGGTTGTCATTTCCGAACTAGAATTAATGTGGAATTTCCATCCCACACACACAAAAAAAATCTGAATCTTACTTTTAATCCCGTTTTAAATGGGATGAAATGGGAAAGGCTGAAATACCAACATTTCTCCTGGGATAAATGCTGTTCTTGCTATACTCTGTAAACAGTTTTGAATAGGACACTCTTTCAATTGAGATCACATTCTCAAATGCATGATTTATGGGCTTATGAGGGTGTTAAACATCAAAATAAGTGTCTGTAAGGATCTTTTTCTCACCTGAAGAGTCCTTGACTTTAACAAAAACTAGCCTAAACTGGCAGAAGATGAGAGAAATCAGTATGACAGAAAAGAGTAAAATAATAAGGCAGCTGATAAACGTGAAATTAACTCCTAAAAATTGTAAAGATCCAGCATGACACTAAATTCTTCATCTGAGCGGCTGCAACTTTAATGCCGTGTCACTGTTTGCCTTCTCACTGTGTTGTACATTCCCCTCTAGTGGCTGGTAAAAGATTTATGGGAGGAAATTCTTCCAAGAGCTAAAACCAAATTTGCAAAGGGAAATCAAGAGGAATTAGAGATGTAAATACTTTTAACAACCTAAGCAGGGGGTTCTTACTTCCAGCAGTAACAAAACTCACCCCTCTTGTGCTGGAGGTAGAGATCAAATTGCTCTTTTGGCCTGAGGAATGTCGATTACACCTAGGAAACAAAGGCTCTGCTCCATGTTTGGTGCAGTTTGAGGGTGGGAGAATGAATTAGGGTGAAGAAGGAGCTGGAAAAATTCTATATTGTATAGGTCTGAAAAGTGTTAGCCGTCGATTTTTTGTCCTTTGTTTTTTAGTTTGGTTGGGTGTTTTTGTTGTTTTTTTTTTTTTAAATAGGGTTCAGTAGCCTTATGGTAGCTGTTGTTCGGTTTCCACGGGGGTTTTTTCTGTGTGTGCACCTTTGTTTGCTTGGGTGCTCTGGGTTTGAATTCCATCTGTGTCTCCTGGATTTGGGGACTGGGGCTTGGAGTGCGTGTGTTTTCTGATTCTGAGTGAAATTAGAGAGTGTTTGCTCTGAGCACTTCCATTCCTCCTGTTGGCTGCTCTGGTGCCCCTGCCCAAACCAAGGAGAAGAACAATCCCAGGGGGAGGTCACAAACCAGCTGGGCTCCGTGGCTCTCCAGCTGCTGGGGACAGTGGAGGGACAGTGTGCAGGCAGTCTGTGGGATACTTCAGGAATCAGTGATCTGTTTTATGAAAGAGCGCTGGTCTCTGGATTAAACCCTAATTTTGGATTTTTCTCTGAACCCTGCGCTGGACTGTGGGTGCAGGGAGCACCTGGGTCACCCTGCCACTGCTCCCCTCTCAGGTCCAGCTCCACTGATGCTAAAACTGCAGCAAGCAACTTCCAATTGCACCATTTCCTTGGCTACTCAGGGCTTAAATTCATCAGGTTTTGCTGAAAAAATAAATATACTTTGTTCTCAGTATGACTACAACCTGTGTTGGCACAGGACTGGCAGTGTTTTGGTGCCAGCAGCCAGCAGGTTAAGTGGCAAAGCAGGTTTCTGTAATTCCTCTTAGAGCAAGCAGAGTGAGCCAGGCTCATCAGCAGGAGGATGTCCCTACCACCTTCCAACTGTGTTTTCAAACAACATTTGGGAGTGATTTATGCTGCGTTGTGACACTGGTACCATCTGTTCATCATCATAAGTATGAATGAAGTGATAATGAAGAAAATGTTCTAAGCAGCTAACAAGATGATTACACTTTAATAACATAATTTTGGCATAATTTGGATCTTCAGCGATCTACAAACACTTCATTTCAAAATCTAAACCTCTGGAGCCTTCCTGCAGCTACACAGAGCCCTCCTCTGACTTTTAATATCAGGGAAAGGATAAAATTGATCTTGAAATGTGTCTGAAGTCCTGCCTCACCTGTCTGCTGACTCACACTGTCTCCTACGTGGCATCTGCTGTTTGCAGACTCTTGATTCATTTCCTTGCCTGCTTCACCTCTGTTTGGAAACTTCTCAGAACAGGCTCAATATCTTCCCAGGGCAAGAATCATCTATTCCTCCTGCCAGCGGTTTCCACCTGACTTACTCACTGTTCTCTTACAGGAAAAAATCAGGGACTGTCCATTCCAAATATTATCAGGGCCCTTCAGTATTTTTTTCAATTGAGAGTAAACCAGAAGTCCGGAGAAAATACAAAAAAATGGTGACTTTTTATTAGATTCAGTGAGATTTCAGAACAAAAAAAAAAAAAGCTGTTTTTGTTAAATTGCTAAAAAATAATTTTAGATTTGTGTTAAAAAACTTTCTATTTCAAAATGAGAAAATAAAACTCATTGCTTTAAAGTCAGGTACGGAAATGCATATTTTCTTTTGGGCCTAAGAGAAATGTCTCTGTTCAGTGACTAAATGTAGAACTTTGATTTTTATTCTTGGTTGTTCCAGGAGGGAATATCCTGGCCATTCCCAGCAGCACTAGGTCCTGCAGCAATGGGGTGAGAGGTTATTTTGAAGAGCTCTACTTTTCCAAGCAGAGCTGTGAGACACATTTGAAGTTTCCTCCATGATGTCAAGTCCAATAACTGCGACCTTGTGACCCTTCCATCAGATTCTTGTGACAGAATCTATTTCAATGTCTCTCAGGGACATTCAGGTGCTTTCTCCAAGTCCATCTCCCACCTTACAGGGATGGCCAGAGTGAAACACAGGGGAAAACATTTTGGGATGCACAGATTTGAAGATTCTGGACAGAACTGGAGGCAATCTCTAACCAGGGGATGGTTTTGCCTTTGTTTGCTCAGCCTGTGCACAGGACTTTTGTTCTGCTGTCCGTTGTCAGTGACTGGGTGACTGGAGCAGGTCTCTGTGATGGTTCAGTTGTTCATTGTGGTGAATTCTGACTGTCCCCCCAAGCCTTACGTGCCTCAGCACCGTGGTATGGCTGTGATGCAACTGTGCGAGCAAATGTGCTCAACAGATTTTAGGCCAAAAAAAACCACCCAACATTGTTAGGAACTGTTGAGCTGATTCCTTACGCCTGCCACATCATTTCTTTGTTACTCAAGTAGACATGCTGTCTAAAGGTATTGCTTTTTTCTGCTGTATTCTTTACTATTGGGTAATCTTTTAACATCTGTATGACATCTTGTTACCAGCCTGATACAACACCTTGCCAGAAGGAAAAATGCTGTTTGTTGGGTTGGTAATACAGCAGCAGAGCTGCCATCCAAGCTGATCTGTTGTTCTGTTAGACTCCACTTAGCTGAGGATATGATCAGAGTGACTAACGGGAACAAGCATAAAGCAGATTTTTATGTTGCCATTTTTCTTTCTTATATTTTCATCTGTCTATCAATGTTTTCAAAGTGAATATGCCAAAAAGCAGGGAAGAACCCACACGAAAAGGGGTGGTGCTGAACGGGGCTTGAGTAACCTTTTGGCTGTAGTTGCTGAGAGGATTCGTGCGTGTTGCACATGACTCATGGAACAGCTATTCCTGCACCAGGTGGTTAAAACTCATCAGTGATGGGTTTACAAGAAACTCATCCTTAATCTTCCTCCCCACACATGGGGATCAATGGATCTGCAAGAGGAATCATGATTCTTGTTTACATTATTTCACGGATTCTGGCGCCACTGAAAACAATTTCATCCCCTCTTTGGGCAAAAGCATTTCAGAAGACTCCCAGGGTCTGCTCTCATTTATCTTCCAAGCTGGAGAACTGCACAGAGGATGTCCCTTCAAGCCCAGAGGAGTCTGAGTGCTCAATGCTCTTGATGCCTTCTGCCTCCACCCATCTGGGACCAGGAGAGCCAGGGAATGGCACTGAAGCTATGTTCTATCCAGCTTGGAATTTCCTGGGAAATTCCATACAAGGAGATCTGTGCTGTTTTCCACTTGCTTAAGGCCACCACCATAGTCACAATGTAGAAAGAAAAATATATATGTGTAGATCAAAATCTAGAAAAAAATGTGGGTGACACCTGAGGAAAGCCTGAGGTTCCTGTGTGGAGGCGCAGAGTCACAGACACAATCAACTTTCCAGAAAAGGAATGGCATGAAGAGGTGTTGGAAAATATTCCTCAGTAATTTAAAGAATCAGAAAAATAAAGGAATAAGAACCTACAACCTGAAAGAACTCTCTAAGACATAACAGACAAGTTTTCTGTTGGTGGTGTACAAATATCTGTCCTAATTTATTTTCAATCATTGGAAGGAAAAGAGGGGGAGAAAGGGAATAGCAGTCTTTGCCAAGTGTTCAGTGATTCTCATATGCCTGATTCCCAGCTGCACCTATCTCATTATCACTCTTGTGAGTATAACACTACTGTGCAAATGCTCCAGCCACTTAGATTTTTGAAGAGGGTTTTTCAGCAAGGATGGAATGTAATAAATGGAATTTAAACGAGCCACTTAATCAACTTATTTATATTAGATAACAATATAAGCAAATTGAGAGTCTTCCACACAGAAGCCCTCAGGAAGATTCTTTGGAAAAGAAGATCCCTCCTTTTACAGCCACCCCTTTAAATATTTCTCTTCTGGATGCCATTTACATCTGTGTCCTCCATGCCCAGAATGGGCAGTCAGGACATATTGGTAGGACAGAGCTCATGGGTGGGGAATTCACGCTTGGTAAGGCTTCATCTGCTCAGAGCTATTAACTAAATTTCTGTGAGAATGAATAAAGGGGGTCTGGGAAAAACAAAACAACTTTGATTAATTTTATAGATGTTATTATCATTGTATTAATTTCTAAGAAAGTTGTCTCTGGGAAACTGTCTTTCTACCACACTGTTAAATATACCCTGAGACCATAGACAGAATATGGAACAAATATCTGTACTCAGCTTCCCCCATCCTAATGCCCATGGGCCTCAGGAAAAAGTTCAAGAAAGAAATCTGTGCAAGTGAAGCAACCAAAAATGTCAGTGAAAAAAAAAAGGTAGCTTTTAAAATTATATTTTCAGATCAGAAATAGGAGATGATCCTCACATTGAGTGAGGAACAGATAAATAGAGACTGAATTTTTATTTTAATTATTCATCTTACTTAATCTGAGAATTTAAGTTGATCCTCATTTTACAGAAGCTTGTGGAATCCCTAATTTGAGATAAGGTCTGAGTGGGGATCAGAGACCCCAAGCAGAGAAGAGAGCTGATGGAAGTTTAAGCTGACAGAAGTATAAAAAGAAACAAATGGGCTTTGCCATTCAGAGAATGTAAGCAAAGACCACAGCTCTAGAGGGAAAACAAGACAAAATCATAGTAAAACAATTCAGAAACCACAGACTCCACTTCAGGAAATGCAGAGGCAAAGGTGAAGCTCCAAGAGGAGACGGAGTGAAACTAGAGTTTGTTTTCCAGAGGCATCCTGAAAGTGTGCACACACAAGCACAAACCAGCCATGCTCTGGAATTTTTGTCTTTTTGTCTGTGTAAGAAGCTAAATCCTGACTGCAGATATAAAATTAAAAAAAAATAATTAAATATATGTAATTTGAACAGATGAGAAAAATTTGTGGGAACTGTTAAAGAGACAGCTACATTCAGTGATGAAGTATTACATTGAGCCCTTTTCACTTGTGATTCCAACACTGCTGCACAAGCTCAGTGCTCAGGAGGACTGGAGCTGTGCTCAAAATTTTGAAGAATAAATTTAGAAATTTTGCAAACAGGAATTTAGACCTCTGTTAGAAGCAGTGGGGAATTTCTGAGCTAGATATGGAGAGAAGGTGTCTTTCAGCTGCAGGGTCCTTGGAGATGTGAGATAGAGCAGGATGTGATGAGTGAAACACACAAGTTCCTGTGAAGATCTGTGAGACAGGGCGGCCCAGCTCAGACTGATCAAGACATTTTGATATGCAGGGTATATTGTCACTTCTCTATAATATTTCTTTATTATGAATAAGAGCTAAGTCAAATTAGCCTTTTACGAGATTTAGGGTGAATAATGTCACTTCCTGTAACATTGCAGCTGAAACTAAATGTTAAATTTAGCTGGTGAGCAGCCCATGGGAAACTACAGACCAAAGACTCCCTCTCCATCACAAGGACCTTGTCTCTGGAACATGTGGGGTGACCTGCTCTTCCATTGGGGATGTTTCTGTGCTGAAACCTGCTCTTCCATCGGGGATGTTTCTGTGCTGCAACCTGCTGTTCCATCGGGGATGTTTCTGTGCTGCAACCTGCTCTTCCATCGGGGATGTTTCTGTGCTGAAACCTGCTCTTCCATCGGGGGTGTTTCTGTGCTGAAACCTGCTGTTCCATCGGGGATGTTTCTGCGCTGAAACCTGCTCTTCCATCGGGGGTGTTTCTGTGCTGAAACCTGCTCTTCCATCGGGGGTGTTTCTGCGCTGAAACCTGCACTTCCATCGGGGGTGTTTCTGTGCTGCAACCTGCTCTTCCATCGGGGATGTTTCTGTGCTGAAACCTGCTCTTCCATCGGGAGTGTTTCTGTGCTGAAACCTGCTCTTCCATCAGGGATGTTTCTGTGCTGCAGCCCAGGTTTCTCCTGCACAACTGTGTGAGAGTGTGGCGACTCAATCCCCTTCCCCTGGAGATCCAGAGTGGGTCTGTCACTCTCCCTGTGAGCACACATTATCAGTGGCTTCATCACACCCAGGATTGGGCCTAAATTCCAACTTTCTGCCACTCTTGTGTCCCCCACACACAGCATTTGGATTTGTGGAGAGTAACAGCTGTCAGCCACTGATGGCCTCATCCCAAGTCTGGGCCAGGTCTATGATTTCAGAGCTCTGTGCACATTTGCCATATGGACAATCCTGCAGTGACGTGTCTCCTAGACTCTTGTGGGCTGGAGCTGGAAGTTCATATGGAAATATTTTTTTGTGTGTGCTCCGGTTTTGCCAAACGTCCTGTTTTAATTATTCATCTCGCCTCATGAATAAATGAAAAGGGGAAACATCAAAAGTTGCCAAATACTCTGTGCTGGTCACAAACACTGAAGGTTTCTTTTTAATGTACAATCAGAAAGTTGGATTAAGATTCACTCCTTTGATATGCAGCTGATAAGTTTTTTTAATATATAAAAAAGAGAGAAATTCCTGTTTCCTGCAATTAACTGTATTTTTTTTGAAGCGCAACAGGCATAGAGAAGTCACATATCTGTGGTGACTCCTTTCAAAGAAAACAATTAGCATCCATATCAAAAAGCTAATTCAGAGAAATTAAAAGAACACATACATCAGTAAAATATAATATTTCCTCTTTAGCACATCTCATTGTGTACAATGTGTCACTGTAAAATTGTTAGGCTTGGAGATAATGAAGAGTGACAGTTGAAGGGTCCAGGGCTTCATATAAGACTTTGGGCTATGTAAAGATTTTAATTGCACATAATTATGAATGTGCAAGTGGAACGATTTAATTTTTTAGCTTTCATGCTATTAGAAGGCTAATAGAACCAATATCAAACTGAGTTAGTTACAGCAGAATTACTAGAAGAAGCTATTTTTTTATTCAGCAATTTAAATTCAATCAAAACAAAAAAAAAATTAAATAAGCTCATATGTTTTTCTCTTCTTTTACATTTATATAGTGGTAGCAAGATAAGCGGTGTATGTTATTAACAGAGAGGAAGAAAATAGTTCTTATAAGATGAGAACATCCTGGGATAATGGCAATGGATAGTGGGGAAGCACAGAAGAAAAGGGGCAGCTATAAAGAGTGCAGTTAAAGTAGTAAAGTGGTCTGTTAAGTTTGAGACTGTTCTAAGGCAACTCTATCTTCTTGCTATAAACACATAATCATACGCTCTTCCCACCTTAGACAGAAATACTTCTGCTGATAAAAGGGAATGAGCTCCTTTTTCTGGCTCAGTGAGGTTTTTGACTGCTGAAAACACAAAAATAGCAGGACAAAATGCTTCCAGTAAGCCAGAAAGGTGCCTGAGCAGGGCCTTGACTTCGTGAATCAACTACAGTTATCACCTTGGCAATGTAAATAAGGGCTATATGGCAGGGACTGTTATCTTCCAGCATCCTGGATGACTGAGAGCACTACCACAGCTTCCAGGAAAGATCAGGGTGGGATAAAACAAGATTTCCAGCACGGTCCACCTTCTGCAGGGTTCAGGACTCCCCATCAGTACCATCTCCCCATCAGTACCATTCCCCAGCCTTCCCCCCCCGCTGAGCACCCATCCCTCTCCTGCATCTTTCCTCCCTTATCTCAGCAGCATCCCATTTCCTGGTTCCCTCTCTGACTCCTACAGCCACACTTCTGTGGGCATTTCCCTGAATCTGCCCAAATTCAGGCTGTCCCTGACACCTCCCAGCGCTCTGTGCCGAGCAAGCGCTGATGCTGAGGGGGCTGGAGTTCCAGCCCTGCCCTGCCTTCCTGTGCAGCTGTCACACAGCCTGCCCAGCCAGGGGACAGAGGGCAGGGACAGCAGATATCAGCAGGGAGGAGGGAGAGGAAATAATGTCCAGACCCTCTGCATTTTCTGTGTCAGAACCAGGCGTTTCAGTTCTGTGCCACTTTTGCGTTCCTGTATCGTCCCTTACAACAGGGCTGGAAAATGATTTTCTATCTTCTGCTAAACCCCGTTTAAGTCCATCTTTCAGCAGTAATTAGAAGTCTGTTGGTGTTAGGATCTCTTTGCAGATCTTGGACCTTTTCAATTAATTTTAATCAGGTTCATTAGCACTTTTTTTAATGTGTAAGAAATGGGCAAATACATAACTGAAGAGCCACTTACCTTTTAATGAAGGTAACAAATATGCAATTAAAAAAGCTCTGTCTTTCAGCAACTTTGCAGTAAATTAACTTGTTTTGTCATTATTGTGCATGTAGAATGTCACTTACTCTGGAGTTTTGACATAAAATTCTTTATCACTGGCAGAATTAGTGAGTAACATTAAGAACTAGGAAATTACAATTAGTTCATGAATTAGGTGGGATATACAATGTGTTAATTATTGAGGGACCAAACTTCATGCAATTAAAATTTAAAATCAAGATAAGAATAATGTATTATTAGGCATCACAGTATTTAATGAAGTTGTGAATGATTACCAAATTTTATAAATTAATTCTAAGGTTCCTTGACTGTTCTTAGAAAATTTCGTGCTGTAAGACTTAGGCTGCAGTTGTTTGTGAATAGAATAATAATATGAAACTCAGAAATTTTATAGGAATCTTTGCTTTTTGTCAATTCTATGTGGGCCTGTGAAGATGCTTAATAAACATCTTGCTGTTAAAAAATACTATACCAATGCTTCTTCTCCAAGAGCTTAATTTCACATACAACTTCCATATCCAACCATTTATTGTCTGCACATCAGGAAGCTGTTGGAAGTTCACCCTCATTGTAAGTGGTCTTAAAATCAAGGGGCTCCTTCCTAGGCAGACCACATTCTGTCCATACAAAGAGTAAATACAAGATAAATGCAAACAGCAGCTGGCTGCCTCCTGAGAATCCCAGCAATGGATGGCACAAATCTCTGCCCCACTGCTATTGACAAACTGGGGCTGAGGAGCAAAGCAGACCCTGGAGCACCCCAAGGAGCCAGTGCCAACATCTCCTGGCTTTGTGTTGCCAGAGCAAGGTGGTTTCATTGCCAGTGGAAGCCAGAAGTTTGAGACCTCTCTCAGAGTTCCAAAACTGACAGCAAAAAATGATCCAGCACCAGTGGATTGCAGCATGGGGCAGCCCAGGACAAGAGCAGCAAGTCCAGCTGGCTCCAGCCATTCCTGCCTTCCAGGGCCACTCACCTACCAGACAATGACAACCATTTAATTTCAACAACTTCAAGAAAATTAAGTGTTCCTCTTGTAAAATCTCCCTTGTCTTTGTGAGAACTGTAAACTTCAGAGCAGCCTTGCTGGTGAGTTGTTAGATATGAGCCTCAATTTTTGCAACAATTTCTCCACAGCAGTGAAATAAACCTGTTGCACTCATGGGTCAGAGCCCCAGGTGATTGTACAGCCCTTCCCATGTGAGTCCAGTTCACATCAGCTCCACTAGCTGGGTGACCTCACAGCAGAGAAACCTTGAAAAATTTGCAGCAACACGAGGTCCTATGTAAAAGCTAATGTTTACCTTTTTGTTTATTATTTTTGTCATAATCTACAGCAGTGTGATGCTGCAGTGCCAGCATCCTTTGGGGACCCTCAGAAGGACACCTGGTGTTTTCAGCTCATGTTGGTGTGGTGGCAGGTACCCACCAGGCCAAACAATTCATCTATCTCAGGAAAATGTGTCTGTATAAGGAGGCTTCCAGTGACCCTCTCATCCTGTGAGATGTCACATTTCTCCCCCCAGCAGTGGCCCCATCCTCATGGCTCTGCCCAGGTTTCCATGCTGGCTGTGAGTGGCACTCCTGAGCCTGTGTAGGGTAATGCAGTGTGGGTGCTGATTCTGCATGCAGCCCACTAAAAAGGCTCTGTGTAAACTCTCTTATTTATTTCACTATCCTTCCCCCATTCACCAGGCAAATTATCACGTGTATTTAGTTTCAATAAGATAAAAAATTGCCTAATAAAATATTTACTCAGCCTTTGTCCCTGCAAGTGTAAACTCTTGTAATTACAGAGCACTCCAGAACCTGTGGCTATAAATCTCTAGAAATAAAATCCTCAGCACATTGACAGAATAAGGCTCCCATTTACTGTGAAAATGGGAAGCTAGTCCATGCCAAGCTTAGATTAACTTAATGTGCTCTAATTCATGCTCCTTCTCTCTCTTCAGTCTTCAGGGAAGGATGTTTGTCTTTTCCTACTGCCTAGAGATGGCTGTCATTACCTTTCCATCATGAGTTGGAGAAGTGATGATCCCACCTTTTTCTCTGAAATCATCGTCTCTTCACCCAATATTGGCTTGTGTTGCTGGCAGTCAGTAGCACCTGGGATGTGCTGTTCAGAAATGTTGATGTGTATGGATACTCTTGGAAAATTCAAAGTATCCCGGTAAAGAGATGGCTTTATCTCAGCTATTCACAAGAAGATGGTAGATATTAAGGTGCCCTGGCCTGATCATCCTGGCACAGGCAGCGTGCCAGCCTTCCATGCTGCCAGAAGAGACACGGTGTGACTAAGCTGCTCTTTCCAGGAAAACATTCCCAAGGGGATTGGGAACCTGTGCCCCAGGAGGCTGCATGCAAAAGGCAAACGTTCAGCCATGGTCTCTTTGTTATATGGGCAGGAGAGAGGAGAGACTATTATTCTTTATTGTCAGTAATGTTTGGGTTGTGGGGCTTTAGCTTGGAGGGATCAGAGAAGGAGGGAGCAGGAGGAATATAACAACCTCTTTTGTATCTATCACTTTAATGTATGCCTGCTCCCACTTTGGCACAGCACCAGAGCCTTTGAAACACAGGAGAGTGGTAAGGAGTATATTTTGAAGGAACTTTTAATTAAGTCTGCCCTTGGGCTGCTGAGCAGAGAAAGGTGGGAGCGCCTGTGGCTGTTTTTAAAGGGTTCCTCTACAAAAGCAATTTTTTTCTCAGGCTATCACAAGTCCAGGACTGGGGGGGAAAAAAGCCCCAAACAGGTAACTTCTCTAACTCAGCAGGTAACCTAACACACCAGTCCCTGAAAAAGCACAGCAATGCAGGCTTTTAGTTCCCCAACTAATTACTTGAATAAAACACTGCTTGGACTCAAACCAGGTATCAGCATTGCATTCAGCATTGTCACTCCAACCACAGCAGCCAGCTAACATAAAATAGGGGAAAGTAGGGAGCAAAGAGGGAAAAGGTTCTTTACTGCTGGCTCTGTAAAGAATCAGGGTGACCCTCAGAAAACCTTTCACAGAAATGAGGGAGCAACTCAGTCCTTCAGGAACTCATGGCCCAGGGTCCCTCTCTGAGAACAAGGGGAATCTTCCTGATGAAAAGACTGATTGCTTCTTCCTTTTAGCGGGCAGACCACCCCAAAACACAGGCTTTCCTTTGACAGTATATTTTCTGTCTGAAAACACTTCATTGATGGAAAATCCCTAATGAGATCTGTTACAAGCTCCTGCAGAAGGTGACCCAAGGTAAGAATAGCTGGAAGGGGTAGGAGGGAGGAGTTTCCTCAGTTAAAAACAAAAGTCAAGAACCACCCAAATTCCATAGTGATTGTGTTTATGAAAAGGAGGTTTCCATATCAGCCCAGGTGTTCATGTGGATGTTTGTGTGAACCTCTGAGCTTCATCTCAGAAACCAGTTCACCCCAGGAATCTGCAGTGCCTGTTTTGCAGTGGTGCATGCTGACATGAAACACATCCTACATATGCCACAGAGCCTGCTTGAAGTGAAGTCAGGCTGAGCTGAGCACTCACTGTGGTGACAGAACTTCTCCATTTCCAGCCCGGAAGGACGACCAAGGATGGCAGCTTGGCACAGACAGTTTGCAATGACAGCAGAGTGTCCTTCTGCTCCAGAACAGACCTACCCAGGTAAGATGGCTCTGCTTAAATAAGCTTTCTTCCTATGTCTGGTATAAGCTGGCCCAGGAAAGAGCTGGGAGCAATCCGGAGGTGGTGGGTGACCAGGCTGAATGCAGACCCTACACTACCACACACCTCTGGGGACCATCACAAAGCTTCACCGTGAGGTCGAAAATGGGAACTGGGATTTTCATTCCCCTTTCTTAAGTCAAACATCATTTATGGAACCAAGGGCTACTTCCCTCTGGATCTCACAAACTCTCTATGCTGATTGAACACAAGATAAAAAAATCTTGTGTCTCGGTCTTAGATCTCCTTCATACCTCTTTCATCCATTCCTCCCTCACTTCCTCTCTATCTTGGTGCCAAGAAAACTGAACGACCACCTTCTACCCAGCTGGCAAGGCAGAATTGCATTCCAGAGAGTTCAGCCTTTAAAATCAGAACAAACCCGTTTGCTATGACCTGGCCTTCCTATTCCCAGAGTCTCCAACTGCAGATGATGCTTTTGTTGCAACCAGCGCCGTTCCAGCACCCGTGAGGGGTGAGAGCCCTGCCCTGAGGGCTGCCGTGTGCACACATGCATCCACTGTTTTAAAAAAGGTTCATAGCAGCCTAAAATAAGTGACTGAAGGCCTGATTTTCTTCCCGTTCCTGCCCAGTCTTAATAAAAAGCAAACATCCCCTTTGGGAAGTTCTATTCACGCAGCAAATTTAATTTCAAGAAAGGCCAGTTTCAAATTCACCCAGGCAGCATTAACTCGCCGCTAACGCTTCCATCAGATGCCACCCTGTGGCTGGAAAACACCTTTCCCAGCTGGTGTCCAGAGGAATTCCACTGTCCCTGGAAGTGCTGTGAGGCAGTGGGTGGGCAGAGGAGGGGATCCCGTGTCACAGGCAGGTGTGGCCCTGTCCCCAGGATGTGCGTGCGAGAGTGTGACGCCACTGCCATGACGTCTGGAATGTTCCTGCCTCGGGAAAACGGCGCTGGCTGCAGCCCAGGCAGCTCTAATAGAGACCGAACATGGATGTGGGGCTGCTTGTGTGTAATTATACACAACGTGTAGGGCCATTTGCCATATGGGAGCAGTTGGAGCCCTTTGATCCTTCTCACCCGTAAAACTGGGCTGGAGGGGCCTGGCGTGGGGGAGTGGGGTCACAGAGGGGCTCGCTGTCGTTCCAGTGAAGGCCGGGGCTGTGCCTGTATTTTCTCATTTCCCATCCGTGTTCAGGAAAGAGATTTGCCAGCACAGCTGGAAGAAAGCAGGAGAGCACTGCTGGTGTCCTCTGGAGCCTGGCTTGGAGGCCTTTGTAGGCAAACCAGAGAAGTGTTCCAGGGAGATTTGCTGGGGCCAGAGGCTCTGCTCCTCAGGGAGCAACCGCCTTCCCTGCATCCCCAGTTCTGGGGAGGGCACCCCTCATTCACAGCACAGCTCAGAGTGGGGAGCCCTGCCTGAGAAATGTCTGTGGTGCAGGGGTTGCTTGTGCTGAAAGTGGGGGGGAAGCCCACCACTACCCCAGACCCTCTGCCAGCCAGGATGCCAGGTGCCAGCACAGGAACCAGGGCAGCTGCACTGCCAGTCTCCAACACCTTTCTGGGAAAGTCTCAGCTTGCCTCCACACTCCTTCCTGATTGTCATTTGCTTCAACTGCACCCATGATCCTGGTACAGGCATTTACAGGGGATAGGAAGGAGCTGCTCACAGATTTGAATGGGGCTTTATCGTTTATCATTTTGTGCTTTCCACAGTTCCCTAACTGGATGATGCCAAAACTAGTTCATGAAAAGGAATTACATACTACAAATGCTACACAGACTCAGTTATTTCTTGTCATTTTCAATTCTGAAAAAATTCCCCAATACCTCACTTTGCAAAAACAGCTGGGAGTTTAGTTGTATTTTCCATAGTCTGGAGGGCATCAGGTTGTGATTCCCCAGCCTGAGTTTATTTCTGACTCTGCCACTGAAGTGTGAGTAACCCTGACCAGACCACTTGGCCCCTCTGACTCAGTTTCTTCTTTTCTCTTTTATTTTCCTGCAGAATAAAGTCCTTGATATAAGAGCTGATTGTTAGTTTGCATTTGTGGGGTGTGTCATGCAAGGGGGGAGAGGGCAGGACCAAAGCACTGAGGAAACCCTGCCAACAGTGTGATATAAACAATCAGCTGGATGTGTTGCCAAACACAAGGGGGTTTAATTGCATGATTTGTCTGTCTCCCTTGCTCACTAGCTAAATCTAAACCTGAATGCCAGCTGAGCCTCTGGACAGTCCAGATCTGGGCTTGCCCTAAAAGCTGCTCCAGATCTCATGTCAGCCCTGCCCTGTCCCTGCTGTCCCTGAAGCCAGGCCTTGGGGACCTGCAGGGACTGCATAGCACTACAGATCCTCATGCTCAGAGGATTTCCTCCATCTTACAGGCTGCTGACAAGCATTTTCTTGCAGAGAAACATCCAGCAAGGGAATGCTGGTGAAGGATAGGGGTGTCTTTGTGCCGTTTTCTCCCCCACACTCACCTGTGCAGTCCTGCTGAAGCTGAAGGAGCAGCCTGAGTGCAGAACCACCAGTCTTGGTGCCCAAATGTTTTAAGGAATTTTGCATACATGAGCCCTTGCTGGTGAATCTCCCTGGAGACGTTTGCTCTGCTCTCCCTATTGCTAAAACATGAGAAAACACAGCACCTCTGCCTGCACGCAGGGGTGTCAACCCAGCCACCCTCTCAGTAAATCCTCACCACCCAACAGATACTTGTAAACTCCTTCCATCCATCCTACACGGACAGTGCTGCTTGATTTAAACTTCTCCCATTTCTCAATCTTCTTTTCTTTTTTTTTCCAGGCTATTTAAGCCACAAAACTGGCCAACAGACACAGCTGGGAAACACACTGCAGCACAAAGAAAAAATAATAAAGGCTGGGAGGAGTTCTTTTCCCCTCTACAGAACTGTAATTGGGTCTGCCTTTTTTTTTTTTTTTTTTAAGCTCAGTTGGGGTATGAACTCCTTAATCTTAGTTTGACTTATGGGAAAGGGAGGGCATTAGCATATTTATAAAAATTTACCTTGTTCTGAAACTGTAGACACGCTTCACCTTATAATTTCATGATTAGTGTCATTTCATCGTGGGGGAAAAGCCACTTTTTCTATCCAGCAGCACAAAACGAATACAAATCAAACACATGCTTTCTGGAATTATTCACACAATGTTTTCAAAAATCGACATAGTTCAATAGTTGAGCAATAAATTTTCTTACTAATGAGACACTAAAAAATGTTTTTGATGTTACGCCCAGGGAGAACTAGTTATTGCAGATTTATAGGCAATCTGTGCAAAGACTGTCCTTTGCTTCCAATGAGTTTCTAATTTTGATTTGATGATATCCAGCTGCGTAGATTTGGCCATGATATTATATAACTTGTGATATCACATCTATACAGTATTTTCTTCACCCTTGATGGCTGGCCTTTTCATACATGACCCGGACTGCAGCATCCCATGGTTTCCTTGTGCAGACAGCCATGGCATGTGGTGTTTATGGATCCCTTTAAGGAATGTGTGCAGTTACAATATGTAACTCTCTGAAATACAGGAGGCAAATTTAAATTTTGCTGGAAATGCAGCTTTTCCTTTCAGCTCCTCCTGCTCTCCCCATGGCTAGGAGCTCAGAGCAGGTCAGGGTGTGGGCACTCATGCATCGGAAGGCCTTACAGACAGTGTTTTGTGCTTCCTTTTGTTCCAAGAATTTCTTCCAGCATTAGGCTGGAGCCAAGCCAGGAAAATCAGGCTTGTCCAACCCAGGGGAAGCCACCACCCCAAGAACTGCAGTCACCACAACCCCCCCACATACACAGGAAGGCTCCAAACAGTCAGTGAAGGACAGTCAGTGACCTCTTGTGACTCCATTTTAACAACAAGAAGCCTGAAAGGGAGAACTTCCCAATTCAGGCCCAGACTATTTCTGAAGCAGAGTATTCAGTGAAGGTGTCCGCCTATGCAAACCATCAGCAGGGGTTTATTCCCCTGACCCTGCTGAAGACATACTCAGACCTTCCCCGGGGACATTTTTAATCTGAAACAAACCAATGTGTGCCTGTATTGATACTGCTGGCAGGCCCCTTCCCTAGGAAATGCGGGAATGTGGTATCTCTCAAGGGGGAACAACAAGGCTCCTTGCCTGGATACAAGAATGATGAGTGCTTCAGAAGTGCTGATGATTAAGGCCCGTGTTTAGGGCGCTTGGAAAAAGCGGTCTCCGAGACGAAGCAGCCACAAGCCAGTTTGCTCTGCCGCTTGCCCACCTTCCACACACGTGGCTGCCACGTGGGGAGGCCACAGAGAGCCCTGGCCAGCGCTCCTGGCAGGAGGGTCCTGCTCCAGCTGTGCCCGAGCACTCAGGGTCCGTCCCAGAGTGACCCACCGGGCACCCGGCGCAGCCCGGCCACTGCTGTGCGAGGACAACCCGCGGGCAGCCCAGCTCATCAGGAGTGCTATGATGGGGGTTTTAGTTCTTTTTTGGCAAGTCTGAAACTTGAGCACGCTGCCAGTTACTCACAGGCTCAGCTCCCGGCGGAAGACAATAAGACAGTGGTGGGTTATGTGGAACGGCTGCAAACACAAAGGCTACAGGGCTATTCTTTTTGCCTAAACAAACTTTTCCGGCTTAAAAAGTATGATGAGGAGTCTGTGGCCACCCTAAATAGTATCAAATTGACTGATAACTCACAAACACTTCAGTCAGTTATTCTTCTGAAGGGTTGCAGGAAGCACACCCGTGAGAGGGACTGCAAATGCCTTCGGCAGGCGCTCCCATGGGAGTCAGGCAGAGCCATGCCCTCGTTCCTCACATGCCATGCATATGCATAATTCTCTATAAATCATGGGTCTTAGCAGTTAAACAAAGTTAAAAGTTCACAGAAACACATTCAGAATGACATCTTATTCCCAGCTTTCAATAAGTGCATTATACATTGAAGAGCTGCCATTCTTCATAACTCAAGGTTTTGGTC
This sequence comes from Picathartes gymnocephalus, assembly GCA_013390045.1. Lineage (NCBI taxonomy): Eukaryota > Metazoa > Chordata > Aves > Passeriformes > Picathartidae > Picathartes > Picathartes gymnocephalus. The sequence goes on from WEKY01043566.1 coordinate 25,340, forward strand.
CCCTCCTCCTCAGTGCACCTTCTCATCACATTTCTATCTCCAAACTCACTTCTGATGCAAATGTTTCCAATGGCATTTCAGAAACATACGCAGAAAACGCAGCCAGATGTCTTCCTTGGATTTCAGGAAGGCAGAGAAGTGTCAGAATTAAATCTGGATTGCTATGATGTTGCCAAAAATAGTTTCTTCACTCACCCTGTGTCTGTGAAGATGGATCCCAAGGCCAAACACAGAAATTAGCTTCCATATCAATATTTTACTGTCACTTTCATCGCCACGCCAATAGATTAGTTAAAATAACATCGTTTACTGGCATGGAGTGTTATTGCAAACAGATGTCATCATTAGGATAAAGACGAGTTCTACTATTACATCCAGGAACTTATTCATGGAAATTTTGATTTTTCTCATTGAAATAAGAAACAGTTTTCAGTCTTTGAATCTTTCATCCCTGAAAAACACTTTAAGGTAGATTATTGGGGGTTTTTTTGTTTCCCTCTCCCATAAAAAAGAAATCAGCATTTTGCTTGACATGGCATAATTATGGTGGTTATTTTCAGTTAAAAGTTTTCCTCCAGTGGAAGGCAAATGCTAGTTGGAAAAATACCTATGATCAGCTGTAATATCCTGTATATCTTTCATAATTGTACCTAATTGCATTCTGCTTCCTTCAACTCTTCTTCATCTGGAGCTGAATAATTCTAGTCTCAAATATATTTGTTTTTCCATAGTCATTGAGTCACCTTCTCATTATTCAGATAAAGCTGGACATTTATTGGTCATATTTGGAGTTTGTTGCCTTCCTTTGTTATGAGGGGAGTCTGCATGGGTAATGGATACACATTGCACTTCATTCATTAGAGAGGAACATGAAACAATGCAGTGTAATGAGATCAGCCACCAGAACAGGGCAGCTTGGGAGGGGTAAAGCAAGACTGGACCAGGCAGAAATCTGAAATCTCAGTCCTGCTGGATTGAACAACAGTGCTCTGGTTGACTTCAGCAAGGATTCTAGGATTTCATCCTGAGAATTTAATAATACTGCAGTTCCAAGTAAGTTCAAGGAGAAATGCATGCTCACTGGCATAGAGTAAGGCTTCAGTCGTACACAAACAAAAGCCTATGCATTTAAGTAAAAGAATTTTGAGCCTCTGCACTTCATTTATTTAATCTGCTTACAATATATTAAATATTAAAAACTACACTGTAATAAATTCTATGTACCTCTGAGAAATAGCCATAAAAACTACCCAATACACAAGAAATGCAAGAGTGGCCAATTTGTATTCTTACTCAATGTGCTCCAGAGGAGAGAGCAACAAATCAGGTCATGTTTGGCACCTAGTTTCATGTAATATGTTGATTTATTGCTGCTCTCTGGATCTGTGTATTCCTTACACCATAACTAATAGGTTGTCCATAACGTCTGTATGAAACTTGCAGCGTCCCCATTGCATGAGCTCCGGTGCCAAGATGGAAATTCCCAACACTCCAACACAGCCCTGGCCTCTCTGCTCCTGCTCAATGGAAAAGTTCCTTAAGACCTCAGTAAATGAGTGTCAGTCAATAAAGTCAAAATCCTTTGGAGAGAAAACCTACTATAATCTATTTTTAAAGGTCAAAATCTTCTTGAGTTCTCTTATAGCATGTGAGAATGGACACTGGCAAGAAAAAATACCTTTGTAATGTATGGTAAATGTTTAACTTGGGCAAAATGGGAAGAGCTGGTATTAACAACCTTGGAGTGCACACAAAGTCAGCTCAACTCCTGGAAAATCCCAAGTGGATCTCTGGGCACTCACAAAGAACCTGGAACAGATGTAGGTGATGCAGGACCAGCTGGGCAGCAGGGTGATACAAATCCCCACCCCACTAGAGCTGACAGGCACACAGGTACCCTGGAAAACCCTGAACGAAATCAGCCTGACTGCAAAGGTGCATAAAGAAGGACAGAAAGGTTGGAGTTTGAAGGGATCTCTGGAAATCACCTGGTCCAACCATCCTGCTAAAGCAGGTTCACCTACAGCAGGTGACACAGGGTTCCCTTCAGGTGGCTTGTGAATACCTGCAGGGAAGGACACTCCACAGCCTCTCTGGGCAGCCTGTTCTAGTGCTCAATCACCCTCACGGTAAAGAAGTCTTTCCTCATATTCAGATGAAACCTCCTGTTTCAGTTTGTGCCCACTCGGTCATGTTTTGTCCAGGCTAAACAGCCTCAGCTCCCTCAGCTTTTCCTTGTAAGAGATGCTCCAGTCCCCACATCCTCCTCTGGATCCTCCTTAGTACTTCTTTGTCTGCTCACTGCCACTAACCCTCTCCTCCTTTTTCCAGCACAGGGTGTCCTCACAGCACTACAGCTTTCTGGGGTAGCCAGAAGAGGCTGTAGAACAGCATTTGCCTTCTATCCTCACTCCCAGCCCTGTGCTGAGTTGCTTAAATGTGCAAAAATCTTGATCCTGCATCTCCTGTGAGTGCCTACAGGGACCACCGCTGTGTCTCATTACGCTGAGCTGGGAAAAGAGCAGGAGTTAGTTACTGACAGCAGAGCAGCCCCCAGAAACTCTAGCTGGAATTTCTATCTCCTTCTGCATTTGCCTTTACTGTAATTATGTTTCAGAATAATTTCTATGTCAATCTTCCACTTCCAAATATAAATGTCACTTCTCTTGCCCAGATTCAAAACAAACTGTCAGTGTGAAATAGCTTCTAACACGTTAATAATGAAATACCGTTTTACCCCCACTGAGAATAAAATGCTAGGACTAGTCATACCATTCTAAAGGGCTTATAAATCAATAAACCAAGAGGCAGTGAATGAACAAAATGCTGATTGAAATCATAAGCACATCAAGTATCTGCAGATAATCAGTGTCACATGTTTAAAATAAAAATAATAATAAAAAGACATAGTTTTCCCTAAACATGTGGATACACACAGTGCCTTGCTAGATTTTATTCTCACAACGTGGTTTGATTACCTCACCAAGGTAGATAAAAGCACAACTGGCTGTTAGAAAATGAGGGCAGCAGATCACTTTGTGATGTGACATTCACGACCCAAGTGCTACAACCTCATAATAAACTGTTCCAGTAGCTGGGACTTTTCCTGTGTCTCTTTCCCCTCCTCACTGCTGGGATGCCAGCTGGCAGCTCGTAGCTGGGAGCAGTTCTGATGCCATTTCTCAGGTCAGGGCTGTGTCAGAGGCCCAATACCACAGCTCCCAGCTAACCCAATGCCTGGGGTCACAGGGTGGGAACTGCTGGAATCCTGTCACACCTCAGACCCCGCTGCCAACTAACCCAGCCCACACTGCAGCCTGAGCAGCTCAGGGCTCTACCTCTCCCTCCCACCTGCAAAGTGTCCAACAGACCTTCCCATGCCTTTCTCCCCCTGAAGCACATGCTTTGTGGCCATTGGCTCCACGGAAATTTTGGGAAGCAGCTCCACAGAGATGGTTACCTCTGGTATCTTGTGTAACACACATGCTCAATGTTAGCTGTTTGGTGTCCTTAGCTGGATACACAACGCACCTGAAAATCCTCCCTGGGTGAGTCACGCTCTTCCCCATCCCACTGAGGCTAAGGAGGATTTGTAAGTTCGGTGCTGGGGAAAGCTTTTCTCAAGTTCATGCTCTTCTCTTTGGTGATTCACGTGACTACAGTTAAAGAATTTCTTCCCTGTTTGGGGGTGTCTGCAAAGCTCTGATATAAAATACGTTGTTAAACTTCAGTTTCTAAGGATTCCCAAAATGCTGGCACCATGGAGGTGTCCAAGCACCTTAGTTTGGGCCCAGGAGCCCTGGCAACACAATCCAGTGTTTGCAGGTGTAGCAGCTCCTGTGAAAGACCTTCCTGAAAAAGGAGCAGCCCTTTGTCGACTGACACTTGATCACCAAACCCACAGCTGCTCTCCCTGCGTTTGCCACCCAAGCCCCATCCCTTTTGTCCCTGGAAAGGAGCCTGTGAGGAATCTCTAGCACTTTAGAAGTGGCACATTGCCATTTTTAGCAAACAAACCTTGTTTCAAAAGTGAAGGCTGGCCCTGGATGTGCAGAGAAATGTTAGATACGAAACACCAACAGAGCAGCTCCTTGGTTTTATGGAAACTGGTGACAGCAATTTCCTGTGTAAGAGGAAGAATGGTTCTTATTTACAGTCAACTCCAAATTATTTCCTCATATACTTTATTGAATTTTTCTTAAAGATAGATTCTGCAACCCTCATTGAATCTATTTCAAGAAAAAAGTTTACATAATGCATCAAGAATCATCTATAAATTCTTCTTCTGAATTCTGATGCACATTATTAAATAAAATACAATAGAAATGAAGATGTTGGGAATTCATGGCAGAGTTTTTAATTATAAATCTCAAAGAAAATGAGCATGAGATTCTCTTGCTAGAGAATTGTAAATTAAGTTGATGGATATTGAGATTAAGTCTTCTTTTCAATTTATTTTGCAATACTTGATGTTAATAGAAACTTACGTTGTGTATTAGTCCAAGTGTCTTTAAAGACTTTTAGAGTCATTATTCAATGATGGATGCATGTTTTAAAAAATTTGCATTTCTGAATAGGTAAATGGATTAATTGAGAGAGGATCATGAAAAGCTTTGCAAATGTGTGTTGATGAACCTGTTAATAAAACATCACACAAAACGTTTTATTCACACAAGATAGGTAGGTTCATCCCTTGTTAATATTCAGAAAAGTTAAAATATTCCTGTGAAGTGGCACTGAGGCATCATGATCTTCAAGTGATATGGGGTAGGAACTACTTTTAATAAAACCTTCTGGAGAAACACACCACAACAGTGGTTTAAAGTGTTTATCTCGTGTCACACGTGTTATTCAAATAGCGTCACTGAAATGCTGATGCCATTTAAAACATTTATCCCCAAGTGAGAGTAGCTCTTCACAAGTGAGGTATCTCTTAATAGACGCTTTTAAAACACAGTGGAATATTCTAAGTATGGAGTCCTTTTTGTCCTTTGCAAGATGACTAATATTTTTTCATCTCTTACTTCCTCTAATAAACATTCAATGAACTTAGTTTTTTCACAAGGATGATGAACCCACAACTCTCAGTCATTCAGTATCTTCTGACAATATGCACAAGTTGGATGCAGTGAGCAGAGTAGCAGAGCAGTGTTGCACTGAACACATCCTGCAGCATTATGGAACTCAGCCACCAATCTTCCAAAAAGTATTCAGAAGCTCAGCCCCTGCTGGAATTCAGTACCTAGGAGGTAGATATTTCAGTAAAGCCAAGAAGCTGAACCATAGATTTTTAGATGTGTTGCCTGCAGCTGTACCAAAGCTCTTGAACCCCAGCTCTGCACCATTCTACAGCTCGTCACTATAGGTCTGTCATTATTTATCACCATTGCTTTCTGTCGCTGGAGGTTCTAATTATTTTTGGGATTTCAACTGAAAATTAGGTGTGTGACTGTGTTTGCATGAAAGAGGCAACCGAGGGCTCAGAGGGTATCACAGGGCACCAGGGCAGTGTGTGCGACTCATTAACAACAGAACACTAAGATGAGAATATTGTTATACCCTGGGAAAATGAAAAAAGTTGCCATGACCTTGCACATAACCTTGGAAAGTTTCTCCTACGTGTCCTTCTTCACAGTCCACCCAAGCTGCCACATTCCTGTCTCCATGAGCCTGGGGACTGCCAGCAAAATCCCTCCTGGAATATACTCTGCAGGCCATCAGTCACATCTAAAGCACTCAAATGTTAGGAAATGTCAGGATTTAAGCTGCTGAGAGAACCTTATCTCTGACCTTTTGTGTGTTTGTGCTGTGCAGGGTAAAGCACTACTCCGGTGAGTAAAGCCAGAGATCCTTAACTCCCTGTAGCAAAATGAGTGAATTAGGTCACTAATTCAAATGTTTCAAACATATCTGCTGTCCCTTCAATAAATATTTAACACCTGCTTCATCGCTGGCCTCTTCTGAAGTCACTTTGCAAATTTTTGAGCCGTACTTCAAAGAAGGAAAAAAATAATTAAGTAACCTAGCTGGCAATAACATTTCTTCACAGAATGGAGCATTCCCTCTGTCCCCGGGCCACGGAGCACCTTGTAGGAATGAAAGGTGAATAAAGCCTGGCTTTGGTGTAGTTCCTCCATTCTGTAGCTTCCACTGACACCTGCTGGAGGCAGGCATTATCATTTTAAATTCTGTCCCCAAACTGCGACAGGGCTGGGCACTGCTGTGTCCATCTCTGGGGCACCACACACAGGAAGGACACGGAGGAGCTGGATTGAGTCCAGAGGAGGTCACAGGGATGTTCAGAGGGCTGGAGCACCTCTGCCATGGAGACAGGCTGGGAGAGCTGGGGGTGTTCAGCCTGGAGAACACTCCAGGGAGATATCAGAGACCTTTCCAGGGCCTAAACGGGTATAGAGCTGGAGAGGGACATTGTACAAGGTCCTGGAGTGTCAGGAGAAGGGGGAATAGCTTATAACTGACTGAGAGTGGGTTTAGATTACACATTACTAAGAGTTTCTTCCCTGAGAGAGTGTTGAGGCCCTGGCACAGGTTGCCCCAGGAAGTGTGGGTACCTCATCCCTGGAAATGTTCAAGACCAGGCTGGACAGGGCTTGGAGCAACGTGGTATAGTAGAAAGTGTCCCTGCCCATGGCAGGGGGTTGAAACTAGATGACCTTTAAGCTTCCTCTCAACCCTTTTTATGTTAGAAATTTCAGCAGGCTCCTGATGAACATCTGAAGTCATAAAAGGAATTACCATTTAAAACAACAACAACAACAACAACAACAACAACAACAACAACAACAACAACAACAACTCTAAAACATAGGTACAGTCCTAGAACTTTGAAAATGTATGACAATTTCTACAGTAGGTTGTTTATGTTGGTGTAAAATGTTCCTGCTCTGCCTAGCCAGGGAACAGAGCCTGTGTGATGGACTTGAACCTTTCCTTCACTTCCAGATTAACACCACAGTTTGTGCTTTTGTAAACACTAAGAAATTGTGTGAAACTGAAAATGGCTTTCCAGAGCTAGCTCACAGCATCTAGCTCACAGCAGTAGATTTTAAATGAAGTCTCAGACTACAAAAAAAATTATAGGTCAATACAAAAATTATTGCATTTAGAGTGCTGCCCAACAGAAGACAACTAAGGTGAGGGCGGTTTTTGTCTGTCAGGAGTGAAAGGACGACTGAATTCTTGGCTTAGCATCTTTTCAAGCTCATGTAAAGCTTTTATTACCTCGTCCCTCAAGTCGCCCTGGTCGTATCCAGGAGGTGGCAGTGGAGCAGCATCCATCGCTCACAGTCCATTCCCGTTCGGGACTCAGGGCTGGGGCAGCTCCACGGGCTTTTGGACACATTTACCAGGTCGTGAATGACGGAACAAACCGTGCCTGGATTGTCCCCACAGCCGGGCTCAGGAGGAAAGCAGTACCAGAGGGGGAAATGCACCCAGGGGTTCTGATGTGTCCCCTACCGAGTGTGCCTTATTTTCTGCTAAAGACAGCAGGATCAGGTCACACATAAAATAAACACTAAAAAACTTCCTATTTCACGTGTTTGAGGGATATTTGGGGTTGCTTTAATTTTCTATACAGTAGTGCTTAAATAGAAGTTTCTTTCTTAAAAGTCCCTTTAAAAGGAAGAGAAAGGGAATTGTGAAAATCTTACAAACCCCTTGATTCAATTTAGCTTCTTAAAATTTGTATTAAAGATGTAGAAAAGAAGGAAAAAAAATTCATGGTTAAGTTAGCAGTGTGAAGCAGGGCAGAACTCTGAACCAGACTCCAGCTCTTTCTATTGAGCAGCACAGGGACACTGACACCTTCTCTTCTCAGCAGGTCACAATTAAAAGGACAAGCAGGTGACAACCAGAGGTACTGGAGAAGATTTGGAAATATGAGGAAAAGTCACAAGTTCTTCAATTTAAAAACAGAAATTGCCTAGAGAAAGCAGTGACTAAATGAGGCTTCCATCACAACTATCAATGAACAGCAGGAGCAAGCGGAGTTAAAATTTTAAAACATTAAGGTACAGAAAAGGATTTTATAATTGGTATCAGGAGTAGCAAGAAACAATTCTCAATATACACTGCGAAACATAGGGAAAGAGACCACCCAAGTTATTGGTTCATCAGCAAATTAAAAGGAGGGGTCATCAGCAAATAAAAAAAAGCCAGAAAGGCCAAAGTTCTCTGTCTTGTTTGGTGTTTCTGAGGGGAAAGACCAAGTGCAAAGGCTTCAAGCAAGCGGCAGCAGCAGAGCAGGAGGAAATCCACATGGAAATGCACAGGGAGGCATCAGCACACTCAGAGAACTGGGAAGTTTCACACTACCTGAACCTGATGTATTTTATCTCAAAATACTGCAGAAGAATGTGACAGAACTAATGTCAGAACCACCTGGGGTTATCTTAGGGAAGCCATGGGGTGTAAATAAGCATCAGAAAACTGGAAAGGAGCAAATATATTCGGTTTCTAAGAATGGAAGAAAAGACTAATCAAGGATTTGTCTATCAGCCAGCTTACCTTCAAATGCCAGAAAAATTTTGGACAGCACAAAATCTTTGTGAGCAATGAAAGAAAACAAGGCAGTGAGGAAGAGACAAATGGCTTTTTCAACTGCAAATCCTCTCAGAGCAAACTCATCTCTTTTTATGAATGGGCTCTGGGCCTGGATAGAGAGGAAACAATAAACACCATCTAAAGTCACAGGATGAGTTTTGATAGCTTCTCATTGAAAAGGGAGAGAAGTGGGTTCTACATCAGACTCTGACACGGCACAGGCCAGAAAGGCTGAATAAACATGCTGGACTAATGAAAATGTAGCAATTTTCCTGCAACCCAGGGTACTGTTTTCTGAACAAAAGCCATGACCTGTGCTCGCAAAGGAGTGACATTCCTGCAGCACAACACTCAAACACACCTTCGGGCCAGAGCAGGATGATCCATTTCCTAATGCCCTCTCCCCTCACAGAGTAATTAAACAAAATAACTCCTGTTCTGTGAGAGCCAGCCCTGCTGGAAGGGACAGTGATAAAGGAAGGATCTGCCTCCCCTAATGGCACTGACTCACTTCCCAAAAGCTGAAATCACTAAGTGACAATCTGTAATTAAGGGGCAGGACACGTTCTAAAATTCCTTTTCCTATAACTGGCCAGTATTGAACCTTCCCTCTGAGAGCACATGAGGCCAGTGCAACATTGATTCAGCAGTTTCACAAACCTTTAAGCATGGGCACAAAAAACCCAGAGTTTTCTACTTTTGAGAGGCAACCTTCAGTAGCCACCATTGCTGAATTTTAACATCATTTTCTCTTATCTAGTTACATAGGAACACAGGCTTAGCAAAAACATCAACCATCACAAACAATGTAACCTGTTATTTACTACAGAAACAGTAAATAAATGCTAGGAACCAAATCACAGCCTATGTTAATGCAATTCCTGTCTGTGCTGGCAGACCAAGGTTACATTTCTGAAAATATATTAGAAATAAATCACCAAAAACTCCAAATGACGTATAGTAAATACAAATGCATCAAGTGTGAAGGGCCAGCAAAGGCTGTTCTGAAGACTCCATGTTCTCCTCATGCAAAGCAATGAGTTGGTAGAGTTATCTTCTTCCTCCATTGCTGTAAATATTACATTAATTGTTTTTGCTTGGAGGTATACGAGGGAATTTGCACTAAAAGCAAATTTGTTATGGATGCAGTCCATTGATAGGGGGAGTTTTGATGGGGTTTTTGTTTGTCATTTGTCTTTATTTTAATGATCCTTCAGTTTTCAGGGTTTCACATTGTCTTTCCCAGTAGGGCAAGTGTGTAGGATAAAAGTGATCTTTATGGGTTTGTGCTGTCCTGGTTTGCACACCTCTATTTTGTGTTTTGCTAGTGGGCAGGGCTCTGCTGGAGATGCACAGATTTCTTTGGGGAGGATTGCTCCTAGATGTGCAGGAAGGAGGAGTGGGAAAAAATATAAAAACTTGCAGTTTCCTAGAAGCTCAGCAGATGAAATGGTTTAAAGCAATAGCAGTGAAATTTCTGAATGCTGGCAGGGATTTGCATCGTGTGTGCAATGGAAGTTGTGTGATTGCACCCAAAGGGCGAGGCAGAGTTCACTGCAGAGTGCTGGCAGGGAGAGAATTGCAGCATGGCTAGAAAGTCAGGCAACAGCATTAAATTCCACCTTCTCTGTGCCAGGCTTGGCAGGGCCAGCAGCACTCCTGGCATGCCTGGGTGTGGTGGTGAGGCAGTGAGGGGCACAGAACTGGGAGCTGTCCTGAATTGTCCTTCCAGGCCTGACGTGTCCTCCTTGTGCAGGTGTGGACCCTGTTGGGGAGGGACTCTGAACTGTCCTGATGGCTGCAGACCTCAGAGCTGCTCTGTGCTGCCTGCTTGCCACCGCAGCTGCCTTGCTGTAGAGTTGTCACCAAGCCACAGTGCAGGCACAAGTGTCATAGCAAACACCTCTGTGTGTTCCCTGTGCCCTGTCTCTGGTACATTCTCCCCTGCAGATTTTGGTTTTTTCTTAACGTAAATCCTGTAGGATTTGACTTCTATCTGTCCTGTTGACAGTAATGGACCATTAACTAACTGGAGATAAAACTGAAAGTGAAAATCCCTCTCCTTCAGGGAATTGGAAATGAGTTTCAGGATGCAGTCTGTGAAAGGCAAGAGTTCACTGTAATCTCAGACAAGGTCTGATTTACTGGCCCTGCCAGGCATCCCCACTTGTGCCAGGTGAGGAACAAGAAAGCAGAGTTGAGGTTTGTCCTGCAGAACGGTTTGCACCTGCCAAGGGAAAGCCTTCAGTCCTGATGTTTGAGTTTGTTTGCCAGGGACTTCCCTCTAAGACAGTGAGAGGAGTCTGGGCTGGTAAGGAGTTGTCTACAGAGACTGATGCTGTCTCTGACTGGAAGATGGGTGTTTCTTCCTTTTTTGAGACAGGGTGAGATGAGAAGAGCCAGAGCTTTGCTCATGTCAGAGGTGAGGGAGGAAAAAGCACAAGGTGTCTCTGCCGTAGGCGAGTGGCCCAGACTGCTCCCAGGCAGTGGGACAAGGTGATGAAGCAGCTCTGCAGGTGGGTGTGTACCAAGTCCAGTCCCCAGTCCTTTCCCTGGGGTCTCCAGTAATGTAGAAGGGCTCTGCTATGTATCTGTGGGAGTGAGTTTGCTGATGACTCCCTTTACTAGACCTTGAGGTCAGTGCCCAATGATTTAAAAAGTTAATTACCTTCCTCTTGCAGAAATGACTCTATTTTCAAGGTCTTCCAGGCCATTAATCAAGCATCTTCTTTTGAAAGCAGTTTTAATTAAAAGTAAGCCATCATTAGAGCCAGGGTGGCCCAGTCAGAGGGTGATGTCTTCAGAGACCTAACTGGGCTCTGCTGTGGTGAATGGAGTGGTTCAGGTTTATGCAGCCCCCACCTCCCAGCCTTCCCCCCACTCCTGGTGGGTTATGAATATCCTTCTTTAAGTGTCAAGCTGAATCTATTAAACACTGTTTAAAATCTGTAATTTATAGGCAAATCTTCAGAAGAGTTCCATCATCTCTTGGTGCTGAGGATGTCTCTGCAGCAGCCCCCACTGCTGTGCTTTGGAGCTAGACTCAAAGGGTTGAGGGGAAGGTTTAAAATGTCAAAGTTCATGGTCAGAGTTAGATATTCTGTCTTTGGTTTGGTATCTTTTCAAGTTCATTTAATGCTTTGATTACCACATCTCTCAAGTCCCCCCGGTCGTGTCCAGGAGGTGGCAGTGAAAGAGCATCCATCACTCCACAAACACGGGGCTCTGAGAGCTCACGGTTGACTACGGGCAGAGCCAAGGACTGCTGTCCATCACAGCACAGCAAACAGCTGCAGGTTAGGCTGTTTTAAGAGGTATCTCCTGCCTGTGATGCCCCAAGTGCCAGAATCTGTGGCTCCATAGTTAATAACCTGGAACTGTGTAAGGAAATCTGTTCACTTGAAAGTCAGGAGGAGAAAAGCTGTTCTGAGAGTGTAATTACAAAGCACTGGATTTCAAGGCAGTTTTAATCATTTTAATTACTCAAATGAGTAAAACATCTGCATATCAAATCCACTGCAACTGACTAAAAAACATGCAGGATTCTCACAGTGAAGCAAACGAAACAGAATTGTGCCAACATCATGTTTTAAGTTGTTATTTGTTAATGAGCCTGTAGCCCCCTTTTTAACTGCCCTCATGCTGGGATAACTGCCTCCATGGAAATGCACAGGGAGGCATTAGGAAACTGGAAAGTTTCACAGTGTAGGAGCCTGATGCATTTTGTCCCAAAATACTGCAGAATAATGTGACAGAACTAATGTCAGAACCACCTGGGGTTATCTTAGGGAAGCCATGGGGTGTAAATAAGCATCAGAAAACTGGAAAGGAGCAAATATATTCGGTTTCTAAGAATGGAAGAAAAGACTAATCAAGGATTTGTCTATCAGCCAGCTTACCTTCAAATGCCAGAAAAATTTTGGACAGCACAAAATCTTTGTGAGCAATGAAAGAAAACAAGGCAGTGAGGAAGAGACAAATGGCTTTTTCAACTGCAAATCCTCCCAGAACAAACTCAATTCTCTTTACAAATGGACCCTGGGCCTGGATAGAGAGGAAATAATAAACACCATCTAAAGTCACAGGATGAGTTTTGATACCTTCTCATTGAAAAGGGAGAAAAATAATTAGCATAGATTTGTCTCCTTGCTCAGGCAGATCCAGGTCTGCAAACAGAGGACACATCACATGGTCTGAAGCTGAGGTAGTCCTCACATTCCTGTTTTAGGTGGCCAGAGCAAGAGGGAAGAGATGAGGAAATATCAACAGGAGCAAGAGATCCACTTGGGAACAAAAAAGGGGATAATAAATCCATGAAGATGAAATCTGAAACATTCTTAGAAAGAATATAACAAACTACAGACAGCATTTTAGGACTCTGGGAGAAATGGGAGGTCTAAGAGTAAGTGGAATATCAAACTCTTCGTGCACCCACAAATAGTTTTTATCAATTTTCATTAATTCTTTTCTGTATTTATTTTCCCAAGATATTAGGAAAGGCTTTTGTACTGTGTTTAAATAGACTGCTTTATTAGTACCTGATAGTTACTCTAATCACTGTCTTGCACATGTGGGCTCTACCTGGCTTCATCTAATTTCATCTCTTGATAACACAACTTGTGTAATAAGCTGAACCCTCTCTAGAAGCCTCCCATCCACCCCAGCCTGCAGCAGCACTGTCAGTGTTTGCCAGGGGGCTCTGGGTGTGTTTAAAGGTTCTGCATGCTGGGCTGGGGTGCAGCTGATGGTGGTGGAAGGGCACCACATTCATCAGAGGGTGAGTTCTGTTGGGAAATGGGATGTAAGGGTTGCTGCGGGTAGGGAAAACAGGCTTTGTTTCTCTAATGAGGAAAATTAGTGAGAAAAGAGCTGATTAGCAGGTTCCAGGGAAACAAGGAATAATTTACGAGAATACTTTGGTGAATAAAGACCCATCCATTTTATCAAATGTGTTAATGCTGAGTACTGAAGGGAAACTGATATTAATTTCTTGTGAAGAGATGGGGCTTGATAATCTACTGGCTCCAATTCAGAGTCTAGTTTTAACTCTGTATTAGGATGATAATTACATGCACTTGTGCTCTGCCTCATGGTTTGAGCTGTTAGGAGTGGATACCTCAAATCTTGGATTCTTCTTCTTACTAGAAACTGTACAGAGGGTATGGAGGGAGGAACTGCTGCATCCTGAGGGCTTCTGATCTATAGGGGGATAAAAAACAACCCAAAAGGGAACTTGGGAATATTGTATAACAGGAAACATGTTGGAACTTCCCTTGTATTCTATTTCCCCTCTGCTAATGTAGTTTAGAGTAATCTGTAGAGTTTGCCATTTTTGCAGCTATTTTTAAAGAGGTGAATTGTGAAAGTCACCGTAGCTCCACAATACCTTTTATCCACCCCACTGAGTCTCGATATTTGAACATAAATAGCTTCACATTTAGAAAGCTGTACTGACACTCTTCATTTAGTTTTCATTCACCGCTGTTAAAAATTTTTAAACTATTCTTGTGTCAATCCAGCCTTCTCCAAACCCACCTTCCATCCCTGTTTTTAAATACTTCATGTTAGAACTGGAAGAGAAAGTGCATGCCTGATTATCCCTATTTTCAGCACTGTAAGTTAAGCTGTTTGTTGAGCATCATGTTGCAGATTCAGCTCGTCCAGCTAAATAATTTTAACACTAAAAATCTTGTGCATTTTCTTCTTGCCTTCAAATCTTTTGTGCTATACTGTTTATTCAGCAAACCCATGGTTTAGAAAGCTACCAAATATTCCACTTGGACATACCTACTTCAATGTTGAACAAATATTAGAACATCTTCTACCCCTCTTAAAAGTGACCTAATCCCCAGGAACCAAGGCATTTTAGGAACATGGTTTTTTTAGGTGGACCCATTCCTTTAACATGTTGGGGATTTGGGGTTGGTTGCCTGGGGTTTTTTTGCTAAATAATAAATTTCACATGTTTAGAGTAGATATTTAGCCTGGGGCTGCTGGTTACAGTACCAATTCTGGAAAGCAGATCTGAACTACACCCACAAATCAGATTTAAACTTTGTAAGAGTGAGTGAATACAGGGGAGCACAGACAACATCCCAAGGCAATCGTTTGTACAATTCTCTAGGAGAGGTTTCACCCAAAATGTTGGATGAAGATGTGCAGAATAAGCTCCTGTCTGGGCTGAACCAGGTCACAGCCACTGCTGAGAGTGCAAAGTGAAGATGTGATTTTAAATTCCTCATCTCTGAATTTGGGTGCCTCACACTGAGCTGAAGGGAGATTTTTCTGCATGAAAAATAGCAGCCTGAAATTCAAGAGCCTTTCCTTAAAATATGTGTGGGTAGGAGGTAAGTCTTCTCAGTCAATAGTTGAAAGACAACTTTTCAATGTTCTGATGCCTTTGTCCAACCATTTAATGATTTCAGGATCTGGGCAGTCTGACATTTAATCCCCACTTCTTTTTCATCCTCCACCCATGCCTAAATATTTTCAGGTATTAGAGACATTTAGGCAGCATTAACAGGTGAGTAGTGCCATTCCAAACTCATTCATGAGAATAGTTTCTTCATTTAGCAATAAACAAAGAATATTAAGAACTATGAAATAATGCAAATCTTGTCAGACACTGTTACAAGGTTTTTTGGGGGTCAGAACTGTTTGGAACAGTGCTTTCCACAATGTCTTAAAAGCAAAGAAACCCATATTTTTGTCACTACAGCAAAACACAGGTTTTCAAAATCTTCCATGCGCTTTGTCTGTGCTGTTGTCAGAACTTTGACAGGTGATGATTTGCATTTCCTCTGTCCTCAGGCTGTGACAATTTTCCAAGAGGAGCTAGTATCAAAGCAATCTAGAATTAGCTGTGACAAGTGACAATTGCATGGGTGGCGCAAAAGGCTTTTACAAATAGACATTGTTTTATACACCAGCCATTAGTACATGTTTTAATGAAGAAGTGATTCACAATGATAATATTATTGACTTGTTAAGATTAAACAGGTCTGCCATATGCTGTCTAGTGCTTCAGATGGTTTCAAATTTATTTTGATTTTTTAATCTATGCATATTAACAACAGATGTTGAATTTTAAAACGATCCAATAATCAAGGGGAAATCATTCCAAAACTGAGTGGTAATTTTGTAACGTAAATGATTTGAAATACTTTATATGTATTATATGTTGGTTATTTAGCTCATAGCTAACTCTTGCTCATGATAATTTAATTTTTGTCATCTTATTACCTCCAGAGTTTCCTCCAGTTGCTAGGAAGTGGGTTGGTTGAACACTTACCTTGGAACTCCATCCCCAACCTTTTGATTATTTTTATTAAAAAAACCCTTTCACAAGTGCATCTGCCCACAACTCCTCTGCCTCTGAACTGGGTTGTGGACCTCACCCTAATGCTCCTACTTTTGCCTGGCTCGCCCTTGTTGCACTGAGGGGCTGAGGGGAGGGAAGAAAATCACCATAAAGCAAATACACCGAGGTGACACACCACAAGTGAGGGACTACGCTCTCAAGAAGGCTTGAGTGGCTCCTGCATTCATACAGGAGCAGCCTCTGGGTGATTACAGATTTACCCTTTGGCTGGTTATTGTTTGCCTGAAGTCCAAAAATATTATTTTTTTTCCTTTTTTCCTTCCCTGCCTGCATGGGCCCAAGATGTGTTTGGTTTACAGCACAATCTGTTGCTTCTCCTTCCCACTCCCAAGCCCAGCAGGGCACAAACTCCAGCTGTGGGAGGTGGCAGCCTGGGACAGGGCACCACAGCTCCTGTGTCATTTGCTCTCCCATTTTCACCTGTCCTGAGGGAGTGATGGAGTAACCAAACACATCTCCCTGTGGCTGAGAAGCTCTAGAAAGAGACACAACACCTCGAGCTGATCGACCTCCCCAGAGCACTACTGCCTTGAGCTGAGAGCATCACCTTTCTGCACTGAGTGAGCCCCAGCCCCACACCCAGCAGCAGCTTCTCACAAACCACAGCAGTAAAACCACTCCTGCTGCTGTGAGCCAAAGCTGCCTTTCCAGCACGTTCTCTGGAAACCCAGAACCGTGCTCAGCAGGAGAGGCAGATCCCGTCTCCACGCTGGAAAGCAGCGAGCTTCTCTTTGCCGTCCTCTTGCTGCTGCTCAAACCTCTCCAGTGCCTCATGCAAATGTAGGAATTGTAGGAAATGTAGATGTAGGGATTTAAGCCATCATCCGCTCTTGGATGTTCCCTGCAGAAATTTGGAAAAAAAAAAAAAAACCACAGGGAAATTAAAATGTGATAATTAACATAAACAAGATGCAAAGGATGGGGAACCCAGTGAGCAGCAAATAGGTAGCAGTGATCCCAAATTGATTTCCAGTGGGCTGGAGACATGAATCAGAGAGCTCTTGAGTGTGTGCTTTATTATTTATGTAAATTACTAACTTCATTAACTTAATTTGACAAAGCAAGCTGTAGAAAGGGAAAATCAATCCTATCTGCTTCTTGGTGAAGAGAGTAAATTTATAGATCCCAAAGAGACATTTACTCCCAATTAGATATCTTTGAACTTCCTGCCCTTAACCTCTCACTTTTTGCCCTGTAGGGGGGACAACCTGACCATCTAGTAATTCATCCTGAATAATTTAGGTTGGAAAACACCTCTAAGATCATCAAGTCCAACAGTTAACCCAGCACTGCCAAGCCCACCACTAAACCATGTCCCCAAGCACCACATCTACACATCTTTTACGTTCCTTCAAGGATGGTGAGTCCACCACTGCCCTGGGCAGCCTGTAGCAATGCCTGACCAGCCATTTGGTGAAGAAATTTTTCCTACTATCCAATCCCTGTGTAATCCTGTGTTGGTCCCTAAAAGAGAGAGCACTTGGATGTCTTTTTCTTCCCCCGGGAGCAACAAGAAAATGCCGATATTCCTAATTTCAGCTGATCAATGGTTTCAGATGTCTAGGGGAGAGTTAGGAGAGCAGGGAGCAGAGGAACACACAATACAAATTTTGATTTAAATCAGCCTGGGAAAGCCTGTCCCATCTGGTTATGTTAGCACACAGTAAGAATAGACTTCAAACCTGCTCTTGATACAGGGATTGTGATAACAATTTCCAAAGGAAAAGTCCCATTAATAAAGGATGGCTACCTCAGGTGCATCTGCAGCTCCTCTTTGGGACTTTCAGTAAAGCATCTTGTTGCTGAGGAGGGAAAGCAGGTACAAAGGATCAGAGTTAGTGATGGTTGTGACCCAAAGTGAGCTCGCTGAGCATGGGGAGATGTATTTACTTGACATAAATACAAAAGCCAGAACTCCAAGTGTCAGGCCAGGCCAGCTGCAGATCCACTCAGCAAATGGTACAGTTCAGAGCCTGTGTGTCTTGCAGAAAGAAGAGAGAAGAGGCTATTCTTCATTTTAGAAAGCCCCTTTCCCTTTAGAAAGTTCTCCCCTTCTCTGTGCTTTCCATGAGGCAGAAATGTTCGCTTTGACCCTCGAGCAACCTTTTCTCCAGGGAATGGAGGAGGAATGAGATTTTTTTTTTTTAAGAAAAGAAAAAGATAGTGGGCAGTGAGAGGGGAGGGCTGAAGGCAAAATTTGTGCTACATTTCTTCATGCAGAAATGGCAAAGATGGCAGTGACTTTACCACCAGTTGTTTTTGTCCCTACCCTCTCATCTGGTGGGCAGATTGATTGACGTTCTCTCCCATTTTGTACCTTTTTGTCCCCAGCTGCAGGTGCACCATTTTCAGCTTTTATCACCTTAGACAACTAATTATAACTCACCATTTACACCTCAAGAAGTAAAATTTGCTCGATTAAATCTGTGCAGAGCACCTGTTTTTCAGCAGGTATGAGAAACACTAGCTTTCCCCAGTCCATCTATCAGCTGTGAACCACTCGCCCTGCTCCTGTGAGTAAGGACCTCATGGCAGGAGCTGCTTGTGCCCACCCAGATAAACTGCAATTCCCCAGATATGGTACAAACATAACTTTGAGTTTTCTTCAGTCAAGAACAAGGAAAATTTATTTAAAGCCATGCATTGCACAGACCAGTTACTCTTTGGTGACTGTTCTGAGTAGATATTCTTGAGGTGGGGGAAAAGATCAGCTCTACCTGACCATAACTGAGGTTTGATTGTTTTCCTTTGGCTGCCTGATTTCAGATTTGGTGACCTTTGGTCACTTTCTAGTCTAATTCCAGATCAAACACTGACTTTTATATGTGTTTCATGGGTACATTTCCTTTTAATACCAACCCCACTCTTGACCACAGGGAATACCTTATGTTTGATCAAACACTAGTGCACTCAATAGGTTTATCAAGTTTGAACCAAGCTACTCTACAAAATAAAAGCATGCCATGATTTCTTAAACTGCAGTCAAAAACTATACCACAAAAAATACTTCAGTGATGAGCCCTGGTCCTTCCAAGAACCACAGCAGTTCCCTGGAGAGGGGTGGAGATTAGCAAATACGTTTCGCATGACAGCTTTCAATATATTTATTTGCATAACTGGATTAGAGAGGTGCATCAATGTGCCTCTAAATCTTATTATTTTTATTACTCTGGATATCAGACAAATCAAGAATTAAATTGGGCAGAGATTCTTGGGGCTCAGTTCTGAGAACTGGGTCTCAGTTCAGAGAATTGAGGCTCAGTGAACGTGGCTGTGCTTTGTTCCCTGCCCTTTGGAACCCTCAGACCTCAAGCTCAGGGCTGGACCCCCTTTGTGCAGGGAAAGCCTGGAAAAATGGCATTACAGGACCACTGAGGGGACCAAGGGGGTTGGAGGAGAGAGAAGTGGCTTCAGGAGCCCACAGCTGGGGAATGCAGATCATTTCAGGGTGCATCTGAAAACCTACTCATGAGGAGGGCCTGAAACAAGGGTGGGCTCTGAGCTTCCTGCTGCAAATTCACATCCTGACAGAATCAAAGCATGCACAGGTTAAGCCAGCACTTAGATGAGGGTGCCAGCTGTGCTGGGCATCTCCAAGAGCTGCCAGACCTTGGCACTGCTCTAACAGCAGCTCCAGAGGCAGCTGAAAGTGAGACATTCCCAATGCATCTGTCACTGTGGGAACAACCTGTGCACTGAACAGCCCTTCATTTCTGTCTCAAGGAAAACCAAATAGAGAGAGAAATCCTTGTTTGCTTCTTGCAGCTCTCTGCAGTCACCATCTCCAGTCATTATCATTCCAGAGAACATGAATAAGTCAAACTGCAGTGTTGGCAAATGAGGGGAAAAATATGATGTGGTAAGGAGGAAATGATCCCAGGACTGCTGTGGTTAAGATGGTCTGGGAAGACTCCACTGGACTTTGCATCACTCTGGATGACAGCACTGCCTGTATTTAGTGCAGGAGGTTGTACACATTATGAGCCACCTCAGTGTTAACTAACCTTTACAAACTGAAAAATCAGCAGTTTCAATTTGCTTAATTCCACAGAAGAAAAATCTCTAAAAATCAGGAATTTTTTTGTTATTTGAAGCTGCTTTTTGCATTGTTGTTTCAGTGTTCTTGTGCTGTCCTCCTCTCTGTGCTCTTTAAAAGAGTCCTGAAAATGAGGTTGAAATTTTAAAATTAGTTTGGTTTGTTTGGAAGTGGGCTTTTTGCCTTTTCAAAGTGACCAGTTATTCCAGTAATCTGCTATATTGAGCTTCAAGGAAAAGGCATTTCCTAAAATTCAGCTAAAGCAAAATATTCCTTAGAAGGTCACTCAAATCTTTAAACTGAGGTAAGCAAGGCAGACATACATGATCACAGAGTGAATGCTGGTAATGCCCAATTTAAATGAATCTTCTTCATTCCATGCCTCTGTAATCAGCTTTTAATGTCCTCATTACCAGCAGTAGAACAACTCGAAATTGTAGGAAATTCATGAAATGGGATTTCAAATGTTTTCCCAACAGTTTTCCCAGTGTGTGCATACGGATCAGGGGGATTTTTAATCAGATTAATCTTACTGAAACACGAAGAGCAGAATGATATTCACATTTTCACAGTAGGAGTACATTTACAAACTAAAGCAACCATCCTCTCTCTTCCCTCTCCCCTCGTGTCCATTTGCACTGCTCCCAGCACAGACCTCCCAGGCCATGTGCAGGTGTGGCCAGAGAGATGCCCTTGCTGACCATGGCCAAACCTGCCCTGGATGGTTCTGCTTCCCTGGCCCATCTCAGGTCAGTATTAGGAAGTTTCTCATGCTACCCCAGGTTCCAGCTGAGCGGGTTGGAGGAAACCTCTCAGAATCAACATCTGTTGTCAGAACTTTGTCCTGCATACTTAACTGTTATCTCAGATATCTTCAAGGAGGAAGAAACTAGAAACCATTAGGTGGATTATAGCTTATAACTCCCTTTGAAAGGTGAATGTCAAAGGAAATTGTTTCTTCCCAAAAGACTCCTCCAGAGGAGAGTGCCTGCCCCTCCTCACCCTTTGGCAGCGCTTTCTTTGAGTGGCCATGCAATGCTCAATATCCACAGCCCCTTCAGCTTTCTGTCTCTTGGGGCACCTCCAGAAGGGCAGTGCCAAAGCCTCTGGCTCTGTCTGGAGATCAAAGCTGATGGCAGCATTGCCACATGTCAAAATCAGTTCCTCAAGGAAAGCATGGAATTCATCTCGGCACTGACAAGGCTGTGAGGACAACACAGCTGACTTGCAGTAGGCTCAGCAAACTGGGGCTACAGGAGGCAATGGCCCTAACCCAAAAAGGGCTAAAGGAATGTTGTGAGTGCTCTAAGCTGGAGCCTATGCTAAGGAATGGACTCTGGGTAAGTACACAAATTTAATTTTTACCCAATCCAAAACACTCCCTCTTTGAGATATTTAGGTTTCATAGTAATCCTTGCTTTTCTCTGTCCCCAAAACCCATCTCTGTACTGAGAGTAATATTCAAAACAGACAGGAAAGATCCCTGTATACCTTTGTGCTTACGTTTCCTTGCCTTCTAACTCCAATCAAAGAAATAAAGATATTTTTGAGACATGACTTCCCCCTGTCATTCTCCATTAAAAGTGGAGGTGCTGGGGAAGAAAATGCACATGGGACTTGCCTTGTTATAATTGAACCCTTAAGGCAAATGTCAGGAATGAGGACTAATTAAAAGTGGAAAAGACTTACAATGCTAATGTACAAAGGAGGTGCACTCCCACCAGCTCTCGTTTACAGCACCACACTGGCCATAATGCAGTTTGTAGCGGGTCCAATTTTCTTCTTCCTCCAGGCAAACATTTTTTTCAGCTCTCCCCTGAAGCTGTCATGGAGCCAGGCATAGAGGAAGGCATTGGTACAAGCTGACATCATTGCAAACCAGTGGCACAGCAGCTGGATGAAGTTGAAGTACTGCTTGTCAATCAAGCTGATGTCGATGTCCTTTATCATGTTGAAGATGTGGAGGGGTAACCAACAGACTCCAAAGGCTGCCACCACCAAGACCAGCAAGCGAAAAGTCTTCCTCCTCCTGGCACGGTCCCACTCAGCTTGGCCCTGGGTGACATTGCCTGGGACTACACGGTTCTTCAGCTTGACAGAGATCCTCAGGTAGGACAGGGAGATGACAGCCAAAGGCAATACATAGGTGATGATGAGGGTGCTGTAGGCGTACGCCAAGCGATCTCTTTTCATGTGGAACCAAAACTCCTCGCAGATGGAGAAGTCCAGCTCCGGGAACTCTGCATGGTAGGTGTGGACCAAGGCTGGGGCAGCCAAAGCGCAGCTCAGCAGCCAAATAGCAGCCAGGATGTAAGCACAGATGGGGATGGTGAGCCTCCTGCGGAACGGGTACACCGTGGCGCAGTACCTGTCCACAGCTATGACAGTCAGCGTGAAGACAGACACAAACACGGTCACAGGCTGCATCAGGAAAACAAAGTAGCACATGAAGCGCCCGTACACCCAACCCCGGGGCTCAAAGGCATAGGCCAGGGTCAGGGGCACACAGGTGGCACACATGAGCATGTCTGAGAAAGCCAGATTGCCTACCAGAAAGTTGGTGACGTTGTGCATTTTTTTTGTCTTGCAGATGACATAAATGAGAAGGTAATTCCCGATGACACCAATAAAAACCACCAGAGAGTAGCAGGGGATGATGAGTGGCTTGAAGGACTGAACAAACTGGAGCCCTGAGAATAAATTGCTGGTGTTGCTGTGAATCGCAGAGAGGAAGCTTTGGGAGGTTAAATTGTCCGAATTCATCATTTTTCTCCTTTTGTTGTCTGCCGTCAGCTGAGTGAAATAGTTAGCACTGCGCTGCTCCCACACTCAGTCAGTGGGGATAATGAATGGATTTCTGGCTGTCCAGAGGTTACCACATGGATAGTAAACAAGCAGCTGTAAATGCAAAGGTGAACTTGTAATCCTCAAGAGACAGCTTTCAGCAATTCCTAAGAAAAATCAAAGACAACCAATTTCCATTAAAGTCCTCCTGTATTTACTATTAAATCTAGCTTTTGACAGCATGCCACTTAATAAACATTTAATGCAGTGAGTACTTACTGCTGTGGGTTTTTAATCCCATATGATTTTCCTGTGGATGCCAAGAAGCGCCCTGGATGTCTGCCTTCTGCAAACCCAGGAGCGTGTATGTGTGTGTGTGTGTCAGAGAGAGAGAGGGAGAGAGAATACATGAGTGAGAAAGAGGGTGATGCGCATTTACAAGCTAAGTGGAGATCACTGTTTTTAAACAGTCTTCATTACTGGGTCATGACAGATTGGTGTGCAAGCTTTTATCCCCATTGGCTGCCCTGGGTATTACGTTGCTCTTTGCGTGTTTTTTACTGATAGTAATTAGTTCTAAAATATCCTTTCAAAAACTCCCCTCTCCTTCCAGTGCATCTATAATTGCCCCTCACAGCTAAAAACCAATTTACATTCATTAACATAAGCCTGCACAGTATCTAATCCCAGATTTGCTTTGCCAGAGCCCCCAGAGTGTACAAAAATACTACCTGTAATTTTGTTGCTATAATGTGACTGTGAAATAGATTTTTAATCACATGCTGAAGGCAAATAAATGTTTATGCCACTAGAGGGTCTCAGCTATGTACCTGTGAATGAAGTTAGGATTAGAAATGTGCATTTAGCTTGTAGTACAAAGGATCTTATTTTATTTAATTTATTTTCCACTGGTGCTATGATGTTTGCTCATCCACTATGACTATTTGCAATAGGATTTACACATCTTTAAAAGTAAACAAACATGTGTGAGCATCTCAAAGGAAATGTTAGCATCCAAATAGGTTAGCTGTAAGGATTTACCTGCAGAGAACTACAGCAAACTGCTACTAATGTTGCAGCTACCCAAAAATATTTGGGGTGTTTCTTCATTCCTGGGTTAGATTTGTTAACCTGTTCTATACCAGACAACAAGTGCTAACCAGTCTGTAGAACAATCTATAGCTGTTTTCCTTGGTTCAGACATAAGAAAGCAAAAAAGTCAGGATAAGTGCTTACAGAACATTTGATTAGACATCCCCATCCAGTTCTTATCTACTGTTCTAATTGTCTCTTAAATATTCTCCGTTTCAGCCTGGGTCCAGGACCTCAGCTGGTGCTCACTGTAAAACAGTGACAATCCACTGCATCCATTTGTACCAGCTAAGGAAACTTAAAAAAAAAAAAAAGCACAAACCATGGAGCAGCCTAACTTCTGAATGCTTCAGAGCAGAGAATATTGTTAGGTTCTGCAAGGCACTCAGGGGACTTAGACACAATTTTAAGTGACAGTTTATGTCCTAGTCAGTTAGACTAAGGAAATACTAACCCACTATTTTCTATAAGGCTATGGGCAGAACCATATCCTTTTGATTTGATGTAATTTGACATAAATCAGAAGTTTAAATAGATTTCATTTTTGTCCTACTCCTTTCCCTAATCCTAAACCAGAAGCTAATCTTGTAGCCCCTGTTCTGATCAGAGACGTTCTTCTTGTGAAGGATGGGAAATTCAAACATGGCACGTGCTGACCCTGTGCTGCTGCATCCAGGGTTAGATTAGGCCATGGAGTGGAATATGACTGTAATTCCAACCTGAGGGAGGAATACTGGAGCATGTACCCCCATTGCTCAGGAGTATCATCCTTCACTTCATGGCTACAGTAACCTACCCATGACCCGGACTAAAAATGGGATGTTGTATCCCACTTCAGAGTCCAATCTCGCCTGCCTGAGCTGGATGGGACCCAGGGGAATACGGTACCTATTTATGGCTACATACCCAAATCCAGAATAGGAGAGAGACCTGTGGGTAGAGGTTACAGAGAGGCAAGGAAATAGGGGATTCCAGCTCCTGCCACCACCCAGTGCAACCACACTGCTGGGTGATAAACAGCATTCTGCAAAATTCCTAAAGCCCATAAATTCAGTTGCTCCATTTAATGTGGGAGAAAAGTATGGCCTGGCTTAAAGTAGGATTGCAGTGAGCTTTGCACATGGCCTCTCATAGAAGCCAAAGCACAAAGCAAAATGAAAGGGGAACGTAAAAGGTTTTTATACTGCCCACATCCTACTAGAATGACAAGGCTTGTGCAAGAAAAGAAGCTTCACAATAATATAATTGCAAACAAAATAATTGAAAATTTCATTTTTAACTAAGTGAATTTTTTTGTTTCATTCCCAAGAGCTGCAGAGTAGATCCCATAAATATCCTCATTGTATTCCTATGGGAAAAAGGCTTATTCTTCGCTATGTTTATGTTTTTTGAGAAAAATCAAACACAATATCTTCTCAAGAAGCCTTCAAGGTCA
This sequence comes from Picathartes gymnocephalus, assembly GCA_013390045.1. Taxonomy (NCBI): domain Eukaryota; kingdom Metazoa; phylum Chordata; class Aves; order Passeriformes; family Picathartidae; genus Picathartes; species Picathartes gymnocephalus. The sequence goes on from WEKY01043566.1 coordinate 50,633, forward strand.
CCTTAACGCTCAGGTCACAAAACTAACCTTACATACTATTTTATTTCAAGCTGTATCAGAAAATCTTCCTACACTTTCCCTTGTCTTTAAATTTATTTTCTTCACCTCTGAAAGCAGTAACCAGTACACCTTTTGTTTGAAAGCTCCCACCTATTTCTCTTAGTGATTTTCTGTTTGTTTTGGCTTCAGGCAGAAAATGTCTTCAGTTCAGCTGTATGCCACAGCCAAGGTCTGGAAAGATAATATTTAATAGGGGCTTGAATAGAAAAAGTATTCCAGCAATTCATCCCAAGGAAATAATCTTCTCTCCTTCTAAAACTGCAAATATTAATTTTGTTTAGAATTTCTGAGGCTGTCTGACAGAGTCCTTCCTGAATTGACTATAAGTCTTTTTCACATGCAGAATTTTCTCATTAAAAGAGAAAAGGTCACAGAAACTGCATTACTGTCATATCAGAACTGCTTTGACATTCCAAGTGTATAAGGGTGTCTCACACAGGAATGATGATGAGTGTCTGGCTCAAACCTGGTCTTCCTTGAGACAATGGAGAATATTATATTTAAAGCCAGACCAACACTTCACAGAAAAGTTTCACAGTTGAGCCTTCATAATGTCTTTTGCTAACCTATCCAGCTCTGCACAGATACTCTGAGTACAAACATTGTAAGCTGCTTTTAGGCTTTACAGACCAAAGCATTTTCTTCTCTCATTAAAGTCTCACGGTTTCAGCTGTTACCTTTCCATATTCCTGTTTATTTGTCTTTTTTTTCCCCCCCTAAAACTCAACTTCTTTTGCATCACAGAGCTACTTTAAAAATTCTTTCACATTCTTCCAGGAATGTTCTGTGCAGAACAAATCATGTAGTTCTTGCAGAGCTTATAATATAAAGAGGTGCTTTGCACATTCTGAATGATGTCCATCTGGGGGTTCCTTTACCAAATTCTTCTTTTGGCCAGCCAGGGAACAAAATTTTATTTCACACAACAATTTCAAGTCAGGGCAGCCTGTCCCTCTCCCATTTAATCACATAAATGCATCCTGTCTGTCCCTGCTGTGGACTGAGACACCACAGTCCCTAAACTCTAAGCACCATGTTTAAAACTAAGGGGTTTTTTTCAGCTTGTTGTTTGGGGTTTTTTTTTTGTTGGCTAGGAGGTTTTTTTTGTTGTTGTTGTTGTTGCAAATTCAAGGCATCAAAATTTGATAAACACAGGATTCAGACTTAAATAATTCACTATAGATGAAAAAGAGACCATAAAGAGGAGGTCCTTTAGTCTGACAGCAGTTTTATGGTAGGTTTTAGACTAGATTTAAGGACAGAAGAAAGCACACAAGAGAGAGAGTAGACAGAATAGGATACCAAGGGAGGATTTTGTGAAACTGATTTTCCATCTATGTTGTTAAAATTATTTTCTCAACACAGAATATGTAGCAGTTCTCAGTTTGAGTTTGCATAACTTACGAGAAACTGTCATCTCCACCAGAGGAAATATCCTAAGAACTGTGAGGCAGGCAAAGAACAGCAGCATCTATGAAGAAATTGAACCAGAAGACAGCAACTATTTGTGGTCCTCAAGAACCTTACTTGGGATTGACCAGTTTTGGTGGCTCTTTTCTTTTTACCAGGTTAGTACAAAAAGTAGGGCTGCAAGAAGTAAATTTGATAAAAACACCAAGTTTGGGATCAGACATGACATGGCAGATGACTGCACAATTAAGCAGTGAAATTTTGAGGGAGAATAGAAGGAAAATTTTTCATGAAAAACAGAATCAAGGTCACCATAATAAGAATTTTCACTGTGGCTTAGGACAAAGTAAATTGTGTTGTGGGTCTATAGAAAGGAGCAGGCAGTGCATTTGAAACTGCAAACAAAAGAAAATCTACTGCTCTGTGAGAGTTTTCAGGCTGAATTTGCCTCTACTTTCTTACAACCTCTGGACAATTTTCTTGCTATAAGTATCTATTCACCAGAGCAGAATTGCACTGTATTCTTTAAAAGCACTGGGGAGGATGATAAACTCCAGGACAGGAAAACATGTATTTAGAGAAAGGAACAGTACTAATGAAAGAACAAATTCACTGTGGGCACATTTAGGATGGAAAGTAGAGCACTTCTAGGTTGGAGGGCAACAAATTGCCCCTTGGAATTGCTTGCCTTTTGAACAACCTGTGTATTATGGGGGATAAAAACATCCATGTGGATTGATTTCTTGCGTGGGGCTTGGGTTTCAGGAGGTTTCTTTCCATGCTTCATCAGCACAGACTTCAGACTGTACTCACTCCTACTTGAAAACAACTCCACTATCACCTTTTTCAACAGCATTCCCAATGACTATAGGAAGATAAAATTCAAAAGATAGAATTAAAAATTACATATATGCACAACTACACACATGGGCACAGCTCAGATTAAGTCCTAGGAGGTTTCTAGTATTCTTTGTCATTTTTCAATGGGGAGATTGTTGCAGTAGTGCCTGTGAAGATCTACTAGAACAGCACTTGAATATTTGCCAGATGAACCTTTCCTGTTGCTGGTCTCAGCACCTGCTCGGAGCAGCTGATTTACAAAGCAGGGAGAAAGGCAGGGTCAGCACAGTCACTCTGTAAAATCATTTCAGACACAAGGCACTTCAGTCAGTACAATCACTGATTCTTCTCTCTCTGATCCACTTTCCTGCAAAATTGCTACTGAGAGACTTGATACAAGAAGCCCTGATTCTCCCACATGCCCACCTCCTTAATATTTTCTTTTGCAACTGAGCTCACATATGAATTAATGACCAAGAAAAAGCTGATCTCTCTCTTCTTTTTTCTTTTTTTTTTTTTTTTTTTTTTTTTTTTTTGGGTTTTTTCTGCGGTTTTGTGGGNTTTTTTTTAATGTTGGGTTTTTCTGCGCAGTTATGAGGGATTTTTTTTGTTTCTGTGTGTGTGTGCAGTTGTTCGTGGTGGGAGGGGCAGATTTTTTTAATTTCTAAGTAAGAACAGGATACATAGGTTAAACATTAGGATGATAAAAGAGGTATTTGTGTTTAATATGTTGCTTGAGCATGCTAAGGCAGAATTTTGCTGAAAAATAGAGTCTGGCTAACAAATCTGACCATCTCTGAGTTGACTGGACAGACAGCAATAGAATTTCAGATTTTTACTACAGATCTTTCTGTAAACCCACCACTGAAATGGACCCTTATCATGTTACAGTAAGAGACAGCTGCTGTCTTCAGCATTCCCATGGACAGGACCAGGGAAACAAACAAACAAACAAACAGACAAACCCCTAGGACAAAATCTTTCAGAATATCAGAGCTAAAAGTTTTCTTCTTCATCTCTAACTAGTTTTAGGCAATACTGCTGACAAATCATGGTAAAATGCACTCATTTGTTTTTATAGCTCAGTTAGAACTCACCTGGGAGAAGGTATCTGAATGTCTCTGATCTAAAGATTGTTACAAGGCTATAAATGGAAAAGTATGCAGGCAGATTTGCATACCTGTCAGATCCAACAATTCCTACCAGTCCAGAAAAACTGGCATTTCTCCTCTGCTCACAGGTCCTGAAGGGATGCAGAGTGCAACACAAACGTGCCCCGAGCCAGAGCAGACTGTGGGAATTGGCTGCCACAAACATCTGCAGATTGGATGTTGAGCCCTGGAGAAACTTCGTGTTCCAAGTGTTCCCAGCAGCCCTGACCAGCCGGGAGTCAGGGTCACTGCACACCCCGGGGTCCTGCAGGCAGGACAGGGGCAGGACAGAAGAGGGTACCAAGAAAACCCAACAACTGAGGCTTGACGGGGCAAAATTCTGCCCTGCCCATGGCACTACTCTGTGGCACCAAGGAGAAACAGTCCCGCTCTGCAGTTCCATGCTGGGAGAGGGTGTGAGCGGAGCGGGGTCTGAGCAGCTTCTGAGAGGTCGTGACTGCAGCACCAGGGACAGCGGGGACCTGCAGCACCGGGGACAGCGGGGACCTGCAGCACCGGGGACAGCGGCACCTCCAGAACCACGGACAGCGCTCCCTTGAGCACCACGGACAGCACCCGCCAGGCAACCGCGGAGCCACAGCTCCACCCCAGGGTGGGCTTGTGTCCCCCTCTGTGTGACAAGGCAGGACAGCCCTGAGCGCCCCTGAAAGGCACGGGCAGGGATCTCAGAGCTCCCCCTGTACCTGGGGGTTCTCCCACCAACTACACAGTGGACTTTTCCCACCGAAGTCCTCTATGTACCATCCATAAAAAAAGTCAGACCAGAAGTTATACTGAGCCCTTCACCCAATGGGAATCTCTCCCCAAGAACTAAAGAAGGAAAAAAGAATTTCCTGCTTCCTGAATGTCATGGTTTACCTATAGCAACTAAGCCCCACAGAGCCACTGGCTCTCTTCCACCTGATGGGATAGTGGAAGAGTAAAAGTGAGAAAACTCGTGGGTTGAGAAAAAGACAGTTTAATAACTACAGTGAAAGCTGCATGCACAAACAAAGCAGAACGAGGAATTCACTCACTGCTTGCCATGGGCAGGCAGGTGTTCAGCCATCTCCGGGAAAGCTGGGCTCCATCGTGTTCTATGGCCACCTGGGGAGACCAACGCCATCACTTCAAACATCACCCCCTTCCTTCTTCCCCCAGCTTTACATGCTGAGCGTGACACCATATAACAGGGAATGCCCCTGTGAACAACTGGAGTCAGATGTTCCAGCTCCTTGTGAACCCCCAGCACCCTGACCGATGGGCTGGGGTGAGGAGCAGAAAAGGCCTTGACTCTGTGCTGCTCAGCAGTAACAAAAACATCTAATTTTATCAACACTGTTTTCAGCTCAAATCCAAACACAGCCCCGTATCAGCTACTGTGAAGAAAATAAACTCTACCCCAGCAAACCCCAGCACACTGTGCTACCCCAATGTTCCCATCTACCCTGGTGATGGGTAAGGGACAGAAGAGATCAAAAGCTGCCTGACGTTCTGTAGCAACCCTGTTGCCACAAGTAAACTTGCTGTTTTCATGGAACAATGAGTTCAATTAATATTTGTCAAACAGAAAGGAAAAAAAACCCAGAGGACCAACATCATTCCAGCTGCCCTTAGTTGTTTAAATACAGTAATAAAATTCAACTTCCATTTAATTAACTATCCCACTAACAACAGACTGCCTGGGAGCTTTGAAAGCTCTTAGTACTAAAGCTTTGTCTGGAGGATTGTCATCTAGTTTGATTATAGTTTGCATAATAACATTATGTAGAGATAAGAACACTATTTAGAATTGAGTTGTTCTGCTCTCTCATGCAAATTCCTGTTTGAACAAAAAAAAAAAACAAAGAAAGAGGATAAGAGCGATAGGACTTTTATAACCATCATCAGAATAAAACCAAAGTTAATAGAACCTCTAATGAAGCCTTATGCATGTTCTCAGCACAGTTACATTAATAATAAGGAAGGGACAATTTAAACAATAAAATAAAACTTTTTATACCATATTCACAGTCAGGCAGGTTTGTGATCACCTCCCTTCAAAATGCATAGATCTATATTTGCTCTCAGGACTATTCTCTCACTGTGTGTGTATATGTCTGCATTGATCCCTTCTAACAGTGCTTCAATACCTGGCTTTATTCTCTTTCTTTGTCTCCATTTCTCTTCCACAGTAGAATTTGGTTGTTTATTTTTCTCTGCTCACAGTAGCCATTAAAGGCATCTACTGCCAGATGAGTAAAATAAGTCAAAAAAGGATAAATGTGGAAGAAATGAGAGGAACATAGAAGATAAATGATCATTTCATGGTGACTCCTACTTCCATGATTTGGCCCCACATACCACTTCTGTTGTTTATTCTTTCATTTTATTCTGATATTTGCAGGACTAGTTAAAAATGGCAATATTACTGACTAAAGATTCTCTTCCTTTGAAAATCAATGTGAAATTTGCTGCAGATACCAACATTGTCCAGTTTCTCCCCTGCCCTTCACTTTAAGATATTTGCTTTAGAATATTTCTCTCCAGCTCTGTCAGCTTCCCCCATCTTTTTACAAACACAAGAAGGTTGAAACCACAAAGAACATCAGATTTCCTTTACTGTGGCTCCTTCTGTCTCACCTCTTTCAGCCCCTCCTTTGGATACTGTTGCACTCTGTAATGAGTCTTACCAAGAAGGAATCCAGCCCCATCTACAGAGTTCCTCAGCTCATCCTCATAAGTCCTATTATTCCCATTACCTGATTGCTCTAAGATTAAGAGTTAAATCTCATAGTAGCTTTCCTCGTTAAGAATTGTTTTTGTTTATTTTGTGACTGCATTTGTGATGGGAGAATTGTTCTTATCCATGAGCTCTGTCAAGTACATGAGCAGCCCTAAGGGTCATGGGTTAGCTCTAATTTTATGAACACTATTGTTTTCAACTGAATGCACTGGTTGAACTCCTGTTAATTAGGAGACTTCAACATGCAGCTGCTACTATAAATATCTATTCCATAATTTATCCATTTTTTCATGGGTATTTTTATTCCACAGAACAAACTTGTTTTACTTTGCAAGATTTCTAAGTGTCTGTTATCCATGGTCACTCACTTCAGGGCTGGAAGTGACCACCCACTGATGATGGTGAATTATAGTGAAACCATACTCATCAAAAAAAGCATGTGGGAGCCTTGACATGGAAATATTTTTTTTTGCTAAAAAACTTGTAGTTAAGCACTGTAATGTCAAAATCATTAATGGAGGAGAGGTTGGCTGAAATCTGTGAAGTCCAGCATGCCCCAGGTGTTTACAATTCTTACATCACTTTACATATATTTTGCTTCATCACTGCAGCAGAATAAATCTTTCCTATTAAGAAACATAAGTGTTGTTCCAGATATTTCATTCCCAATAGTAGTGAATCATGAGAGCTATATCCTAACTAGAGTAATCTAAAAAAGCCCCATAGAAGTGAGCTGATACCAGCTTTATAGGACTCATTTATTTTTTTAACCCTCTTGCTCTAGGAGTTCTCCAGGTGTTCAGAGGGACTTGCAGTTGAACAAGGCAAGACCTGCCCAAACACAAGACAACTTAATCGTTGCCAGTGTAACAAGCCCAGAAGCTCACAGCATTTTAAACATGAGAATGAACAGGTCTTTCTGACACCAAGCAGAGATCACTGGCAACTCCACACCAGGGAGGATGAAACTGAAGCTGGATAATTTTTACCCTGGAGCAGGACAGATATTCCTGGTAGAACTGACAAGGGAATCCAGGTCTGCTGATACTCTGTGTAGGCAAACCACCTTTCCCTACTACTACGTGAGCTGTCATCACTCAGGAGGAACAAGAAGGCAAGAATTTCTAATTAACCATTCTCTCTTTCTCCTGTATCTTTCCCAACATTATAAAGCCTAGATTTAAGCAGACAAAATCAAAATACACAGCTCTAGGCAACAAACTACTCCAAAGCCTCTTCTGAAGATGTCCACAATATTCTACTTTCAAAAAGGCCAAAACTCTTTTCTGTATCAGTAATGGTTCCTATTTTTGGTCTAGTAAGAAAGAGCTTTTAAGCCTGGTTAGAGTTTTACTCAGCAAAAATATTATACATTATTCTGTCTAATAGAAATGAAGTAGGAAAAAAGCCCCACTGAATTCTTGCCTCTCAATTACTCTTTCTGAGCACTGAAATATTATTCCCACTCTTTTGAAAGCTTGGAGAGAAGTGATGTACATCAAAAACAGTAAAGAAAGCATTGTTGATGGGGGGGGTGATTACATAAGACCTATATTTAAAAGTTCAGAAGGACTGGAGTATCAGTATTTATTTAAGCTTTTCTTTCTTTGTTGTTGTTCCCATGGAGTATTTTGATTGAAAAATATATGAGATCTAGAATATTCAGGAAAACATGCCATCAACTGGTAACTTTATTAATTCTGTTGAATCCTGAGGAAACAGGAGCAGTTTGATTCCATATGGAGTAAATTGAAATACTTGGGGGAGTCGTGGGATGACTTTGCCATTGACACAGAGGTTTTCTGCAGGACCATGGGTCACAACCTTCAAAACAGAGTGAAAGGGCTACTCCTTGCCTCTCGAGCCAGAAGAAATCAAGAGAGATAGTGGATCAATAGATCAGTGCTCACACCAGCTGTTCCTAGTGCCCAAATCTCATTTTTCAGTGAAGAGTTTATAAAATCTCAACCTTTGTTCTAATTTATGGTGAACGTTAAGAGCTCTGAAATTATTCTTAGACCGTTTTTTCTCCAGTTCCCCTGAAGTACATTACCCCACAAAGCTGCAGTGAAGTTGACAGCTCTAGGAATGTGTTTCAAATCTCTTCATTTGTATCCTTGGGAAAATGGAGCTGCCATGGGTCTGGAGTATGAATACCTGCGGTGTATTCCTCAATCAACAACTTTCTGCATCTCAGACTCAAGATCCTATTTTAATCTGAAAACTCCATCTCTGCCATCAGTGCAATAATAACCCCCCTGCATTCTGGCTTTAAGTACTCAAGGCTATAATTCCCCTTCACATGACCTCTGAACCAAACCTACATTGCCCTGGGTTCACACCTCGCTTCATGACAGAAAGTTTTAACAAATTGTGATGAAACCTCAATAGCTGAAAGCAAGACAAAGGCATCTTTTAATCGTCAAATTAGCTGCAGGGAAGAGCTGGAACTGCTTTCAGTCAGGAAAGAAGGGGAAATCATTAAAGGAAATCATCCCCTTTTCTTTCTCCAAGTAATTAGAAGAACCATCTGTATGTTCATTTCACTACAGTGAAGGGTATGGATTAGCATTTCAGAGAGATTTGAGTTCAGCCAGCAATACTTTGATGTGTTAACGTGAATGATGCTAAAATTTCTAAGGCTTTCAATGTTATACAAGTTAAAAAGGGTACACATGTCACTTTCCAGTCACTCTTTTAAAATGACTGTTCAGTAGAGCCAAATTTACATTCAGAGAATTTTCCTTTTATCTCCAAAAGCATATTTAAAAAATAATAAGTTCCCATGAAAAGAAATCTATTTTTTACAGAATGCCCAGCTATAACCCTGTGGATCTGTAGGCTATGCAGCACACACTGCCAGAATGAAATGAAAATTGTACAAAAGGCTGATAAAAAAAATCCAGATGTAAATAAGCTAAATAAATCTTTTAGTTTTGACTGCTTTTACTCAATGGGAAAGTAAACTTTCAAATATTTCTTTGGTGATTTACAAATATAGCAAAATTGCAGGCACGAAGCCATAAATAACTAAAGCACACTGAAAAGTGAAAATGAAAAAGTATTACAGGCCTAGTTTCACATATATAAACCTACAACCTCTAGTGTGGGACCCGCTCTGGTTAATCTGCAGACAAATCTTTCCCACTATTGGTTCTCCAAGTTGTGTAGAAATCTGCACTTGACTTGAGTCAGAATGGAAATTATAATATAATAGACCCTACAGACCTCATAGATAAAAGACCATGGGATGCCTGAATCATTCAATCAAGGCCTCTCCATGATAGAAATTAAGTCCTAGGGACAAGTGAATCTGAATTCTGTTTTCCCAAGATCCTTTGTTACTGTCCAGTTCTCTTAATATACTTGTCCAGGTCATTACACAAGTTCTGTCTGTTTATTTACCAAGAAATGGTAAACTCCACCTCCAGCAAGGTTAGAACTGCCCTCCATGAGACCAAGTCTGCCCTCATCATCCATCATAATAACTAACCAGTTAACTTAAAGTAAAAATGCACATCTGAGGAAAAAGAGCTTTGAGAGCTGGCCATATCTTTGAATTTCCCAGCCACATCAAGAAAATAGCATCTTTTCCCTTGAAACAAAATGAAATTTCCAAGCAAAACCACAATATTCTAGATCTGGGCATTGCAAAACACCAACAGCTCTCACCATTTCTTACAGAAATAATTAGAGAGAGGTCTCAACCCCCCATTACAAACCTCTGCAATAACTTTGCTCTGTAAATGAAAACAGAACACAGAGGATGTTTGTCCAAATGGCAGGAGTTCAAAACACAAAGATGACAAGGGAAAAAAGAAGCCATTTATTTTGCTGCAGTAATTTTGTAAAAGAGCTGGTGTCATGGTGTCATCTTACCACCATGTCCAGGAGTCTTGATCTTGAGCTCTACAGGACAAGGATTTTACCAAGACAATATTAAAATGAGGTGGCTATTGATTAATTCAATTTCAATTAAATGGTACTTTGTGGCATATCTACCTGATTGAATTTGAACACACACACACATACCCAAAAGTAAATTATAATCTGTAATGCCTCTCAGTGTTCATGATTCATAATGAGAGAGTTTTCTGCTACAATAGACCTCAACGAATACAGTCTGATATTCTGTGGCAGAGGTTCAAAAGGACTGAATTTATTCCAGTGAGATATCTCCCTGGGGTCTGTTGAATGTGACACTGAGAGAAGGTAGTTAAAAAGCAGTTAAATTGAGCTATTGAATGGTTTGAAACTCAAATTTATCAGTCCCTTATCAAACGGGGTTTTGTTACTTCTAGGGTTTTTTGTTATTCTTTTTAAACTAATATCTTTAAAACTTAATATGTCTCAGAATTATATTCTCTGATTAACACCCTTGATTTGATTACTCAGACCATCTTTAACCCACTTTTTACAGCAGATTACTTCAACCTCAAAAGGGCAGAGAAGGTCAGATCTGAATGAGCAGGGTACAATAATTTAGTATAGCCACAATACTTGCCCACACAAAACACCCCGTTACCAAGGGAGCAGTTTCCCTTCTGTCCCATTTCTCTCTGAAGTTAATGCTGCTTGACTACGATGAATCACAGTCAGACAGTGCCCCATTATCAGCAAAAGTAGTCTATAATTCATAATAAAGCAATTTTTAACCCACTTGAAATGCTTTTTGCACTTAGTTATTCTTTTCTTCTGCTGCCACGTTCACCATGAGTTGCCTTTATCCAGTCTAGCAGCTTAGTTGCTGTACACAGACTTATTTCACGTCACTGAAATTACACAGTGCTCAAAGGCTACCAAAATGCTGCAGAAGCAGTGAGGAAGAAGCACGATAAGCAATGAGATCACAGGAGCTGAAAAACATGCTTCATGTCAATGGGGCTTGGAGGAGACATTCACAAGCATTTGCCTCATTTGTTAAAGGTGAAGGGGGAACAAAGCTCTGGGAGCCTGAAATGCAAAGGCTGGGATAGCTGCACATCCTTGCCATGGGAAAAGGCACATCTAAACTCTGTGAGCCATTTGTATGCAGCAGGGTTTTAAGTATCAAACATCTTGTCCATAAAGAGAAGAGAGAGGTCCAGAAGGCTCAGCAGAGAATTGTGCTTGGTGCAAAGCGGGGGGCAGAAGAAGCTGTGTAGATTCCCTTACTTTTCACTACACCAGACTGATAAAGTATTCCCAGTCACGTAACAGGGCCACAGCCTTGCTGTTTATAGCCACCAGCACCCCTGAGAGCACAGCTGGAAACAGCCTGAATCACCTGCCACAAAGGGCTGCAGCTCAGTGGCTCCCAGAGTCTGAGTGTGTGGTAATTATCCAGCTGGGGAGCCTAAAACTATTCAGCTGGAAGCACAGGACATTAACTCCAGCCAAAGAAAGAGTTATCCTGTTGTAAGGCTCCTGAGGGGAGGCTCAAGCTGCTTGTAGGGTAATATTGACACCAGGCAGGCACAGTGCTGTCCCCACACGATGAGGTGTTTGGAGTCTTCCTCTTCAGTGATCTTCTATCATTTAAACAGCTTATCCCAGACACTATCCCAGACATCTAATAAGTTGTTCCATAAAAAGCAGAATTACCAAATCGTGGTAACAGAGATAGATATTTTAGATGTTTCACACCACTGCAGCTGTCTCAAAACTCACGTCCTTTATGACCTTCTCACCACACTGTTCTCAGCTCCCCGTTAAAGAAACCAACTAGTGAGGACTGGCTGTCACTGGGAATCTCTCATAGTAAAGTTAATATTATTGATAGAGATGAAAAGACCCTGAATAACGAACTCCGCTGTGGAACTCATTTGTTAACCAGATGTTTGCCAGGTTTTCTAATCCCAAAGTAACATAATCTGTCACAGGAACCCCCTCCCACTCCAACACACAAGCAGCTGCTGAATTTTACAAGTCAATAAAAGTTTGGTGTTGAAAGTTTGATATTTCTGCCTAAAATTATGATGCCTAATTATTTCGTACAGATGTTATCTATGTGTACACAGTTACTACACATACAGAGTTATAATATCCACACACTTAGAAAAGAGAAAAAAAAATAGATAAAAAAATAAGTGACATAGATAATTTTGGGTGGCATAGAGGCACAGTGATGGGTCAAAAAAGGTCTATGAGAAGGAACATGAAGAATAATGCAGTTAATGGAATATATAAATTATTATTCATATGCCACATATAAAGCATGAATCACACATGCTTTCAATACTTTCATAATTTGAGCTCATGCCTCATTAGGAATATGATTCAGGTATATAAATGAGACTTCAAAGATTTTAATATGGGAGGAGAGAAACAGTCCCATAACAGCAGGTTGAAGAGGCAAATGGTGACTATCAAATGAGGTGTGGTAAGGTAATGACAAGGCAACACTGACCAAATCTTCCTGTTCTTTCCCCTTTAATAGTAGCTGTGATTATTGGAGTCACAAGCTAAATTTGTGATTAAATTTGTTTAAATTGTGTAATAGAAGAATTGCAGCACTAGGTTAATGTATCCACTCCAGCAGCCTATCTCTGGTAGAGACTTCTGGGAGAAGGAAAAGGGGAAGAGAAACAGGATATGTTGATGCTTTCCCTGTGGAAACATCCCAGCAACCAACATTCCAGGTTCCTCTAAGGCAATGGTTTAGTCCAGAGAGATTTGTTCCATGGGTTTTTCACTCACAGATTTCTCTGGGTTTTATTCATCCATATCCAAAACAAACTTCCAAAAACATGCCACGTTTTGAGTCTGCAACTTTCGGTTTTAAGCTGGCCACCTGATTGATAACTTTATGGTTTGCTTCCTAGTTTCTTCTTCCTCAAGTTCTACCACATAGCTTGCTTGCTACATTTACTCCATAAAGTTATCCACCAGGAAAAAGGTTTAAAAACCAAAGCCATGCTATTAAAACATGGCACTTTTTTGGCAGGCACTCTGTTGGAATTCCTGCCTTCTTTAACCTACAGAAAAAGCCAAAAAAAAAAAAAAATTCTTGAGCACTGCTAAAGATGCAGCTTGAACTTCCAAACAGGAGAGTATAGACCTACATATCAGGCATTTCTGCAGAATTAGAATAAAATAACATTTGGATGTTGAGATTGATCATCATAGCAGATAGTACATGAAATGCAGATATCTAGTAGTTAAATTTTAACAAGTTTTTGTTCTCCATCCCTTCCTCTGCAATTTTCTCCTGCCTTCATCAGTTAATTCATTCTGCCTGAAGCAATAAGCTTGAGATGCTTAAGAAAAAAACAGAAAACCAGTAACTCAAGAGACCCTCTGAATCTTTGATCATTTGTTCACTCATTCCAACCTACAAATCTTGCCTTTTTTGCTTTGAAAATTCTTGTTATAAATTCCCATAAGGGAGTTTCAGACTCTGCTGCTAGGGTCCTTTCAGGTGAACTAATAAACACCTTCTCTCTCAGGTTGCTGTAGAGACTTCTCCAAAGCAGCTGAATGCAACAGAATAAACACATTAACCAGAGAATCAGAGCTTCTCCAAATCATAAAGTTACCAAAACTCAGCATTTTTAACTTGTAATTTCAATCCCTCAGCAAAAACCAGGCAGCCCTGAAACAATGTTGAGCTGAACAGTTATTCACCAATGTTAGCACTACAATAAATTACCATGAGTCTTATCCAAAATCAATGACAGTGTTCATTTCTTCATAAAATGATCACTTATCATTTGTCCTCCAGTAACTTTATTAAGTCATTGTTTAATAATTAAGAGTATCTTACATCTATTATTCATCTTTAAAAGATCAGCTGCTAAATCTCAGATGAAAAGAAACTTAATATTTTTGAAAACTCCAGCCATATGATCTGGAAACAATATCGATTTAGTTTGCCTGGTTAGTGCTAATAGATATAAATTCTACTGGGGGAAACACAAAATAAGTTTAAAAAAATTTCTTCCTTCTCCAAGTAATAAACCACATCACTGACCTTTTTGTTCAAGTGTTGTCTACATGAGATTCACACATTTCCCAGCAGATCCTCTGCTTTCAAATTAAGCAATTTACTGGAATTTAAACTAATTTGTAATTTAAAACTATTCATAACAGCATTAGGATTATTTTATTTACTGGATGACTGGAAAGTTAATATTGCAACGAGTTTCTCAAACTGTTTCCAGAATAATAATCACACTGCAAAAGCCTGAATATAACTGTTTTAAAATATGTGTTAGTAAAATTCACAAGCCCAGACAGACGTACATTCTCCAACATCTCTGTTAGGGAGGATTTATTTGTGATATCAGTCTATTAAAACATCAGATTGAGGCCAATTGAGGAGAGCAGCATTAGGAGTCAGAAATTCCTGTGCTGTCCTTATTATACCTTTGCTTAAACCTCAAGAGAGAAAGCAGTCTGTTAAGATCTTTTAAATATACAGAGTGTTTCAGGCACTTGCCCCTGCAACGATTAATCACAGAATAGTCTGTTCTGAAGTACTAAAAGAACAAGGATTTATTTGTACTTTATTCTGAGGAGGCACAGGAGTGACTTTTCTTGGGAAGTCGGCACTCCAGATCCTCTCATAACCCTACCCAGACACCATGTGACCTTTCAAAAATATGTCCTTTGCTAAAAGTTACATATTCTGACCTTCCCAGACCTGTCAGTGGACAGAAATTTGACTGATTCATCAGATGAATTCTGAATCTTTGAAAATCACCTTCCTTTTTCAGTTTCTATCCCCTTGCCAGCTCATGGTGACTGCATGACAAGTGTACAGCTTGATAGAAGAGTGGAATGATGGTTTGTGTTGACAGGCACTTAAAGATCACCTCATTCCAATCCCCTGTCGTTAGGAACACCTTTCACCTGACCAGGTTGACATCCAGCTTGGTGTCAAACACTGCCATCCTTCAAAGCCTCCCAGTTCTGGTCCTGTGCTCCACTCTGTTAGAAGCAGGAGAGACTTTTCTTCTTTTGGTGTTATGATCATGTCCAGGTCCAGATTTCCAAAAGCCTGTGCTGAGCTAACCAGTTGTAATGTCACTGCTGCCATTAGAGTTCAGAGATTGTTTTCTTTGGAAATGCAGAACTCCTCTGAATAGCAGATCCAGCTGATGTAGCTCCCACTTACAGCAATATTCCGGCCCCTCCAGGTCAGCTGCTGGAAGGCTTTGGGCAGCTGCCCAGTGAGCTGGGTTGGGCAACTGATGTCATTTAAAAATAACACTGTGGAAAACAAAATTATTAATAACCAGGGTTGGTTCACAGGCTGTTCTCAAACCGCTGCATCCCTGACTCACTACAGAGTCCCAGGGGCTGGAGGTGGACAGACCATGACCCTGACACCATCCCTTGTGCCTTTCTGACAGTGGCAGAAAACATGTGGGTGTTTGCAAAGCCAAAAAACCCCAGGGTGCCCACAGTCCTGGTAAAGGTCTCCAGACTGAAATTCAGAAGATTCTATTAACAGCTCACTGGTTCCCAGGAAGACCTTATTTAACCAGATTATTTACCCCTATTGCCCACGTTTCAGATTGTTCACATATTTTCTATCTTTTCCCTGTACATAATTTATTGCTACCCAATGGGTCCAGCTAATTTTTGCAACATCCCACATGCACACATATTTTTCAGCAAGTGGCAGCCAGATCCACATGACTCATCCTCAGAAATTATCTTTTTCTACAGAGCTCCAACGGGTACAAAATTCCAGCCATCTCCTAACAACCAGCTCCGTTGTCGAGTCCCTCTGTGAGTGGTTGCTTCAGTCATACATGTGGCAATTAGTGGCGATGGAGAAAGAGCCTTTTATGCACAATTCCCAGCTGTGAGCAGAGTGATTCTGGCTCTTGGCTGAGCTTATTGACACTCTGCTTGTTTCTCTCTCCTCACGTGGGAATGGAGAAGAAGATGAGGTCTGTGTTAAAAACTCAGCACAGGCTCAATGCAACCTCTGTTTTTCAGCAGAGATTCAGTGAGGCCATGGCAATATCATCTGGTTCCACGTGACTAAATCACAGTATAGGTAAATAAATATGATCTTATAAACTTCCCAAAGGAAGCAGTCTGCCAAATAGAGGCAATACAGAACTACTACCTCCGCAGGGAGTAACGTTCTGCCTGTTTATGAGAAAACTGAGGAACAGAAAAACCTTTTATTTTGTGTGTGACACACAATAATTTCTAATTCTTCTTTCTCTCCCTCTCTTCCCAGCTCATCAACACCCAGAAATAAGTGGAACTTTTAGGAATGCTTTTCAGACCCTTCTGGCAGATAGCAAACGTTTCTTTTTTCTCCAAGGCATTATCTACACCAAGGCTGTGCAGGACAGCAAGTAGTGGTAATAATTGCAGAGGGAATAATCAACCATGCAGAATTGCTGTCCTTCCACTGGTGCCATGCTGGGCTCAGGACCAAGCAGACTCGGCACCCACCTTTGTTCAAGCAAAGGTGCCTTCACAAAGGTTGATGGGGGAACCCACAATTTGCAGAGAATCAGCACAGAGCAGACATCAAAGGTCACATACCAGTGTCCCATTGAAAAAGCCCTGTCCCCTATGGTGGGAATCACATTTATCAATATACTGCCTTGAACAATCAATAGAAATCCTTTGAAGGGATCAAAAGTCATTTGACCTAAAGTTCAATGATTACACTGGATGATTTTTTTATATATGTATATACTTTACACGTTAGCCTGTCATCACTTTTTCTTTTAAGCCCTGGCTGCCCTGTATAACAATTAGATTTAAAGGGTATAAAAGGTATGTCCATTTCCACAAAAATATGACTATTTAAAGTGTCCTTGAGTAAAATAAATAAAAACAAATAGAGAAGTAAATAAAAAGAGGGAGCAAATTACACTGAAAATCATTTGCACTTAAAAAATATAATCCTATTGACATCCATAGAAATTAAATCAAATGGAGAACACTGAAATGAAAATTACCCTTTCATCTACACAAATTATTGGAAAGTAGTTAGACAAGGTGATTGCTATGCAAATGTATATCCAATGCAATCACAAGACCTGGGAGTATTTTCTAAGAAGGTATGTTAACTCCTTCTAACACATTATATCTGCTTTGTCCAGCAGTCTTTGAGTCTGGCTTTTCTAGCCAGCCCTCTGTTCTTTGTCTTGAACAGAAATATTTATAGTTATGAGCATTCACACACAAATACATTTGATGTTTTTCATGAGTTACTAATGTGGTTGATGAATAAATGGGTGTTAAAATATATAAGCTTTTGTAAAGCATTTAATGTACTGGCATGTGGCACTCGGATTAAAAAAACACAATACACAAAAAAGCAATATATTATAGAAAGCAAGCTCAAATGTAGATGACATATACTTGAGAGCATAAGAGGTTATCACACCATCTTCAGGGAAAGGTTTATTCAGTTGTTTTATAGAATGTGCAGAAGTCACAAGGGATAGGTTTGTACCAGCAGAGCAGCAGCAGAGAATGAAGCAGTGACTTGTATCCCAGAGAGACAGAAAAGCAGGGACCCCTGCACACATGCCAGGCCTCCGACTGCCTCGGCTAAGGGTTTGGGGGCAGAAATGGCCACACATCCCAAATTACCACTTGTCAAATGCAAAACTGTCTTGTGGAGCAGCTTTACCCTTGCGGTATGAACGAGCAGCACTTGGAGGGAGCTGAGAGAGGGAGAGAATTGTACCACAGCCACCAGGCCAGGCCCCGTGTGCGCGCAGCTGCCGCAGAGCAGCCAGAGAGGGCTCGGGGCCTTCCAGCTGACAGAGGTTCAGCACCAGCCTCTGGTACCGGAGCACAGGAATGTCATCCCGAGGGAGGGGAGTGTTTGATGGCAAACGATCCAACCTCAGCAGCAGCAGCAGAGCCACAGCCCAGTCCAGGGACAGCTCTCTTGGCTCTGGTTGATTGATCAGCTGCAGTCCCTGGCACCAGCGTTCTCCCAGGCCTGTCCTCACCTTCTCTGTGGCCCCACTGCTCAAACCTAAACCATCCCATTTCCTGAGGTGCTCAGTCCCCTCCCAAGGTAGCCTATCCTTCCCAGAGCACCCCTCTGCCTCAAACAGCCAGGAAAATCCTTTTGCATCAGGCTTTTGGCTGTGCCTGATCCACTCCTGCCATTTATAGCACCGTGGCTGGGTGCTGGATATTTGTGGGGCTGTTTGCTCTTTCTCAGTTTCCCAATGCCCTCTAAAAAGTGCCAAAAAACCACATACTTTGCAGCTGCTTTTCCTAGAAGTCACTGTTATCAGGAAAGACTCAAAGGACCTCAACATGAGTGCATGCAAGAGCAGGTTAAAAGGGGAAGATGTTCTAATTCGTACAGACATGAGAACATCTGGTAATGGAGGGACTATTAATTAGCAAAAGCCATAATGAGAGCTGGAGGCCAAAGCTGGAACTGGATAAATTAAAGCTAAAAGTAAGGCACAAAGCATCAGCTATGAAGTTTATTGGGCATTTGAGCAATTTTCTGAGAATATGGGGGTTTTGTTGCTCAAACTCTTCCTAAAGGTTATAAGACTTAAGGGCTGATTGTCTTTCTAGAAGATATTCTGCACCTTACTAAGGGTTTACAGGCTTTAAGTTATGATTGAGGCTGCTTGTGCCATACACAGCATCCAATTAGCCAGAGAAAGTTCCCCTTTCCTGAGGAAAATACACTTCTGTGGAAGTGAGGGGAGTATAAACTCGTGGATGCATTAAGAGTTAAACCCTGCATCCCTGTCTGATGCACATGCCCTTCTTCCTTGCCTGGGATTTGATTGTGCATCTTGCTAAAGAATTTTTACTTCTATTTAAAGCCATGGGTAGAGATGTTCATGAGGCACATGCTACATCCCTGGGTTACAAGCACACAAATTTCAAATTGAGCCTGGAATAAATGGATCTGTGACGACAAAGGCTCAGGAGTGAGATTAATTTAAATTACAGGGACAGCAACTGAACATTTCTAAACAAAAGGCTGCTGCTGGAACAAATATTGACACATATAAAAGCTAGACAGAAGGAATTCAAGAACACTGAGTGGGATCATTGTACTTGCTAAAAGCATGCCTCACTGCTCATGCTATTTTAATCAGGCAGCAATACACAGAATTAAGACACACTTCTCCCATCAGGCTGTCTCTCCTCCATGTGCCTCTGCTTCTGCTCCATCTGTAACTTTTCCCAGCATAAAGAAAAATTGCCACACAGCAGAGGAATTATGCAGATTTTATTTTAAGGTGAGGGAAGGCAAGAATTCTAGCTCCTTATGAGCTAAACAAGAGACCTGCTCCCCCATGGAGGGATAATCATGAAAATGTTCCTGCTTGTGACAGCACACTGTGTATCTGACCCACACTTCAGTACCATTTTCTGTTAACTGTAACATACCTGAAATAGCAATGAAAATTACACAAATCCGGTGTAGCACACCTGTTTGGTTTTTGCTTTGTATCGGCACCAGTTGTTTAAAAAAAACGTGATTTTTCCTACCCATTGAATTTATTTATTGAATGTTACCCAGAGGGTAGTTAGAGCTGTGTGAAGGCCTTAAATGGATCCATAGTTAGCCAAAAAAAAGGTCTGTAATGTAAAACATGTGCAATATTTTCATTAGTATTACAAAATAATTTTTGCTTTCCATCTATAACATACCTACTCAAATCTCAAAGCACTTGAATCTTCCCAAAGGGCTCGATGGCATACAGGAATACCCATTTCCAAAGCATGTCTTTGGGAGGGTAAGGAACAGCACTGAAACCCCTTGAGCCCACCGAGCTGGTTCTCTCCAGTGCCTGCTGAAATCCCCCTCTCCTGTCCTGCAGCCACAGCTCTGCTCCTTTCTGCTTTTGCCTCTTTGCAGTTCATGTAAGTGGTGTTGCAGCTGAGTGCACTGCCAGGCAGGATGGCTCTTCCTGCTCGCTCGATAAATGATCAGTTCTGAGGTAAGAAATAAAAAACATCTCCTAAAAACTTGTCTTAGGGTGAAATTTATTTAAAAAAAAAAAAAATATATATATATATATATATAAAAAGAAAAAGAGGGGTTTGATTGGAGTAAAACAAAAGAGAATCTGCAAAAGTTTCATTCCGGGCTGTGCTTTTCTCATGTGGAGTTACTTCAGCTTTTCATCCAACATCAAAATATAACATGCCAGTATGAAAAGCCAAGGTTGCTTTTTTGAGAATAAAAACGCAGCAACATGAAAATTAACTATGTGGACAGCTTTGGAGAGAAGCATTTTCAAAATGCTGAGGAAAGGCATGTTTTTAACATTCCTTCTTCTGCTCTTCCCCTCTGGTAGAATCTAAGTTCAATTGAAATTCGCAAGTAATTTCTCTCCTCCCCACGCTCCCAAGAAACCCTCCAGCCTTGTGAATTTGCTACTCACAAAACTGACTTGACAGACTTAAAGCGCATAGGAGTTGCTACTGTTCAGAGCTGGAATAACAGAAACAGGAAGAAGCTACAGAAAAGGAGAGTGACTTTTTCCATGGTCGGGTAATGGTAGGAAAAGGGGGAGCGTTTTTTAACTAAAAGAAGAGAGATTTAGATCAGATGTTGGGAAGAAATTCTTTACTCAGAGAGTAGCGAGGCCGTGGGACAGTGCAACTCTGTGCCTGCAGTTTACAGCTGCCAAGTGCTTCGCTGGTGAGCAGATTCCTCCCATCACAAGCCCTCAGCTCCAACAAGTCACTGCAAGCCTCTGGAAGGAACAAGAAACCCACACCAGCAAGGCCAAGTAAGAAGAAAGAATGCCATACAGCCACCTGCAAAAACATTGGAATTTTCAATCAACGAGCACAGTAAATTCTGAAGTTAAATGGATTCATCCTGCCCAGACTGCTGCTCTTCTCAGAAGGTGGCAATGCTGCCCAGACCACACTGAGTGACTAAAGCAGCAGCTGGGCTGCTTTGGGGCTTGCAGTGCCCAATGCCAAGTGATAAACACAAGCAGCAAAGCCCAGCTGTCCTCTAATCCTTTACTGATACTTTTATTTCATAAAAGAGACTAAATCGAATTCTCTTCCAAGTTCACTTGACATGGCAAGAAGTGATCTTGGGGAGGGCTTTAGACTGCTAAAGAAGTAAAAAGTACTTGTTGACATTTTTCAGACAAATTTTGCCAGAAATCTGGGCTCTTACCTAAACAGAAATTGTAGCACAAAGTATCTGTAGTCCATAAAAATTTGTATTCTGACTAAAAGATGAAAGCCACACAAATCTGAAATATTCTCCCAGGCTACTGCCTGGCAATTTAAATTTAGGACTTGAAGGGAAATCTAGGGCACTTCCTCCAGCATATTATTAGAGCCCCCTTCAGTAAACAGATTCAGGTAAATATTAAGAGCTTGTATGTTTTCTGTCCATGTCCCTCTTCCAAAGGCTCTGGTTCAAATCGAACTGCTTCAACAGGAGCCTCACCAACTTGCAACTGAATAAGCCTGGTGATAATTTAGTGCTAACACAGTCTTGTCCTCCAGCAGGGAGGAAGGTTCAGCAATGAGACCTGAAATAATGGCTGTACTTTGGTGGTTCTGGGTGCCCAGGCCTTACACAAGCTAAAAAGGGAAGCCCCATTGGCATTAGGGGGATACCACAGTAGGCAGGAGCAGACTGGCTGCTGGTTGTCCTCAAACCTGTTAATCTTCTATTCTGATAGACAAACATGGGGTTACACAGGAATTCAACTCAAATCAAGGCTGTCTCATGCAGAACCCCATTTGCAATGGCAAAAAGTTCGTGGTCAAAAGAATTATTCTAATAATTTTATAACAAAATAAAGAATATAGTGAGTTTGGGAAAATATTTGTTTTGTCAATATTTGGCTACTATGACAAGATGTCAAAGGAAAAGTTGTGAACGTCCTTCATTGTTTCAGCTGCAACCCAGTTCCATAAATAATCTGCAAAGAAACACCTGAGTCTACCCCATCACCTGGGTTTCTAATCTGTGGGAAAGTTACAATATAAATCCCCCAAGCAATTTAAAATCTGGCTGGAATAACCTGGTGTTTTCCAAGATTATGACAGAAAGAAGAGTAATGGAGAAACTGTTCATCAGCAAAATGACAACAGCTGGCCAATTTTGCTTTTGAATGTGGATCAGCACTGCTGGCCTTTGTCAGACAGACTGCAAAGAGTGAGTGGAGGCTCTTTTTAAATGTACTGGTTTCCACTGGCAACCAATGGAGCGAAAGGACAATCAGATTTAATCAATTTATCTCAGTGCAGCATGTTCAAAGAAGTTTTCCTTAAATGATTCAAGAGAAAAAAGGAGTGAGAGAAAAGTCAAGAAATAAACTCTAATGGTTCTCATTAACTGCTATGAATTGACTGTTTCATAGTTTAATTTTGTTAGGAACTGAACTTTTCATATTGCATCAGATAAAATCTGGTTTTTTGTTCAAGGGAAGCCACAAAACTTAAATGTAGATTCCAACCCCTTTGTTTGGATGCTGATTTTTCAATTCAGTTTTTCCCAGAATTGCAAACAATCAAAATACCTTTTCCTGTCTAAAATGCCATCTGCATTTTTCTTAAATAACTCTCTATACATGAATCATCTGTATTTTTACGCTATTGCCAAAATGACATAAAAACTTTCCACCCAAATTGGAAAAGCAACGAGGCTGGGTGACATTTGCAAAGAACGCCTTCACAGAAATATCTTTCCACCTAACCTTTAATAAGTGTATTTTCCATATATTTATTAATGTCTGTAGAAGAACGTGATGTTCTGGAATAAAATATTTACGGAATTTCTGTGTCTTTGTTGCATAGGGCTCCTGGTTCCAAGAACCATTCAGAGGATTTTAAACTGTTCACCATGTCACTCCTTGCCATGTCAAGTGGCACTTTTGCTGAGTTCTCTGCCCCTTTTTTCCGGTGCATTAATGTGCTCTGGGATAGAGCACATTCCTTGAAATCTGAAGTGACTTGTAACAGCGCCACAGAACGCATCCACCTGGCAGACCTTGCATTACTCATGCTTGATTTAATTTTTAAACAGATCTAAATCTTTGTATATCCTGCTCAGACTCCTCAGCTTCCAGTTCAGCATGTCTAGGGCAGCTCCTGACTCACAGCCAGCATGGAACCAAGCCTCTTATTCTCTCTTCCATGCTGCTTTCCTATTTAGATTTCTCCACCCTGTATTCACCCTCATGTTCTTCATTACTTTTGCCTATTCATTACTAAACAGGCTCATATGTGGTGCTGTTTCTTTCTGCAGGAGCTGTATGCTCTGATGCCCTGATGTCACAGTAGCTCTTTTTGTGAGTGTGGCATTCTCCAGGTTTATTTTACCCCATTCCTGGTCCACGCACAGTAAGTTTGTCACAAGCATTGTGAGTAGAAAGGGAGATCCCTGCAGTTACATCCTGGGTTGGTTTTACTTGCTTCCCTCTGATTTCCCCTGTTCTTTTCTTAACCCTTTTTTTTTTTTTTTTTTTTTTTTTTTTTTTTTTTCTGTTTTCTTCCATGGTTCCTTTTAAGCTGGCTCACAAATGCACATTTCAATAGTCTAAGAGTATACTCCTTCATAGCTCTCAGAGGGAAAGAACATAAAGCAAACAAAACCCTTGCTCTTTGATGAGAGAAAAGTTTGTCTCATGTTTTCCAAGCCACCACCTTGTGATGAGATTTCACTAGCTGGGAATTTGACATGATAGCCTAGAGTGAGAGTGGGGTGTGCACTGCCAGCCCACACTATTCTCAGAGCCTGCAAACCTGCTCCAGGTCCTCTTTGAAACAGATCTGTTCTTTCAAGTGTTTGTCAATAGTCATAGCCTTTTCTCAACAGTTGCACAATTCTTCAGTTTTAATGAGGAGGTTGAAACGTTGGTAAACAGGTTGAGGAAGGTGTAAGATAATAAAGAAAAGGTCAGACCAAATAAAGGTTGCACCATGTTAAGGAGGAACGTAAAGGTATTCTTTGTGATTTTTTCAGTAAAACAATGAACCAATCCAGATTTCTACATTCTTGGGACAGACAGTTATTCTCTGCTGGACTGAGGGTGAGATGTGATACTGAAAAGCAGGTCAGGAAAACATTAATTACATTGCAAAATACTGGTGAAAACATCCTTTCAAACATTCATTGCTGGTAAGAGAGCAAGAACAGGAGATCCAAGTTCAAGCAAGATTTTAATTAGATACCTTGCTTACTGTGGTATGTCAGATACATGGTAAGAAGAAACTTTTCTAATCTGCAGCCATGATGTACACAGCACTTTACTTCCTCTAGCAAGTCAGGAGCTGGCCTGATGCAGAGGGAAGCTGACACAGAAATATGAACCTGGAACAGCGCAGAGGCACTGGGGATTCTGTCACTGCTTTTCCCCACACTGGGCACAGCCAGACTCTGATCCCAGGCTGAGGTTACCTCCCTTTGGGAGACAACGTGGTTTTTAATTTGTTTTGGGTCCTGACAAAGCACATCTCCCTGGTTCACTGCAGTTTGCCACAATGTAAACAAGCCCAAAGGTGCAAATACAGGTGTTAGAGCTGGATCTCCAGAGACACGACTGGGATATGCAAGGCCACAGGGCTGGCAGCAAGCTGCTCTAGAAATAAGGTTTCAGGCTATATCCTGCTTTCTTCTCTCATACTAATTAATTTTTTGCTCTGGGGAGGAAGGACAACTTTTCACTTTATAAGATTAAACAACAGATCAATAAGGGGAAACTATGATTCATTCAATACTTGACGACAGATTAAATAAAAAGCATCATTCTGAGTCAGCTCTAAAGTAAAAAATTAAAAGATAAAAGTAGATGTCTAGGGAAATATAAAATCACTGCAGTTTCCCTCGTTTTCCTCTTTTTCTGTCTCATTAAAACAGAAATTACAAATGGTTTTATTATCTTGTGTTCAGCAGACAAGCATCATGACGGTGAACAGTAGAGTCATTTTTTAAATGAAATTCATACAACTTCAAGAATATAAATGTAAAAGTGAAGCAGAGAAAACTTTAGAGAGAAGGTTGCTATATTCTACATAAGCCTCTAAACATTGCTGGCTGAGTCACTAAACTGAGATTTAGCAGAGAAGGAGGCCAAAGCATTTTACAGCTCTGTATTTTGCAAACCGTAAGCCAGATTTGCTGTTCTCAACTTCTGTCCTTCAGCCAACCCTCCTGCTAAATCCAGTGTACAACAGTTTGTCAGGGACTTGAAGTTATTGCAGCTTTTTCATGCTTGTTGGAGAGATTATCAAACAGATATCCTGTCAAGCTACTGACTGCTCAGAGTTTTAGGCTAACAGTGAACAGGTATTTCATGGAAATATTTGTGGCTTGATGAGCTAAATTCCATTTCGAATAGGGGACTGTCTACTGGTTTGGAGGGGGTCTGTTCAAGTAGAGGAGGCCAGGGATTTTCCATCTCAAAAGTCAGGAGATTGCTACACAACTGCTCTTGATCTTCTCAACTCCACACAACTCATATCCACAAGACAGAGCATAATGAAAGAGGAATATGACAGTGAATATTTCTGAATTATAATAATTAGGCTCCAGCTGTTTTCATTATCCTCTGATGGGGATAGAAACCAAACACAGTCAATTTTAAACATAATGAAAGACATTCTTCTGGTTCATGGCAATGACTTTTAAAATGTGTCTTGCATTGGGGTATAGAAATATTAAAAATGTGCCTGCTTGCTTCTGTGAAGAGTCAAGTATTGTGCAACACAGTATTGAATTTCAGTAATTAATTACATGCTGCCAAATTCAGCCGTGGTTTTCCTGAAATGCTAGCAGTTGTTTCAGCTAGTCTTTGTGGCTCTGCCTCAAAGCCCATTAAAATGGATCAAAATCTCTCCATTGACTTCAAGTCATCTTAAATCTGATCCTCTGTGTCACAGAGGCTGCTGGGGAAAAAGAAAGGGACCAAGAGAGTAGTCTTATTCAGAGAGGAACAGAAATGAGAGCTTTGGAGTACAGTATTTATTAAAGTATCAGTATCCAGTTAAAAATAAATGAAGTTACCACTACTGCTACTAAGAGAGAAAATACAGATGAAAAATCATCTGTGGACCTCTGAACAGTCTGAGGATTTTCTGTTAGCTTTGCTGTCCAAAGCCAGCTGGAATTGGAGAACTGGAAATGTGTTCTCTTTTCCCTGCAACTGAAGTAAAATAATGTCTCATCAAAATGTTCTGCAGGTGGTAGATTTCTTTTGAACAACAATTTCAGGAGAGAACAGACATAGTTTAATTTTTAAAAAATGTTACTTTGGTGCTTTATGGGAATAGAACCTTGGTTTCTTTACACTTCCAGTCTTCTATTTGAAAAAGCAGCAGCCAGACCTGGAAAAACCTTCAGTTAAAGGAATGTGGTTTTGGTGCTATAACCAAGCCTGGAGAACCAGGAAAACCTATGAGATTAAAGGAATCCCAGAAAAAAAAAAAATCAAACAAAGAAGCAAATTTTTAAAAAATTAAAAGGAATGGAAGAAGTAGCTTTTGAGTTAAAGCAGTGAAACCAAGAGTCCTGGAAACTGCAGGGGAATTGTGTCTCTGGAGGCTGGACTGCTGTGAGCCCCAGCAGAACACCCCAGGAGCTGCCTCTTGGCTCTATCCCCCTCAGGGCTCTCTCTCCTGTCTCACTTTAGATGTATTGTGAGACAGCCTGGTGTGGAAAGCAGCTGCTGAGTACTTTAAAGAAAAGCCAAACCCTTATTCTAAGGAGCAACCTTGTATAAAAGACATGCTAATTCACCTTTAATTGCAGTGCTGACTTCAAAAACGGCACTGGGATTGCAATAACAGATATCCAGATACCTGAGCAAACTGGTCCGAGCTGCAGGATCCCTGCACTGCAATGAGCAGGTGCTGCTGTGTGGCTCGGGAGCCTGCGCACACCTCTGGAACCTGTGAATCCGTGTCCAGCTGAGCATGAGGGAATGCTGCAGCTCAGTGAGTCCTGCCTGGGAGAGCAATTGCGGGTAATTCAAGGAAAATTTTCTTTTCTCTAATTCCTGTCTAAACCCAACCCTCCTTGATAGAGTGAAAATATCTGTGGGGGGAAAAAAAACACCCAAATGTGCAGCAGCACTGGCACTTAGTAGGGATTCCAGAGAAAAACAGAATTCAGAGAATGAAGAAACTTTTTTTGTTCTATCAACAGCAGAAAGGACTCCTGGAATCTGAGGAGGAGCCACATGAATAAATAATATGTGGTTTTTGACTCCTTGGAGCCCTGAGACTCCTGAGCCAAGAGTCCTTCAGAACAAGCAAGAAAAAATTCATGTCATTGTTTTGATTAAGATGTGAATGGCTGGATTTTGAATAATGCAAAAAGCTCAGGGGTCTGTTGCCTCTACTGGCACAAATCTGTTTTGAATGTGCACGGTCCAAGCTCTGAGAATGGGTGCATAAACTGCAGGGGTCTCCTCAGAGAACAGGGTGAGGCTTTGTTTGGAGGCTGAGGGATCACTGGACCAGGAGACCCCGCTTCCCTGAAGAGGTGAGAGAAGTGACACTTGCAAGAGACTGAGATGCCAAAGACATGTTGTTCAAATTCTTTAAAACTATAATAGACTGACCATGGCTGAGCAGGGAAAAATCAACAGTTGAAGTGTTATAGGGAGATTATTTATGAGAACTTTCCTCAGTACTGATCTTACTTGTGGCTCTATGACAAAATACACCAAAGTGATAGAACAGTGGTAGAAAACTCAATGATAGAACAGAGCATGACCATGATTTTGAGAGCAGGAACTGTAATTAATTGTGCCTCTTGGATTGATTAGACATCACCACCCTGTTAGCACCTTAACAAGCAGAAAACAAAAAAAAAAAATTTACAGTTTCACCTTATGTACACTTGGTTTTAGCAGCTGTGTTCCCGGCACACCTGGGAACAGATACGCCACACTGAGACTCTTAATCTCTGCTGCCTGAGATGTTAAACCTGTCCTGGTGGATCTGGTGGCTCAGTCAATGATTCTGAATGATTGAAGGTGCCAATGGAATGTCATAAATCTGTAAAACAATACTCCTTGAGGTTAGAATCTACCAGCTTCAGGTTTGCCTGAACTGGCAGCAGCCTCTCACACCATCCGACAGCTCACTACATGCTCTGTAGCCTCAGAACACCAGCGTCGTGAACAACTCTTTCCAAAATCAATTATAATCCACAAATTTGAGCCAAGCACTTACTCCTGCAGTTGGGTGGGGAAGGGATTAGCCTTTCCCTGTGCCAGGAGTTTGCCTTGCATTGGAGAAGATAGCACAGGTCCAGTAAATTTCGAGCCTGGTGCAGCGCCAGCCCCGTGGAGGCTGAGAGTCCAATTTATTGATGTTCACCCGAGGTAGTCACTCATGTCACAGCCCAGAGACCTGTGAACGAAACAGAATGGGAAACTTTGCCCTTCAGTTTATGCAGGCATTCCTAACTCAGGCAGAATTCTTCCCCTGCACAGGGGAACACATTTCTGAGCTGACACCTGCAGCAGCTTGTGGGATATTTCACAGCCAGGCTATTACAGCCTTTGGAATGGAAATAGGGATGGTCATTAGCAAAGCCAGCACAAGCTCAGACATTGCAGAGGAGCGTTAGAAAACACCCAGGGTGGGAGAAGAATATATAGAAATATACTGATGTAAATATACATTGATATAGATAAGCAACTATAGGTAGATATAGATATATTTAGATATATAGATATAGATTATATAGATGATATAGATAGATACAGATATAGATTTAGATATATAGACATACATATAGATATAGATGATATGGACAGTAGCTCCTGATACACAAAAAAACCTCTTTCCAACACATCATTGCAGATTCTGGATGGAGGAAATGGATTTACTCAGCAAAAATCTTTTCTAATACCAGCTTCAAGAGTTTGACTTTACAGCTGTTGTACAATGGGTTCACAAATAATTTGCTTAATGTGCTTTCATGGGAAGTGCATCATATTGCATTTTCCAGCTTTAATGATTTTATGCTGAGGTCAAACTCTGTATTGTGTATTTCTCAGGCTCCCTGACTCAGCCTTGGGGTGCATAAAGTCCTATCCCCAATGACACCAGCTTTTAGAAGCTTTTATTTTGTAATTAATTACTCTACTCACAGAGATTAGCTAGTAGTGTAAATTACAGCTTTGGGGATGGATCTATTTTAAAATTCAGCCAATATTCAAAAATAAACTAAATTTTATTTGAAGTAGCAGCGTAATTCACTTACTTCTATTTTTAAATTCCACTTACAAGTCTTCACCTGTCTGATGCAGGAACTGAAGCTTTTTTGTTGTTCAAGTTAATCTCAGAAACTCAGGTAATCAAGTTCCCACAGCAGTGGGTATAGCCAAGGAGATTTACACAGATGATTTAAAGGCACCATGCTGATCTGTTATAAAATCCAGGCTGTCAGGGGTTCAGAAATTAAATCAACAAGAGAAATCACTAGGACTTTAGCAGATTCTTTAAGTTAATCTGATACATAAAAAGATGTCCTAGACACGAACTTGTATACACAATTTGAAACCCTTACACGGCAGAAACATTGAAAATCATTGAAATATATCCAACTTCAGTGTTTTATCCACTGTAACAATCACAAATAAACACCTGCCATGACAGTGGTTCTATAACAACAACATCCCAATGACATTGAACATTATTTATAATAGAATGATGTAACCAGATTGTTTGAATAATGTCTGCAGTGTCATTTCTGCACTTTATCCCCCTCTTGGAACACAAACAGGCTTTATGAGGCTGCATGTTTGTTTGGGACGCTCTAGGGCCTGATTTGCGAGATGCTGAACACCCACAGGCCTCACTGTGCTCCACAGGGACTCGTAATTCCTTGCAACATCCACCCTTTAGGCTCCTTGGTTGTGTTTCCCTCCCTCAGATTCCATTTGGCACTGGAGCCATCAACAAGTTTGAAGGGCAAAAAATGAGAAAAAAAAGAAGCTAAAAAAGTAAAGTCTCTGCCATCTCAAATACCCTCTGTCTCTAATTTGGTCTTGCTCTATCATACTAATCCCACTGACCAAAGGAAATCACAAAAAAACCAAAATTATGAGTCAATACATCCACGTGACTTCTGTAGCAGGAAAGAGGCCATTGCCAGCAGGAGCAGCACCTTTCCAGGTACAGGCCATTGTTTTCTAATGATTTCATGCCCAGAGAGCACCTGTGCTTCTGAAGACGATGCTTTTTAAACTAAGAGCTGAAACTTTGGCTCCTCATCACCACCCAGAGAAGCTGTGGATGTCCCATCCCTGGAAGTGCTCAAGGCCAGGCTGGATGGGGCTTGGAGCACCCTGGTCAGGGTGTTCCTGCCCATGGCAGGTGTTTGGAACTGGATGAGCTTTAAGGTCCCTTCCAACCCAAGCAGATGACCAGGTATTGAAGTTTGATTGTTAAGTGACTTGCAACAGATTATTTTAGCTCAAGCAGTTGATCCCTCAGGCCACTTCTTACAGCTCTTAAAATTTCGTAGCCCCAACTGTCCCTCAGTTAATGCCACAAGCCTGTGATTCCTACCAGCTACTGTTAGTACAGGGTGTGGGTACACCCAGCACTGCAGTGGGAGCCAATCCAAACAAATCAGGAGACAGCTCTTCACAAGTGATGTACCATCCATACTTTTATACTGAATCAGTAAAAAATTCATTTGACACCTACAGGTGGGTACTAGAGAGGCTCACAGGAGCAGTAAGGTTGATTTTTAGGTCCAGGGATTCAAGGTGGTAGAGTGACACCAGAGAGTTCAATACCTGTGCAGCAGTGAAACCACTGAAATCTTCTGCATGTCAGGAGACAGAGTGAAATCACTGTAGGCAAAGCAATCACTAGAAAGGAAAACAATATCCTGAAGACAAAATACCCCAGATAAGAAAACCTAAATGCAGGTAGAAAAATCCAGCCCAGCCTTGTGTATCAGGGTTGTATTAACAGGGCTTGCTTTCCAGAGATCAAAGGACACTGACTTTTGCCAGATCAGTCCTTACAGAAAGGGGCAGAAGGATTTTCATAAATCAGGTAAGTAAGAGAAAAGAGACAGCAATATAAGTCCTGTTTGCATTTCTCTGTATAAATTCCTCACTGTTTTCAAGCATTTTGAGATTTACAGTTCAAGATCTGCTGTTGTCCACGCAGCTTTTCCACAGGCTGCTCTTGTGCAGCCAACTTATTTTAGTCCCAACTGAAACTTAAAAGAATCCTTTTGCCAAAAGCACGTTTCTCTGGACATCATTCTTGCTCAAACATGTTTGTCTCTAAGCCTCCCAGTTAGCTGTGCTGATAAGAGTATAGGTCAGAAATGCACTAAATTTCTGTATAAAATAACCAAAAATTATTCTCCTGAGGGAATACTTATGTGGAATTTGTAGTTTATACCTTTACACTTTATATTCTGCACTTTAGATTCATTCAGAAATAATAAATATTCTGAGAAGAGTAATTTCTGAGCCTTTTCAATCACCTGTCCCACCTGTAAGACACTTGGAGCCCATGGATACAGCTACAGAGCCTGAAGTACCCACAAGAGAGATCATTGTGACTCTTTTTTATTTCTGAATGATGACAAGTGGTTGGACTGGTTTGCCAAGGTTTATCCTGTAGGGTGGGACTCCACGTGCTCCAGTGGGGATCAGACTACAGATGGAGTCAGATGTGGCAGCAATATAGTTAATCTAGTAACCATAACAACCATAATCCTCACTGCAGGACTCTAAAAAACTTGTCTTGCTGCTGCTTCTCCCTAGAAACACTTTAGCTCATGGAAGATCAGGGTTTGCTGAGGTTTGGGGAGCACAGAAGAGCACAAATTGAAACGAGGAGGGTGAGAGAGACTAGAATTAAAAGAGAATAATGAGCAATTAATCAGGATACACTGGGCTGTACAAATATCAGAACAAAGCACATCCTCTGGTCCTGCAGCAGATGAGATATTAAACACCCCAAGAGGCATGTTGGAACACCTAAAGGAACAGCTTAGGAAGTTAGGCACTTCTCTGTTAAATCACCTTGTCATGTTTATAGCTCCCCAAAGCCCTCCTTAAATATGATAATAGGAATCTAACTAGTCTGACTTTGTCATTTTAATTAAAAGCACTATTCCTCATGGCAGGAGCAAGTAAAAAAAAATACAGTTAGGATCCCATGGAATATATGAATGCCTTCCTCTATAAAATGGTAAATGTGTGGCACATCTTAGGGATTGGTCTGGCCTATGTTCCGTATGTGGACATCCATAATTCACCTTCAAAAATGGAATTTAATGGCAGATTCACTTTGTTAACATGACAAAAAAAAAAAAAAAAAAAAA
>WEKY01043566.1:83088-128279 GCA_013390045.1 Picathartes gymnocephalus
AAAAAAAAAAAAACCATGAACCCTTTTTCACCCACCAGAGAATTTTTGCTTTTCTCCTTAGAAGAATTTTTAATCCAGAAATTTCCAAGGTTTCCAGCATTAAAAACTGAACCTACCACTGTTGAGAGTTTCCACTAGTCTGAAATTTGTTTTCACAATTTTATTCTGCTTTAAACTGTCACATTTTATCCATAGTGTGGGTTACCCATTTAAGAGAAAATCCAGCTTCCAGCCTGTTCCAATAAGCCACATGATTGTGCAGAATATAATAGCTGAGTTCATATCTTTACATTTCTTAAGCAAGTCCAAACCCACAGATTGCCCGGCAGAGCAGACAGATCACACTGCCACCAAACTCATTCCCACTAGCTGGATCACAGCTTCTACAACTTAATTCACTCTTCGACAGACCTGCAGAACTCCCTCAACAGTCACAAAATCCAGTTTGCACCTAATTAAAAAAAAAAAAAAAGTCACTCTGGCACACACGCAAGGGCAGGACAAACCTTATCAGTCTTCAAAGACCCCATTTTCCTAAGTGATTGCTGGCAGCTGATGCTGTCCTTTCTGCCTTCAAAGGGCAGGGATATTTATCTGAATAACTACCAGGTAGGCAGCTCTGCACACTCATCTCTCGCTGCATGTTAACCAGCAATCCTGGTCCTTTTTGGTGCACGCAGGAGTATTTTCAGATGGTTTCTTTTTTATCCAGCTGGGCAGTTCCATTGCCTCCTGGGTGCCCCTGTGACCCCGAGAGGTCTCAGGCTGGCATTGTCAGGCACCGGTGGGTCAAGAACACCCTCAGGGGAGGCAGCCCACACTCTGAGAGTTCAGATGACAGCAGCAGAGATCGACAGCAGCTCTGGCTGAGAGGGCTGATAGCCATGCTAGTTTTGCAGTGAATTTCTCTGTCTGCAGAGGACAAAGGGCAGCTCACACCCTGTAATGTTTTTGCTACTCGGAAAATAAGGACGTGAACACACCACGTCTCCAGCTCATGCTGTGAACTGCTGCACCTTGTCCATTCAAGGTAAGGGACAGACACAAAACACCTTTTCCAAGAAGAGTTAAAAAATTAACACTGGAACAGTAACCACACAAACATCTTTCTTTAGCCAGTGCAGCCCATGATGCTGCAGCCCAGATATAGATATGCATTTCTCTTTCCCAGAGCAAGCTGTAAGAAAAGATCCATCAGCATCATTCCCTTGTCCCTTGAGCTCTCCATAAACACTCACGCTCTTTACTGATTCATTTCCTTTGTTGTTACTTATTAAAACTTTATTCTACTCTGATTTCAGATGTTACTCTACAGCAAACCTCTTCCCACAAATCCATTGGTTTCCTTTTTTCACAGTAAAACCTTTCAGTAAAATATTTAAGGAAAAAGATAATAATAATTGAAAATTAATTAAGAGAGCCTCCAAAATCATATAGCACTCTGTGTAGGTATGAAATGAGTTCAGATATAGGCTGGGATTTCTGAGGAAGGCTGTCACACATAGGCAAGCAAATCTCCTGCCAGCCTTTGATCAAATTCCCTTGGGGGGTTTAAAGTGGGCAGATCAGTTTCTCCATCACACGTTTTTTTTAGTAAACACTCAGTTTCTTGTAATAAGAATTAAGCCTAATTAAAGGCAAACCCAAGTATGCTTATGAGAGGTAAGACGTATTTTTCTCTTTCAGACCTATCCCCCAGTCCATTGCTGTCAGAAATGCAAAACTGCTTCCTCCACGGAGCAGGTCTGGAGGGGTGGGGGCCAGAGGGCTCCGTGACACTCTCAGGAGGGTGTGGGATCCATTCGTGGCCCTGCAGCAGCCCTGCTGTCCAAGAGCCAAGGAAGCAGCAGCCCAGGTTTGCTCACAGCAAGGAAATCACCTCTAGAACGAGGTACTTCAATCTTTGCATTTTCCTTCCACTTAAATTTTCAAGGAAGAACACAAGTCCCACAAAGCTGTGTTGCCTCTGGTTTAGGATTGCACTGCTGTCCCACAGGGCTTGTCCACTCTTTATAAAGAGAATATTAATGAAATCTGACATAAGACTGCAAGAAATTAATTCATTTCAACACCCTGAATAACAGTTTTCTCTCTCTTCAGAGAGCACAGGAGGTAGAAGCACACTTTGCTTTCTGACGTTACATCAATCTTGCTTGATCCAGCAGTTCTGGAGACACCTAGAAATGAAGTCTGTGACTGCAAACGCAGTGCCAGAGAATATCCATTTTCACCTTGATAGCATTAAGAACTAAGACATTTTAATGGGAGGAGACAGCAGAAACCCTTGGAGAAATCCAGAGACTAGTTACTGGGCTAGGAAAAAATAGACTTGGAGGAACAGCTAGGAAATGTTTCAGCAAGACTATGAAACCTTTCAGAGTGGTCCCAACCAAATCTAAACAGCTTTTAAATCCCTCCAGGGATGGTGACTCCATTAATGCCCTGGGCAGCCTGTTCCAGTGCTTGACAACCCTTTCAGTGAAGATATTTTTTGTGCTACCCAACCTAAACTTCCCTTGTCACAACTTGGGGCCATTTCTTGTCATGTCACTTGTGACTGACCTGCACCTCACTACAGACTCCTTCCAGGCAGTTATGACACCATTGGCATAACCCTTTTTTGCCTTATATATCCTTTTTATACATTCTTGGCACAGCCAGCACTCACTGGCAGAATAATAACACAGGCAGGAAAAGAAATATTTAAGAGTTGCAGGTGCAATAGAAAAGCCACTGAAGTTTGAAATTAGTACTGCATTCAATCACTGGAGCCCAAAGAGAGCACTGAATTTATAAGTTTCTCTTTTCACGAGACCTGCTCATTAAAATGAAGATCACATAGTTTGGAAATTGCTCTGTGATAAACAGATCAGGATTTATGACATGGTATCTAATTTGCAGCCACCTATGAAAGCCAAAAGAGTGGAGGTTTAAGAGTGACTGCAGGGAATGCTGAGGGCTGTAGGTTTGGGGTTTTAACAAATGCTATCACCATCATGCCCCCTTCAACACCCAATTTTCCACTATCTCCATTGTCTTTCTTACAGAATTTGCTGAATCACTAATGGACAAAAAAACATCCCTAGGTCCAGAAGAGGCCCCGCAAGCTTCTCCTTCTCCCACTAATCAGAATTTTCTGTAGTTAAGCTTTCCTCACATTTCAGGATATTTATTTTTAAATTAATCCAGCAGGTGTTGTGAAAATAATTATGAATAGCAAATGGCTTCATGGAACCAATTTGGCTCCCTTAATGGCCAGAAGCAGATTGTACCCACCCTGGAGAAAGCCTTTTTCCAGCACAGTTACCATGAGCCACAGCAACAGAAATTAAGCATTCTGGTCAAAAATGCCTTTGGTGCCCAGCAAGGCAGGCACTCACACGGCAGATTCTGTATCACACAGTGTTCTTCTTTCCAGATGTTCTTTTATTTCCTTGTAATTGGTTTTAATATGATGATGAGGGCAGGAAACTCTGTCAGGGTGCTCTTGGAATAAGAGAAGCACCAAGGACTGGATCTTGTAACCTCTAATTTTAATAACGTTCAGACTCAACACACGGAGAAGAGCTGAGCTGGGCACTGTTGGGAGTTCTTGCATTTGCATACCCTATTATAGATTTAAAAATCAAAAGCAGAAACTCAATGGACCCTCCTCAACCTATGGGTGGACAGTTAAATGATCCCAAGGATTCTGCCAGGAAGTGAACTTGTCACATGCAGCACCCTGCTGCCTTTTTCTACTTTCATTTCTACTGAAGCTGCAGGTTCCTTTAATTATCTAAGTGAATAACTTAATGATAAATTCCATTCCATCTCTGACAGCTGAATAATTCAGGAGAATTTTAATAGGGAACAATAAAACAGACTTTTAAAAAATTCACTTTGGTTCCATCTCATCTTTAATTAAGTCAATTCTAGAAAGATCCAAGTTCTAAAGGTCATTGAAAGATATTGGTAACCTTAAAGGAAACTGTATTATCCCTATAAATAAGTCTGAAATGGAAAGATTACCTAGGGTTAATTGTAAAAGTCTATTTTAAAATTGTACTTGCAATAAATTTGCTTTAGCCAAAGTAAATGATGTTGTTTTTCAATTAGTGGCCAAAACTTCATAAATAATGATTTTTCAGGGTTTTGGGTTGAACTTTGGAAAACAGCTCATATCCAAACACATAAAACAATAAAGTTTTCTTTTCTAGTCATCACTGGGACAAGCAAACAAGAACATTCTGCTTGGAGTCAGCCTACAAAATTGTTTGACTTGAAGGGTCATTAAAACCCATTTACTAACATTTGCTGTTGGATCAAAGTTTAAATAAGGGAAACTGTTCAATCAAAGTCAACATTTCAAATAAAAAAGAAGTCAGTGCTTCCAAATAACACAGTGATTATTTTTCCCCCCAACTGAAACAATTCGCTAGCCTTTCTCCAAATTCACAGTGCAAATTGATTTCTTGGGGTCAGTTCCCTCTGTTGAACCCTTCACCAGATCAAGTTAAAACCTGGCAAGCCAGTGGAGTCTCCTGCAGCCATTGAACAGATGATTAAAATATTCATCTGATGCTCAGTAGGGTTGTTACAGAGATAATCTAACAGGGGTGCACTCCTAGCTCACCATACTTTAGGCAATGACAAGCCTAAATGAAAATAAATGAATATATTTAGAATGGTTTTACAAATATATGTAAATACGGGAAATATTCACTGCACCTGCTCTCATGGCATGGGACTGCACTTAGCAAAAATCTTCTGGAATCGCATTTTCAGCCTAAATGGATTAGTACCTAAATTTATTACCTTCTTAGTTCAGAGTGGACAGGAGCAGAACTGCTGTCCCACAGGAAAATTCATCATCCCAAATCATCTCATCAGTCAAGAGCAAGACAGAGTGCAGGTCTCAAAGCAAATGCAGCTGTACAGCATTCTAGGAACTGGTTTGTGCCTGACTTCAGGCCTGACAATCAGAAACATCCACTCTCCTGTTTCCAGACGAAGCAATTTTCCAGCAGCTAAACAAGACCTGGCTAATTTCCTGCTGTTGGGGAAATTGAGTCCATATCCACATGCCTGGTGAAAATGTATTTTCTCCTTGTGACAACCCAAAGTCAGGGCAGGTCATTTACAAATAATGATGATTTAATGTAAAAATGAAAGCAAACCTTGCACTGAATTGGCATAATGTAGGGGTTGGGGATTTTCAGCCTGTTCCAAGGAGCAAGATTCCATATAAATTCCAGTTAAGACAAGATTCCCCATCATCAGTGCCATCCAAAACCCACGCGGGATTAGAAGCAAAGCAGCATCTGGAAAGCGACGTTGCTCATCAGCACTCCCCGCTAACACTCGCATGCCTGGTGCTTTCCACAGCACCGGCCTTGTCTGCCTCTCCAGCAGAAGCCGGTCACAGCCTGCATGCAGAAGCTGGGGCCATTTATCACCCTGCAGTTATTACCTGGCCCCTCCCTTGCGTGCAGGGATGCTGAGTGCCCCTGAGGCTTCAGCAAGGGCTGTGCCGCGGCCCCACCCTGCGCAGGAGGAGCTGCTGTCACCACGAAGGTGAGCTGCTGTCACCACGAAGGTGAGCTGCTGTCACCACGAAGCTGAGCTGCTTCCTGCTTCCCACAGGCACGAGCCGACAGCACAAACCCGTCCCCTCTTCTCTGTTGTTCACAGAGAGAACTGCAGTGGGCAGAGCTGCCCGGACAGGGTCTGCCCTCGGCACCCGCTGCCCAGAGGAAAGGGCTTGCCCGCTTCAGCACAAAAGCCAAGGAACGAAACCCCCCGGCAGAGCCAAGGCAGCAGGTGGGCGGTGTTAGCCGAGCCTGGAAATGTGCTGGCACGCTGCCACTTCAGCAGCTCCAGAGGAGGAGGAGGAGGTGGAGGTGTCTCCTTTTTGAACAGATAAAGAGTCAAGAGAGAGCAGAACCTCCCCCCGAGCTGCTGGCTCACTCCTGTGCAGGAGGAGAGGACGGGTGCTTCTCGGGACGGCTGGGATGAGACACAACCACTCTTTTGTGTTTTTAAAGCTGATTGATTGTTTCCTTATCATGAAGGTGTAGGAATGCCTTCACAGAGGTCTGCAGAGGTCAGCCGTGTTATGAAGAACGGTCACAAGACCACAGGTTACAAGGTCTCTTAAAGTTTAATTGGCCAATAGATAATTGCTACGGACATATATTTTCCATTTCACACCAATAGTTAATCACATCTGCGTTACATGTCTGTCGCATTGTGGCATTTTTCACTCAATCATGTACTATTATACAGCTTTACATTACTACCTTTTAAACTTTTTATTTTATTTTATAACTACTTCTATATCTAAACTTCAGACATCAAAACTTTCTGATCCTGGGATTCCAACAGGTGCTCACGGTGCAGGCAGAGTTCCTTGGAGCACTCCAACAGGGAGGGACTGTGCCAGAGCCCCTGCAGGGCTGGGGAGCCCCATTCAGCCCCACCCAGCTCCCACCCATCCCCATGGCCCCGAGGAGGAACTGTTCCTCCTTGAACAGTTTGGTGCCACCATCAGATGCTCCCAGGGGCGTGGAGGAAACACCCACAAAGGAGCTCCGTGCTGGGGCAGTGTCAGATCAGCCATTGGCACATTACAGGAAAACCTGGGTGATTATTTGTGCTCAGCTGCAGCACCTCATTTCCACAGACTTACCCTGGCTGTGGGGTCAAATGAGGGGAAAAAGGCTCTTTGCAGGCAAGGTTCCCCAGTTGGTGTGCACAGGCAAGACAAGAGAGCACCCAGAACAGCCAAGAAACTGGAACAGTCCACTAAAAATGCAGAAGGGATGAGAGACTAAAATGAGATGCAAAGCAAAAGAATAAATCTGTACAACTTCTCTTTGTGGGATTTACAGAAATCCCAATTTGTCTTGCATTCAGACTGAGATATTTCTTACTGCCAAAGGCCATGGCTTTTTCTTGTTTGTTTTTATTAAAACCAGGGTTTTTTCAATGCCTACAAACCCAGACATACATTTTAATGTGAGATATGTTCCCCATAGTTTGCGAACTTGGACCATCACCTCAGAATGAAGGAGCAGCTCACCATCTCATGTCTCCCTGCTTGAAAATGCTTCTCCTCAGTCAAATCCACTGTTTGGATATCACACTCAGGAGTCCTCCAGTTTTTCTTGGCTTGCCCTGCCAAGGAGAAGAACACAACAACAATATTAGGCCAGTGTTTGATTTCTGAGATGTTAGATCTCTTTGGCTCAAGCTGATGTTTTCATGTTAAGGGTGAGCACATGATCTTCTCAAATACAAAGCATAAGCTCATGAAACCTGGGGGCTAACCTGGGGCTTTGCTTTGAGCTTGGTTGTATTCCCAAGCTCAGCAAGCAGCACATCTTGTATGCACTTCTTGCATTTGGTCAAGAGCTCATTGAAACAGTGCAGACCTGAATGGGAGGGAGAGAATGCAGAGTCATTGACTGTTATAAATGAGCTCTGTAAATTCGTGCTAAAATATGAATTGAATTAAAGTTATAAGAATTAAAAGCTGCAGCCCCCCGCCTTAAAACCAGAAGTTTAAAAAACTCCTGAAACCAGGGAGGGGTTTTCACAACACCAGAGCAGTCATTCAGTCAATAGGTGAGAATTCCATCCCAGGTGGAGTCAGATTTGTATCACAGGAACATTCACACCACGACCGAACGATGATGGCCTGATGGCTATCGCCTGATATCTACATCTCGGCCATCAAGGAATTATGTTTCTGGGAATCCTATTGTGGAGACTGAGGAGCCAGATGTACCAATTTCGTCATCCGGAGATGGACAATTCATCACAAGATGGACCATACATCACACCCAGAAACCTTTTTTGTTCAGCCCTATACAGTGAAAGAAGAACCTCATGAATATGATTCAGGGCTGAGAAGAATGGACTGGATGTGGTCATCCCCCAAAAACTGTATAAAAATCATCCTGACTGAGACAGTCGGGGTGAACCAGGGGAGATCTGATGCGATAGAGGTCAGATCTGTACGTGTTCACCCAGTACCGACCCCGGGCTCGGTGCTGCTCCTCAATATCGTGGCTCATTGTGACTGATCTTTCAGCCACATAATAAAATTTATTCCTTTATAAATTTGATTGGGCTATCTCGTTTATCACATTGACCGTTTGTTTTCCCCCTGTCATTTACACCAGCTGCCTGGTGTAAGGAAAACACAAAGCAAAAAAATATCTGATGTCTTTCATTCCCCTCCTCACCCAAAGCCCAGTTTGCTTGTCGCCTTGAGAGTCCTCCCCCTCCCTTGAGGAATCCCCTCTAAAGTGAAGGTGGATGAATCCACTCCTCCCAGCAGAGCCAAGGCATGCGCAGGTCACAGGCTGGCTGCTGACATTGCTTCCCTTGCTGAATCCACGGGATCTGCACGAGCACCCACCCTGCTTCCAGCATCCCCCCCAGATTCTGAGCATCTCAGCACTGCTTCACCCAGGGAAGGGGCAGCAGCCCCGGATCTGCAGCTCAGGAAAGCTGTGCAGGCTTCACAGAGTGCAGAGGGCTTCCTACTGAAAGCAGTGAGTGATGGTAAACCTGTCTCCAAGTCCCACAGCCCAGAGAAACTCCTCGGGGCAGGAGAGAGACCCTTGTCCAGGGCACAGGACTCCTCACATCTGCCCCATTCCCAGCACAGGGACTGCCGTGCTGGCTCCTCTGCCTCTCCACAGGGGCCGTGCCATCACTGACTTCATGGCCCAAGCTGTTTATTTTGAAGCCAGTGGTCCCAGAGCCTGACTTCATCAGTGCCACCGTCCCGGGTCTGTTCACATCCACGCTGGGCAGTGCCAATGTAAATGTCAGTGCAGCTCACCCTCCCCCGCAGCACACGTCTGCATTCCCAGCCACAGCAGCGGGCTGAGCTCATCTCCTCTACCTCAGAAACAGAATTATCAGCACCAACATCGGTAACAGGAAGCTCTCCTTGAAGGATCGACATCTGATTCCCCACCAGCCTTAGAAGCCTCAGCCGTGTGACACAGCTCATTCATTAGGGCTCACCTGATGGCTGTAGGAGTTTCACTACACATGTGAACCTATGCAGAAACCTGCAACTTGACAGCTTTAAAGCTCACTAAAGGGCTTCCACAGGAATTTTTAACTAAAGCATCTCCAGCTGCTCCTGGAAATGTTTGCTTTCAGTAGGATCTGTGGGCAGGACCAAGCTCAGCTGTGGGTGATGTCTGTCTTACCTCACTCTGGCCCACTGGGATGGGGGATGCTTTTCTAAGCAGGTGTTTTAAAGCCCAGGGGCTGGGTTTGCCACACAGCAGAGCTGTTCCCCAGGCCAGGCCATAAACGTGGGTCACACAGAACCCGTGGTGGAGCAGGGGGATGAACACACAGAGCTTCCTGAAACACCCTCACGTGTAGCTCCAAAATCTGCTGCTGACGGAGTTACAATTTGGCAAAAGATGGAATTCTTAACAATGAGCCAGCCTAGACACGGAGACATCTGGATATGGAGAACCTGCCACCCTCTCAGCAGCTCCTTCCTGCAGTTTGTATCACAAAAAGAAATTGCTCCTAATTCGTCCAGCTTCACTTCTAATCAGTCCCTCTCTCTCACTTCTGTTGCTCTATAAAAGAGCCCTTTCAACACCAAGAATCACCTCCAAGGCTTTAGCCTGCTCTAATCAGGTCAGGATTTCCATTAGATAAACAGGCATGTCTGCTGGACTCTTGCTGCCAGGCTCTTTTCTTGCCTCTGGTTCTTTTCTGCCTACACTCGGCTTTTTCTCCCTCATTTTAAGCATTCAGGTGGTGACCCTGCCCAGGGATGGTCCCACCAGCAGCACGCACAGGCACCGCATCCCCTCCCTGCTCCCACACACTGCTTCCCTACTCACTCACCCACGTTTGCCAGCCTGTTTTGCCATCTAGTTTGCATCATGATTAGCAAGACAAAAAAAAAAAAAAANNCTTCTGTGTTGAACAATATTAAAAAAAAAAAAAAAAAAAAAAAAAAAAAGACACCAGCAAAAAAAAAGCACTAAATGATTCCTGTTCATCTCAGCACACTTCTCTGCTTTCTAGCAATTCATCTCTGTATTATAAACAAAGTGCTAATGACCATCATCATCCCATCAGTAATTGCCTTAATCTGATCAAAATCCCTGCAGTTATCAATCACTACAAGTTCTCACTACCCTTTTCTCTTTCTGCTCTGTTTTCCCGAAGGCATCTCCACCACCACCATGAAAAATTTTCTTTTCTTCAGAGAGCCTGTTAAGGATCTGTAAATCAGAGCTACCAATATACCAAACGTGCAGCAAAATCGCTTTGTTTCCTGGTCCCAGAATCAACCACCTCAGACTGCTTCCACTGATAAATTAAACTCCATATCTTATGCGCAATGTAGTGAAAATGATTGTTTTCCACTTGAATAGATGCACAAAGAGGTGTGAAAGCCAGAACATGCCATTCACACAGCAACAGGTATCTATCTCTAAGGTCTCCTGCTTTCAGTTCATGGCTTGAACAGAATCTCCTGGCCAGGAAGAAGGAGTGTTACACAAATAACTGCTGTACTCAAATTGCTGAAAATTGGAGAAGTTTAGGAATATTTATTTAGGTGAATTGTAACTCTGAATAAGCCAGTGTAAGAAGCCAAGCTGTAAATAGCCTTCCTTCAAGCAATAAGTGGAGTCTTTTAAGAACTTTTAGCTGCTGTAAAGGTGAGGTCTGCAGGGTCTGCTGTTCACAGGGCAAACGGGAAGGGATGCGGCACCCTCAGGAGCCTGTGGTTCAGAGCCTTATTTGGGATTCCGTGAGTCTGTCCTTGCAGAGAAACACTTGCCAACAATAAAAACAAAGCCCACAGATTTTCCTGAAGCCTGTCCTGAACAGCAGCCACTTATACATGACTTTAGACGGTTTTACCTTGGCGGCAGCCACAAGCCCGAGGGCACGGATGAAGGTGTGACACTGCAGACCTGGGGGAAATGAGTGAGAACAAAGGAGCTGTGTACAGCACAAAATCTAAATGGGGGAAAGACAATGGCAATGACCCATTCCCAGACAGCCCAGAAACTGAATTCCTGCCATCAAAAGGCATCCCTAATCTCTTCATGCATTAAGCGATTCAGCAGTCCTTGCAATTGCCTAAGCATTTAAAGGTTAATTGCAACCAGGATCTTTCAACGAAGTTATGCCAGAGAATAAAGGTTTCAGGAAATTCAGCCGCTGTAATTAAGAGATTGATATCACAGATTCACATCTTCCAGAGCTTTGTGCAGTGCCTAACACTGACTCCTCAGTTTTTCTCTGGGATTCAGAGCAACACAAATAAGGACATGTCGCTTTGAGGCTGAAGGCTTCAAAATCCAGCCGATCATTTCTTCTGGGTCTAATTACTAAAACCAGGGCTGTATTTGGAAGGTTCCAGACATTTCTTTAAAACTCCTGGATGAACAACAGCACCCCAGATACAAACATTTTAATCTTCTTTCTTGTGGGTTTTTTTGCTAAGAGTTTTACTTTTGCTTCTCCCGCAGTTTAAATTCCCATAGTGGCCCACCAAGGGCTATGCCATGAAAAGCTCTAAGGAAGGGGTGTTGCTTCTCTCTACAGCAGAAAGGAACTTATTTTGTTCACTTGTGGCAGCAAAAGGCTTCATCACACCTATACATTTGTGTTTCTTGGGTGACTGCTATGAGGCCTTTGCCTGGGATTAAGGAAAGTGGGGGAGATGTAAAAAAGCTTCAGGATGTGACACCAGAAATGGCTGGATGCGATAGATAAGAGTGTGAGAAGCTGATGAGCCTTACAGACAGCACAGAAAGAAAGGAAGGTCTGTGTTCAGGGATGGTGGCAGAGGAGTTATGTGAGGAATGGCCAAATTTCACATAATTGAAGTACTGAGCTCCTGGTGGGGAGCAGAGCCAGCATTGCCCAGGTAATCAATCACATGTGGAACATCAGCTGCAGACCTGACAGCCGTGACACCCCCAAGCAGAGCTGGATAACAATTTCATGTCCTAGCCCTGCCAGAACCAGCTCACTCATTTAGTGTTCAGCCCATTTCATACACGGGGTGTTCTGAGAAGAGTGTTTAGGAGCAAAGCAGACAAAAACCACATCATCTGCACATCATCTGCCTGCTTGAAAAACTAGAAAATTCTCTCTTAATCAACTGATGTCTCACAGCTTAAAGGCTCCTACTTTGGGACAGCGATTTTCCTCATGGAACAAGGTAAGAACAGGCTGACATGTGGGGCTGGCACTCCAGACTCAGAATTTATTCTTTTTGGAACCATCTTTTTCAAAAGCCCAAGTTCATTTTAAAGGTAAAAAGAGATACACCAAAACAGACACAAGGAAAGCTCTTAGCCAAGCACACAGGATCACTCAGACTAAGCTTGAGGACTTAAAGCCCAGTTGTTTGCCTTTACACAAGTGCCCAGCAGGAGACCAGAGAGGTGGTGGATGCCCCATCCCTGAGACATTCAAGGCCAGGTTGGATGAGGCACAACTTTT
The DNA here is from genome assembly GCA_013390045.1 of Picathartes gymnocephalus. Lineage (NCBI taxonomy): Eukaryota > Metazoa > Chordata > Aves > Passeriformes > Picathartidae > Picathartes > Picathartes gymnocephalus. The sequence continues at coordinate 95,590 of WEKY01043566.1, forward strand.
AGCAGTCCACATCATTACTGGGATTTCATTAGCAGCGTTGCTAATGAGAAATGGGATTGAGATGTAAGTGAGCATTTTCCTCCCAGGCACAACAAACTGACCAATACTCGCTAAAAGAAGCAGTAAAAAGCAGGACGTGGGTTCTGTGCCATCTGGGCACTTTCCACAGAGAACGTGTCTAGAGCCTTAGCAGACCTGGAGGAATCCTGGCTTCTAGCAGGAGAATGCGTTGCAAGATGCATTTGTACCTTCATGTTTCAGTTTTAAGGTACTCCCTCAGCTCAGGGTTAGGGGTTGATGGATGAGAAAGGAGTACAGTCCAGACCTCTCCAAACCTGGGAGCAGCCACTGCTGTCAGCCTGAGCTGTAAGGTTTCACATCCTGCAAAGCCACACTTGCCAGGAGCAACAGAATTCCACAGGCAGGCAAAGGTGAGCCTGAAACTTCACCTCCACGAGAAGAAAATCAAGGAGAGCTCATAGGGTCTTGCCCTGGCAGAAACAACCAGGCCTTGGCAGGCAGGAGAGATGCTCTGAAATGCACTTCTGGGAAGTGCCCTGGTGCTGTGCTGACACTACCTGCTCAGCTCAATTACTGCCACGGAACAGAGAGCAGGCAGTGGGAAGGTCAGGTGGAAATTAGATTCCAAAAGAGACACTGCACATTTAAAATTCTCCAGCCTCGGGAGGACAGAATTGAGTTGTTTATTCAGGAGGAAGCATGTCTGGCTAACATTGAGTTTGCATTTAATTGGCACTGATGAACAATAAAGTTGCAAACTCCTTTCACCAGTGCATGAATGTACAGAAAACAACCTGCCACAGAACATTATATAGGAAATATTGTGCTTTGGCATTCTGCAGCCTTCTGCCATGTGAATCACGGCCCATTTAACAATGATGGGTGCTGGGCTGCTCAGGGAAGGGAAAGGCAGCTCTGACCATTACACACCAGCCAACATCATTAGAGTCAATTACCCTATTAGCACTGAAACAGACCTGATACGTGAACAGGGAGCCTCAATGCTCTTCAAGTGCTGCTTTCAACTGGAGATCAAAAATGGGCGCAGGAAAATATCCATCTGCTTACAACCAGCACTCAGCACCCTGCAGCATTGGGTCCCTAATTAGGATTTAATAAGCTGGTAATTGTAATGGCAGTGGTCTCATTAGCCTGATGCCTCATTACTGTGAGCACAGATCAAGTTGAGAAAGCCAGTCAACCTTGCAAGCCTTTCCAAACAACCAGACAAGAGCTGATTAAAGCAAGCGCTGCTTTTGAGGCAGTTCCTAATGAAAAGTGAATTCACGGCCAATGGGAAACCAACAGTAATTTGTGTCACTCTTTTAAAGAACATCTTTAGTGAGAGGCATGGGACCAGGAAGTTTGTTAATACTAAATAAATGCCCGAAATAAAAAGGAAGAATTTGTAGTCAGCACTACAGAATAAGTAACGCTGAACTGGAACAGTGCTTGCCTCAAAGACAGTCCATGGAAATTCCTAATGACTGCTCAGGGTAAAATCTCTAAAGCAGATCAGCGTGTTTCTGAATCTCAAAGAACTGCACGGCCCTTGGTTACTCGCTGTGTTTATTTAAGCTGTCACTTCAGGTACACACTTGGGCACTGCTCAGTAGCAGGTGCAATCACGCTGGGTTTTCACTGCAGTGTTCAGCGTGGCTTTGATCAAACAAATGTCTGTCTGCAGATTCTCATCTGCCTCTGTTTGTGCAAGATCATAGCTACGGGTCTAAAATAAAGTCGTGCATTTATCAATTACAGAAATGCAGTGTATTTTATAAGTACTTTTGATTTCAGGAATTTAGATTAAAAAAACAGACCATTTCATGAACAAAACTGGAGCACAGATGCCATCTCATGCTGGGTAATCCCCTAGAAGCCAATCAATCAAGAACTTCTGAATGCAAATCAAAAAGCCTTTAGGCTCCATTGCTCACCTTTTTTGCCAATCAAAAACATTAAGTTTACTGAGGCCAGGATTTTGCAGCAAGTCATCTTACACCACCTTTTCATCTCAAGGGAGCAACATGAGGAGAGAGTTGATAAAATGAATTCAAAAGAACCAATTCATTAAAAATAACTATCAAAGTGGCTTCATCAAAATCAAATCTCTACCAAAAAAAGAACATTTCTGAGCTTGATTTCTAAGTATCCAACTAGACAGTTTTAAAGTTCCTGTGAGTGGTTACCAAGGCAGAGACACATAAAAAATCTTTAACAGGAGGGAATTGAAGGATTAACCTTTTTTCTTTTATTTTGTGAAAAGATGCCTGCAGAACAAATCTTTATATAGGCTGCCTTTCAGTCATAAAACACCTTGACCTACCACAGAGAGAGAAAACTCTGCTCTTACCCTCGTGAGTCATTTTGGGATGGCAGAGGATGTATTTGCACAGAGGCCTTGGAACAGCAGTCACCCCAAGGATGTCGCTGGTATCACTGGGCAGCTGTTACCTCCCTGTTCAGAGAAGTAACAATGGTCACGGCCACCAAAAATGGAGGAATCCCTCAGGAGCCTGAAAATGAGATTTTTTTTTAAGCAAATAAGGGGGTCTGATTTGCTATGCTGATATCAGCACTAGTACTTCCAAGAGCCACGAGCTGGTGTCTACCCAATCCTGCAGGAAGCTGGTTCAGGGAGGGCACACAGCAGAAATCCTCTCCCTTGCCTGGTTTTGTGTCTTTCATTATCAGGAAATGTTTGCCTTTGTGCAAAAACCCCCAACGACTTTTGATAAGTAACTTTATGGCATTATCTTAAGGGGACCTTTTGTTCCAGTCACAAGATCTCCTTTCCTTCCCTTAAAATGAGATTTCTGGTGGTGTAACTCAATGACCTCCACAAAGCACAGTTATTCACTAACATCAAAATTAACGTTAATGCTAGAGTAATGCAATTTATGAACAATTCAAAAAAGCATTCAGCACTTACAATTAGGACATAATTACAAGTTTGAAAAGAACCCAAATAACTACACCTGCTTTTCCTCACACAAGTTACTGGTCTGACAGTCCCTTGCACAACAATTCCACAAATCCTTCTGCAGTAAGTTGGGTAGGGAAGTCCAGGTCTTTTTGATGGTATTTTGCAGAGAAGTCCCTGCCGAGTTCAGAAGGGGCAGAGCTTCAGATCGTGTCTGTACCCCTGGCATCCTTCACTGCTGGTTTTTGTCACCTCATTTCACTGTTTGCCTTACAGCACTTCATTTTGTAGTGCCAGTTTCGTTCCATGATTTAGAGGAACTTAAAGTATATTTTCCTATTAAAATATGGACAAGAAGTTACCCTGTGGTGAAACAAACCCCTGACATACTGAAGCCATGGCCAGCACTGCTGGCTGGCCAGACACATCCATCTTCAGCATACAGATGTCCACGAAGAGTCCCTCTTAGTGTCTTTCAATAATCAGGCAGATTACTGAAAGTTGGGTGTTTTTAGCTCTTCAACTTCTAGGAATTTTCCACCAAGTAGGAATAAGCCTTTCTGACAGCTCTGAGCCAGAGTGAAAGGCAGAAAAAGTGGCAGGTTTGTATGGCTTGAGAATAAAACCAGAAAGAACACATCTGCAATTTCATACATATTGAAGTAGGCTACAAAAAAGTGACAGCAAAAGAAAATCATACAATGTTGGAACCTACAAATCAGAAGAACCTGACTGACAGCACAGCAACACCTAGAGAATAACAGACTAGAACTGCTGGTAGAAAATTTAAATATATTTAAATTAATTCCCTCATTCCCGAGAAAGCAATTATGTTGACGCTAGAAGTACCTAAGACTTCAATCTGTTTTGAAATATCAAGCTGTCAATATTTTCATCCATTTTGTAAATAACCATTAAGGGGAATTAAAATGCAACGTTGCTCAAGGATTGCCAATACATCATCCACACAGGAGAGAGACTAAAGCTGCCTTGACAGCTGCAGCCTCTCCCAGCTGCAGGGGATGAACAGCCCACTCCAGAGCAGCACTCAAGGACAGGAGCTCGGAGGGGAAAGGATGCAGACAGCTCCAACATGGTGTAAAGGTTCTCTAGAGCACATTTGGACAGCCAGAAGCACAGATCAGGATTAGTAAACCCAGAGGAATTCAGCTCATGATGTTTCTCCTCAGAGAGAGACAAAGAGACCGTCTATGCGCACTGCTGTTCTTCCTTAACTAAGCAGTCCTGTCCTGTCCCAGCCTTTCTCCTCCAAGCATCAGCTTTTAGAGACACACAGAATAGTTCAGGCTGTGCCCTGGGCCAGGGGGGAAGATGGGGATTTGAAGGTGTCCAGGCATCACCCAGTCAGAAGACACTGGATTGCTGAAATAGAGACAATATTTGAAAACCACATGAAAAGTTACACATTTCAGACACGATTCAGGCAACACACTGCAGAAACTAAAAAATACTGAAACTGTGCCTATTGGGGCACACACAAATTTTACACAGTCTCAGTATGGTGGCCAAGATAAGCTCTTCCAAGTGGTGAAGTGCTCCCTCCATTCTGCTCATGAGTTGTCATGTTCAGCATGACTCTGGAGTTTTTTTCTTAGCTTTACGATTCTAAAAATTCTCAGAGATTAATATTGAGGGCCAAGCCAATTGTTTGAAATTTATCTAGCCAAGAGAAGAATTATTTCTTCTGTAATGAATATCCTTCTTTTGCTTTAAATTCAGTTTATTAACCTTAATTTGACTGATCTAAAAATCAGATAAGTCACATGGTTCAATTAAAAGCAGCCAGACATGTTGGGTTTTTTCCTGTGCATATGTAGCCCACAAAGAGAATAATATAATAATGGCCAAAGCATTTGTTTGTATTCAACAGAAGAAAAATTCAACAGACTAAAGCAATCTTGAACTAAGTCACTCTGAGGATGCAGACCAGTAGAAAGTTAAATTAGCTCCCCTAGGAACCAACTTCAAATGCATTATGTTTTCAGGATGCTTTTAAAAATGAATAGAGCTTTTGAAATACTTTCTATACAACCAACAACTGGCTGCAAAGCAGCTAAATCAGTTTAAGGGTGGTTTGTCCTACCCTGGGAATGGCTAAAAGGAAGCACAAGAACCATTTGGTGGTACAAACAATGACATCCTGACCCCCCAGCACACAGCTCCCACCCAGGCTGAGCAGTCCTGCTCTCCTCAGAACAATTCTATCAGCACATAGCTCTAAATTTTGGAACAGGGGGAGAAGTGCCCTCAACCAGCCAGGAGCAGCCACTGCTGCTCTGGCAGGGCACTGGTTTTGTAGTTTGCCCAGCTTGATTCAGCTTTCTGCTCCTTTCTTCCCCAAAGCCCATGGGAGAGTGGTGTTTTCATAGAATCACAGACTGGTTTGGGCTGGAAGGGACCTGAAAGCCCATCCAGTGCCACCCCTGCCATGGGCAGAGACACCTTCCACTGTCCCAGGCTGCTCAGAGCCCCAGCCAACCTGGCCTTGGACACTTCCATGGATCCAGGGGCAGCCACAGCTTCTCTGGGCACCCTGTGCCAGTGCTTTACCAGCCTCTGAGAAAAGAATTTCTAACATCTAACCTGCTCTCCTACAGCTTAAAGCCATTTTCTGCTCACTTATATAAATACAGAGCAAAGGACAATCTTTTGTTTCCCTCTTTATTAGGCAAACCACGTCCCATCCCTGAAGGTCAGCCCTGGGCCACACACACCCTGTCATTACACTTGTAATTAAAAACTTTCCTGCAGCACATGTGGCCCAGGCCTGAGGCCCTGGGGACCCCTGTGCACCCAGCCCTGCACAGCTGAACACAGCCCCTCCATGCCCATCCTACCCAGGATCTGGAAGCAGGAAGCCACGATTTTCATCCCTTATCAGATCCCAGAGATGATATGGGGGGCACAGTGGCTTTGGTAAATGTGCCTCAGAGGTGATTCCTGACATTTGCACACCACTGACTATGAATTATCTTAAAGTAACAATCTGAGAAGCAAATGTGATGACAAAGCATTGAAATCCCCTGCAGATGAACCGGCCCCTTGTGCAGCAACCGTGGATGTGAAATCTCAGCCAGAACAGCTGAGGCTGCTGGACTGCTCTGCTCAGTCCCGACCTTCGGGTGCCAGGAGATTCTCCCAAGATGAGCAGTTGTGCTGGCAAGCTGACAAGAGAACCTGGCAAGTTACAAGCTTGTCAGTCCGAGTTCAGAGACTTTGCAGCAGATTTGCAGAAACTCTTTGCTCAATAGATTAAATATTATGCTAAATTTTTTCTTGTTTCCTTTTACCCAAGGAAATCCCCAATTTATCAGCAGGGTCAGAGCATGACACCACAGACTTCCACTTGAACTTTTGTCACCTTTGATGTGAGATTTCAGACCCTTAGGTCTGCCCAGCAATTCCTTTTATGGAGAAGCTTTTCCACATGAAGGAATTGTCACAAGAGCAGGAACTGACAGTGCTCCCGAGAGAGAGGTCACCATCACAATCCCACAGCACCGGGGTCCTGCTCATTGCTGTGTTCACAACAAGCTGACAAAGAGGTGAACAGTGAAACATGAAGTTCACGTGCCATCACCCAGGGAAGTGCAGAGCTACAGGACCTCATTTCACTCAGCAAGGGGGTGAGAGCTCCAGACCACGTCTGATTACAGGTACTTACAAAGTGATGCACTGGGAAAATGTGATCCTAATTCTGCTTTCACAAGGAGGAGCTGCTCCTACCCACAAACGGCATCTCAGCACTAGAACAGCTCTAAGGGTTAGCTTGATATACAGCAGTTAGTAAGAACAGGCAAATTCAATGCTGGGAATTTTTAAAAAAAGAAAGAACAAAACATTATTATGCCAGAACGAGATGAAGGATTGTGCATGCAGTTTTTCATTCCATGTCACATTCCCAGAGGGAAACAGAAGTATGGAAGCAGATTTCACTTCATGGATGCCTCTCCCTTGCATATCTGTAACTACGGCATTCTCTGCAGAAGATTGGAGCCGTAACTGGAAAGCACATTCCACTTGAACGTGCATTCAGAAGTTGTAACTGAGGGAACAAATATAGGATAATGAGATTATTTCCAAAACAAGCAGATAATCACTAGGTATGACGCATCTCTGCATTTTAGGGGAAATGATAATTCTATAGCTTGGATGGAATTCTGCCTCAGATCCATTCCTACAGATGTCCAAACTGTGTACCTAAAACAACTCAGGCTGTCTAAGCAACTGGGAACAGCAGGTGCCTGCTCAATAAAGATTTAATATAGAAGTAATTAAGAAAAGACCCAAACAGGCCTGTTTCCCTTCTGCTCTTGCACAGGTAGGACTGGTCCTGCCTGCCAAGTTCTGCTTCCACCTCCTTCCACGAGGTTGGGTCAAGTACCAGCAGCCCATGGCCAGTAACAGAGACCCCAAACCAGAAATCTGGGAGCACCTCCATTTACTGTGGTGTGGTACCTGCTGGAGAAATCTTTTGTTTCACATTTACCATTGAGTTAGGAATAGATAATCCTCAGATTTCAAGCCCTGACCTGTTTCAAACGTGCTGTTTGTCACTGCTCAGCCACTCCTGCCACAGGAACAGGCAGCTGTGGAGGTGAGTTTACAGCCCATCAGCTCTCCCACCGTGACTACAGAGGCATTTTGGGTGTTTGCTGGCAGTGCAATTCACTCCATGGTCACTGGATGTTTCTGTATGACCCTGACCCCAGGGACCACCTCAGCAACTCAGCAGAGCCTTCAGAGCCCCACCCATGCCATACCTTGAACAGGTGCTCTCATCCTAGCAATGCACCTCAGCCACAGGGCAGCATCTACCAACCATCCCGAGATATCCATTTATGAGCTGTTCTCTGTACAAAACCATCCAGTTTGCCGATGGGAAATGGTGCAAACCACGAGAAATAACAAATAAATTACCTGCTACTCTCTAATAGAATCCGGTGCTGACCCAGGTCATCACAGAAACTGCAACAGTTTTTCTTAAGGAACAACTAATTGAAAAACAATACTAATGAGGCAATAAGTGCTATTACTAGATCCATTCTGTTGTCATCATTAGGCAAGTCAACATTCCTGTTCTGTGCTAATTAGGTCAGATAGCAGAAGCTCAGAAAGAACATTAACCAAGTGTATCTGGAGCATTCCAGAGACAGCCAGAAGAGATTTCTGAGTACTCATTGCCTAGGAAATTTTGGAATCCCCTTAACAAGTCGTTCCAGTTAGATAAAGATACATTGGTTTAATCCTTTCCCTCACTCTCTCCAGCAAAGTACAAAGCACTTCATCAAGGACTTTTCATCTGAGGCCAAATCAGCAAGTTTGTCCTGTTTTGCTCATGCAGTAATGCTGATTTTCTGTCCCTCCTGACAGACTGGGGACAACTTCTCCTCACAGGTGACTCTGGTCTCCATTCAAGCCACCCTATTTCAGTGCTGCAAGGATGAAATTTAGATTCTCCAGCCTTTGCTGTTAACAGGCACTAGGGGCATAAAAATACCTTGCTGGGCCAGTGTCACACTGATTCGTGCTAAATTTACAAAGTAAATTCCCATGGCTTGTAAATACTGGAATGACCTCTGTTTCACACCTGCCATGACTACCAATAACTGAAGTTTGTAAGATACCAAAAAGATCCTTGTTCATCCCAGATGAAATCCAGGATGGTTGCAGTCAACTGATCCTGAAGGCCCACACAGTGAGCTGAACTAAGTGCCCTCAGGATACCTTGTGCATGTCAAGGCATCTCACAAAAAAATCAAAAACAAAACAAAATTCTTTGTTTTCTCTCTGCTGGAGCTGGGTTGATGACAGGAGTCAAATTCAAGTGGTTGTTTTTTATTCCATAGTTCCACAGAATACTCCCTTCACTATGTTGTCACAGTGTACATGAGAAACATTTTTCAGTCACTCAAAGCATGTCCTTTGTAGTTCTTGGGGGGTTTGTTTGGTTTTCTTAATTTTTACAAAGTAAACGATCATGTCAGGGAAAAATTAAAAGCAATGAGTCTGGCTGATCATATTTCTATCAAATGACAGGAGTTAAAAACTTTTTCAATGCATTAATCTGTAAACATTTCCCCAACAACTGCAGGAAGGAGATGCAGCTGAAGAAGAGCTGGGTACTTACTTGGTCAGACCCCCCCACCCCATCATTTGTACCAAAGACAATCTTAACCATGTATCAACAACTGCCAACCATTAGTCAGCATGCTGAATTTAAATATTTCAACTTCTCAAATAAAGAAATGAAATTAATCTAAAAATATTTTAATGTAGCAAGCTTGGCTATAGAACCAGTGCAACATAAAGAGGACACCCATTGTAAAACCAACTTTACTGCTTAACAGAGTAAGCTACAGATGCAACAGAATTACAAGTTATTTGGTGAATTAAATACTGAAGTTAGGATCATGCTGTTGGTAACTGTGGCTTTACAGTACCAATGCTCAAGCTGGCTGCGTTCGTTTGACTGTAAGTAAAATGCAAGTCTACAGAAAAACAAAATAATTTAGTATAGTATCCCGGATTCTGTTCCATGCTTAGTCACAATGATAATGTCTTCAAAAAGATAAACACCATTTCAGCATTATGTAAATAATGCCGAAACATACAGGAATTGTAATGCCAAATTTACAACATAATACAGTGCTTAACAAAGAGATTTCTCAGGCTGGGGGCCAGTGGTGACAATGCTACACAGGACTAGAAGCATCCAAGCCCTACTCAGTGCACACACAGTGGACCACACTGACAGGAATGCTTTACCTTTTGATGGAATCATCACTTTAGAAGTTTGTGTCCCAAACATAATGCAATGCAAAATGAATGTTAAACCCTTGCCTCAGACATGAAGCAAAAGCACTACATGTTATTTACAAACCTGAACCAGTAAAACCACTTTAAGGACAGAGAAAAGCTGTGATCACTTGACAAGGATGACAGAGCTTGGTTACTGTACTGTGTGAACTACGATGGTAACGAAGTTGTAAACAAATTTTAACCAAATTAGGTTAATGCATCTACTCTTAACTCAAGAATATTGCCATTTCAGCAGACTGATTTTTAAAGCTAAGGACACTATCAGAGGTTTTGTTTTTGTTTAAAGCCAAAACTTTAAAAACCTGGAAGCTGGCAAATTATTTTTGTTCCTTACTAGCCTTCATTAGCTTCTCCACAGCACACTTTAACAAAATTTTCAAACCCCCTGATTTAATTCTGCTCCAAGTTAAGTAGCTGGTAGCAAAGTTGAAGCAGATGCCATCAACATATGAAAATCCATACTCAGAGTGGCGTGGTTTACACTGCTGGGGATGAGTTCAGACTGCTGGCATTGTTCTACACTGGACACAAAACACTGAAGCATTAGGTTTTAATTTGAAAAGAAATTTCCTCAGAATTAAACAGGCTTTGCAAATATGCAAAGAAAGACACAGAGAAATCATATTTGACTATGCCAATCCCAGCAGTGTCAAACTCATTCTTTCTCCCCCACCCTCCAACCAAACCACATTGCCAAAGTGGTTGATGAGACACTGATGGAATTAAATTCACTGACATAAAGCCTGGATACAAAACAAAAGGAAACGCTGTCCCTGCCGCATCTATTTTTTTCTTTTTTTCTTGCATTTTGTAATGAACCTATACAAGCACGAAAGGAGTTGTGTTGGTATTTTGAGTTGTTTTTTAAAACAGGCATAAGAGTTGTCCCAGACAAAACTGAACAAACTTTTATTTCACTTCAGAAAGATTTTTTTTTTTTATATTACCAACCTATTTCTCTTCATAACTAAAAGTGATAAAAAATAAATCCATAGTAATGAAAAAAACCCAAACCCTGTAATCAAATTGCTTTTTCAAGTATGTTTCTCCCCTCATGAAAGAGCTGCATTAGCCATACTGCTGATTAAAACCCAGATCACAATGAGCAGACCCAGCCCCTAGGCCCAGGTCCCCTGGAACTGGGCTCAGCTGGGTCTCCAGGACACAGGACTGGAGGCAGGAGGCAAATGGGCACATGCACTTTACACCATTCCTGAAATCCCTGATTCTAACTACATCCCCTGTCACAGCCCCATCACATCCCCCCACCAGGAGAAATGGCACAGGAGCCACAGAGTGATGTTGGACAGTTACCATTGTTCAGCCCAGTGCAAATCTTGTGCTGATGGAGATGCACTTTGCAGACCTACCAGACTGGAGTTTCACCCACAATGTTTCTACAGAGCACAACTTAAACCACATCTTGGTATTGTGTTCAGTCTGGAATTCTCATCTCCATCTATTACAATTATGGAATCACAGAACAGCCTGAGTTGGAAGGAACAAGGATCATCCAGTCCAACTCCTGAGGCCAATGAAAAGTCAGTGAGGGGGATTCTACAAGAGTTGGTCCCTGCATTAAACACTAATACATGTGAAAAACAAATGGGGACAAACCTCCAAGTTACTATTAGTGATGGTGATAGGTTCAACTTTTCTTCCTTCCTCCATATATTAACTTCCCATTAATGCAAGAGAAAAGTGCAACTTTGCAGCATGTTTGTTCACATCAAGTTTTTCCTTAAGAACACATTTTGCAGTAACAAAATATGGTCTATAAAGTCGCAAAGTGCACAAGCTGAAGGCACAGAGTACAAACACATAGGAAAACAGATTTCAAAATACCAAGTAACAAAAAAAAGGGATAAAAGAAAAACCTGGAATTCAAAACTCCCTGACAGAAGATACATTTATATGGGACCAACTCTTAAAAGGTGACAGGTTTTAAACTAACAAACAAATACTGCAAAATAATGAAACTTTATTCTTATTATTTAGGTAGAAGCTCCAGAAAATAACTTGAAGTTTAAAATCTAATACACTGACGTGTTAACTAGTTTTAAGAATGTCCTTAATATTAAGAAAAGAGTGCAAAAAGGATTCTTCCATTCTAATGCTTTTGGAAGCTGCTGATTTTGGCTGCCCATTTCCACTTTGAAAGGATTGTTTTTCAAGGTGCATTTCTCACAAAGGTCACACAACAAGAGCTTGTTGATAGGCCAGACCAAGGAATCCTATCTTTCAAAGTCATCCCAACTGTAGCAGCAACTGACATTTTAATAGATAAAGAAGAAAGTCCAAAACTCTTCTTTGAGGCATAGTTTGTGTCAGAGCTTGAGTATCAGCAGTTGCCAAAGGAGGCTCCAGATACCACCTGTGCTCCTCCAGTGTCTGTTCTGGATAGGAATAGAAGATGATCCAGTATATTCACTATCTGTATCCCCTGGAACTTGCACAAGCTGATGAGCCATCTGAAATTATAGAAAAATAAGAAATTCTCTCATATTAAACTTCCACATTATGTCCCTTGCCACCCTTCCCCCAAAACACAGCAGTGTCTGCAGAACATTAACAGAGTAAACAGAAGCTGATACACCACATAAATGTCCACTCAGTCATTTCAGCCTATAAAAAGAGTTCATCATAAAACTGTATGACATTCTATGGCAGGGAATAAAGTGAACATAATCAGCTGCAAACACATGAGGAAACTTGGTGGAAACAGGGCCATAAAATGAGCAGAAGTTAACAACAGTACCAGAACAGCTACCATTCCCCAATGGCTCTACATCCAAGCAGTTTGTGTTATTTCTTGGCATGGTAAAGGTTACATTGCAGACAGCTGTTACATGTGGAGATTGTGCCTCTGACACCTCACCACCCTGAGAACCCAAAGATCCACCATGATCTGTGTGGCCCAGGTGTGAGGGGCTGGAGCCTGCTGGAGAGCAGGGCTGGATCTGTACTTACTGTAAGTTAACTCTTCTCCAGCTCTCTTGCGTGACTGGTCACCCCTGGGGGAGAAGGCAAAGAAAGCTTTTCAAGAGAACCTCAATTAAAGATGTCCTTGTTCCTCTGGGCCCCTACCAACCCCAGCCATTCTGTGATCTACAGAACAACAGTGAAATACCTCAGCACCATCATCAGATTCTAGATATTTAGAAACAAAATGCATAGTAACAATACTACTACTGCAGGAATCTCAATTTACTAGAAGTATGAGCTGTATTTCATAGATTTAATTGCTCATCCTTTTGCTACAGACAGCATGCTTGTTCTCATAGGATAATTTTTTACAAAATGAAGATGAGAAAAAAATGCTTATACGCAGTTGGAGCTTAAAACATGCATAAAATTGTTTTCCTCACTTTGAATTCCTCAACCAAACTTTACAGAACTATGTGAAAAAACTCTGCATCTCTCAGTCTGAAAAGATGCTCCTGAATCTTACAGACTCTAAGCAAGTCTGAGATGACAACACTTGCTCTTTGAGCAGAAGATTTTAGCACTTAATGGTGTTGATAAGCTGTTGTTCTTCAACTAGAAGCTGATGTGCCATTACTGCTGCTGAATAGACCTCACTGTGCTGTGTTCCTCGTGGTTACTGCTTTCAGCTAATTCTGTAAGTGGCTGATAACAGTTCTGCTTGCAAGTGCATTTCACCAGTTTCACCCTGCTTAGAGAACCAAACGTGACATTTCAAGTAGTAACAGTCTGTATCCACAAAACCAACTGCTTTTTTGAAATGCTTTTTACCTTGCAATAGTCAGCGTCGCTTACTACCCTTCCCAGCCTCTCATACAGTCTCTCCTTACAGAACCAGCCAAAGAACTTCACAGTCAAGTCTCTCCCATTTCAGGTGACTAAAGAAAAACATTTTTCAAACCAGTTGGTTTTGTGGATACAGACTGTTACTGCTTGAAATGTCACGTTTAGTTCTCTAAGCAGTGTGAAGCTGGTGAAATGCACTTGTAAGCAGAACTGTTATCAGCCACCTACAGAATTAGTAAGATTGAAAGTTTGCTGACACCAAATTGTTCCCCTTTTTGTTTTGTTCAGTACATTACATTCTTTTGTCAGCATTATATGCCTACTCAGTTTCTAAGTCTCACACTTCTATTTCTTGGGCCAAATGCACTGCTTTTCTCAGCTCAGGGTCTTACGGTTTTATTTTTATGCTTATCTCTCAAAAAAATTCTTTTCCTCAAGAAGCCTTACAAGGAAAGAGTCTGCACCACATCATTTGCATTTGGGTCAATAGTAGAGCTCTGAAGCTCAATAATTTACCAAGCTTTGAAGAGAGAGATGATCTTTGAGGAAATCCACGGGGTACAAAATCCAGAAATACACCCAACACTAAACATATCCACGTTTAGTGGGTGTTCAAACTACAAGGCCAGACTCTCAGCGTTGCACAGGTCACAGGAAAGATGAAGATGTTTTCTCTTTATGAAGAAATGAGCCTCTTGGGAGTAGAGCATGAGGCTTCCCCAGCCTAATCTTAGATTGTCAGACTACTGCAGAAATGGTGAAAGGTGCTGTGCCTTTGTCTGGGCAGAAAAACAGAACAGCACAGAGCAACAAGCACCGCCCAGAGGGAACAATTTACAGTGTGAACATTTTCTGCTGTGTCTTTTACGGTTTGTTCTTCTCCCTTTTCCCCCATCCCAATTCAATACCCAGATGGGAAATGCCTATTTAAAATAAACACCTTGCCTGTATAAATAACTCTGGAAGTGGAGTAAGGAGAAAACTGACATTTTCAGAAGCACCACAAATAAAGAGAGCTTATAAAAAATAAACAGCCAAAGTAAAGGCTGAAGTTGAACAGGAGCATGATCATGCAGCAGAAGTGCAACCAAAACCCAGGGTTGCATGAACTGCAAGCAGTCTGATCAAAAAATTTCAAGCCTTCCAATCATCTACTTTTTTGGTACCATCTGCAGGGTTGTTAGTGCTCAAAAGACATTGAAAATAAGGCCATATTTCAGATACTGAATTGTGAAGGTTCTTTATTAACTCTTAAATTATTTCTTCAATACTTTTAGGTGTATCCATTTTTATTATTTCAGCACTGTCCTGAGCAATCACAACTTAAGATTATTAATTATTACCTAGTAAATCCATTCTGAATAAGCTCTCTTTGAAGTTTCTGGTCTTGAGCAGCATATTCCTGAAGCTCAGATTCCACAGCAGGGGGTAGAATATTTGGGATGAACTTAGAAAATAAAGCTGGTGCCATCTGTACCCATTCTGTAAGAAGAGAGAAAGCAATAACAAAATACATGGAAGAGATACTTTGTGAAAATTTTACTTTTTCACAAATGTAACTTTATTTTGAATACATATTAGGATCTTGAATTTAAAAAAAAGAAGAAAAAAGAAAAATCCCAAAATCCACAGAAACCATGCCTTAAAGCAGAACAAAAAATGAGACTGTTGAAATCAGATGTTTACATGTAGATAAAAGAATTACTATTTTTCTCAACCTCATCATCAAATTGAAATTCAGTTCTTGCTGCATCTCACAGGACCTGCTGAGTCTCTGGACACTCTAAAGAACAGGCAACTGATCAGCAAACTCACTTGGATAATAAGATAATGATTTTAACACTTTACTCCAGGAAATTCATCCCCAAAATGTACCTTTCTCTCTCCTGAGCCTTACTTCTAAAAAGCACAGCAGTATCATCATACAACCCTGCTCCTCCATCCCCATTTCAAAGGAATTCATGCATTTCTGTCACTGATCTTCCAAAGCTTAGACAAACACTTCTTTAATGTCCATAATATAATTCTAACCTGTACTAGTTCAGCTTCAGGACAGAAATGTAATTTAATTTCACTACACTGAACATTGTTTTACAGGAGCAAGACAATTCACCTTGAAGTTTCTTCAAGACTTTAAGACTAAGCAAAGGATGAAAATTGGGTTTAAAAAAACCCCAGAAACTGTATAGCAAGTTCTGAGAAAAATAAATAGCCCTCAACTATTTCTGCAGCCAGACTTTCCACAGGCTGTAGGAGTTATCTGAACTTTGATCTTTACTTAGAAAAAAGGGATGCTTTTAAATTCATAGAGGAACATTACAAGTTTTTATACAATTCCCACAGTCCTGCAAACGGACTGTGGGAGCATTCGACCCCCTCATCCAGATCATTGATAAAAAATACAAAAAGGACTGGCCTCAGTACTGAGCTAGAATTAAAAGAGAATCTTCTCTAGCAACGTTTGAAGTCTGGCAGCTGTTAGGCACTTTCAACCTGAAAACAAAAGAAGAGAAGGAGAAGGGGAAGCCCCTGGCTGCCAGCCACATCTGCATCGCTTCTCCTTTTGCCCTCTGCACTGCAGACATTCACAGGCTGCCCTAATCCCACAGCACCTGCCCCTGGCCCCACTTGCTGCTCCAGCTCTCCAGTTATCTGCTCACCAGTCCCACCACACATCCACTGGGGCAATCCCACAGGGAAAGTGAGCAGCGCTGCCTCAGAGGAACCCTTGCTCTGACTGTTTTGGAATTCATCTCCAAGAACTAGCACCACCAAAGAACAGCTTTTTACACCAAGAAGTCTATCCTGGGCTCTTCAACTACTCAAAATTTGGTCAGGCCCATGGTACCAACCCAAAGCAGCGTCTGCTGTGCTGTGGACAGCAAGACAGGGATCATCTGAAACAGGAAACTGCAAAATCACAAGTCCATCACCCACAATATGAAGTGTGGTCAAGGAACAACCACCCTGAATTGCTTTCAAAAGAGTAGTACTTTTATACTTATCTATACACCCTTCCTATCTTTAGTCCTGAACACTTTCTAAAACTGAAATTAGCATTGCCTTAAAATTGATGGCAGTGTGTTAATATTGCTGATGTAAAAATAATCCTTGCTTACTGAAAGTGCGTTTTGTAAATGGAGAGTCCACTATATTCCTGGTTTGTACACATGTTCAATATCGCACTAAAGGATTCCCATCCTCATTTCTATTTCCATAAATGGGGACTGCAAAAATAGACTGAAGCTCAGGCACAGTCCTTCTGTCAGTCACACCGAAGTACAAAACTGTCAGTACTGTAAAAGGAAGGGAAACAGGTACCACTTATTGATGGATACTTTGAACACCTCCTGTTTCTCAAAACTTCTCAAACACAGGGTAAGGCTCTGCTCAGTTCTCCAAAACTGCGCAAACCAAAGATTCTGACACAAAATTGATTAAAATATGCAATACCATTTTCCTTTCAACATAATTGTTGTTGCATAAGATGTCACAACGTCAAATTAAGCTCTTCCATGAAATAATACCAAGAAAGCAATGGCTTCATAAAAGAAACAATCATTCACCTCATGCCAAAGACCTGGTTGTTTGAAGAGTGACTTGGAACTTATTTCACCAGTTCAATGCTTCTAAATTTCTGCTATGACTGACTCATTAACATCCTTCTTTCTTTATTTCTACAGAGAAGGAATGGATCTTCCCTTGTTTTCCAGAATAGAGGGCTGGGTTGGTTTTTTTAAAATGTATTTGGTATCCACATGGTACCTAGCCCAGGTCAAAGATAGGCAACAAGAGCCAGGGTAGAACCGAGCATTATGATGCACAAAACACAACACACTTTGATTGTTAACTGTGCATTAGTTAGAGAGGAAACACATTTTGGCAAACAAATGACAATCACAAGAGGAGATCAGCACAAATGTTTTTCTTTTTTACCTGGTCGTAGTGTATACAGGCCTTTCACAATATTTGCCATGGTTGAAGGAGTTATTTGAAACGGTGTTGACTGAGCTTCCAAAAGTAAAGCTGAAACAAAATTAACACAATCAGTAACTTTTCCAACCAAGAAATACAGGCTTTTATACATAGATTTTTTTTTTTTAATTAAAAAAAAATACTGTAATGGTGCTTTTTTTGGTACCTGATGTCCTCACAAAGAAAACAGCCACGCATCTGACTTCAACTTATTCTTAAGAGTAATAAAACATCAGCTTTAGATAAAAGTATCCTGATCAAACTATGTATAGTGAAAATGTGGAATAACTTATTTTTCATGCATTGGAGGGAGCAGGAGTTGGGCAAAACCAAGCAGGTGATGGCTCTAAGTATTCAGACAGAACAGAAGCAAACTCCTATGAAGTGTGTTAAACATCTGAAGATCGACAAATCCTTACTTTAGAATTTAGAATCTTGCACACAAAACTAAGGATGGATTGAAAGTCTATGCACGTGTAGTGCAAAAATTGCAAACATCGAAGAAGAGAAGTTTTTCTTTTAAATACAAGTTCATAATTATACCTTTCTCTTGAGGAAAAACCTGGCAATAGCACTTTTACTGTTTATGTTATGATGTACAGGTTTTTATTCTTATTTGTATTTATATGAGCATTGTACTTACAACTGAATTACAGAAACACACACACACACACGAAAGAAATTAAGAAGGTGTAAACCAACTGCTACCTCTTGATTTTCATTTTTCTACCAAGCACTTGAGCACCTTTCTGTGCCCACCACATGGAGGAGAAATTACTCTTACAATTCCACCTAAGGGACACATCTCTTGGGCTTACACTGGAGAAGCTCTGCTTTTTAAGCTTAAGAGCATCTCCAGTTCTGGCTTCAGCATCTGCCACTGGAATACTTACACAGAAAGAAAAATCTTCAGTAGCATGTTTTTCTTCTCTTTCTGAAACTGTTTAAGTGGCTCATGTCATAGGGAAATTAAAACAAAATACTTTTTTGTAACCTTCAAGTAATCAAAGTTGTTATATTTAACTGTTATAGATGAATTTGTTTTACAAAGAGCCATCTTAAAAGTGCTTGCTCATTTCAGCTGAAGCCTTGAGGGTGTGAGAGCCTGTGATTTGTTCTGTAATGACATATTTATAGCCCCTTTCCTAAAGATTTGTCAAACAGCCTCTTGGCAGCCAAGAAAGTTGGAAATCACAGAATTAAAATGGGTATAGTACTTCATAATGTGACAGTAATGCACAATCCAAACAATGTGTGTGCATATACAAATATTTGTATCTTTAATTAGACTGTGGCCACTTCAGCCTAAGCTTCACCAATAGATTTGCAAAGTATCCAAAGAACTGTGAATTTATTCTTCATATGTAGACATTAAATTACATTCCTAAAATATGCAAAAGAAATATGTAAAACAAAAAGTCTTCATCATTTTATTGCTGTTTCAGAAATTAACACTTCTTATCTTGCTTTCTGCAAATGCACATATCACCTGTTACAATGCAGATTTAAATCACTCACTCCTGGTTTATGGTCAATAAATACAGGCATGAGAGTATTATATTCAACAATATAACAAAGTAATGGCATGTATTTCCTGATTTTCAATAAAGAAAATGAAAGAATATCCTGTTCAATAGGTCATTCAGTATGAACTAACCCAGCTTGACCAAAAGCTGGACATCAAGCCTCGAAAAATGAATAGCACTGCTGTAGGATTTGTGTTTTCAGAACAATTTCCATAAGAACAAACAAGATTCTTCTCTGGATAGAACTGAAAGATCTCAACGTACATTTAAAGACAAAGTTGTAAACGAAGATGGAAAGCTGTACAACTTCTTTGCACACAATTTCATCTTCAGTTTTGTAATGAAACAAACTTAAGACATTCATTCAATACTGTATTACTTCTTGAGAGGCTCACTCAAGGGATAGGAACAGCTCTGCCAGACATGTTGAAATTACCTCTGGTGTTCTTTTACAATCTTACAAAAGACTAACAAATACTAAGGCTTTAACTCTTGTGTTATTAGAATAATTAGTGAGAGTCTACAACACAGAAGTTGCACGGACTCTACCCACTCCCAGAACTGCACCTGCAGCATTTACAAAGATAGAGAAGGAGAGGCAGAATAAAACTGAACCTCAGCTGAATGAGAGCGGTAATGACACCATGATACCATCTGACCACCTCCACAGTGTTCATGAATTAATACCACATTCTACAGACTAAGTAACTAGCACGCAAACAAGTTAATTAACCTGTAAAGAGTCTTGAAAATACCTCCTGGCACAGTCAAAGAAGAGAAGTGTGGGTTCCTGTGATGAAATGTATTAAATGCAGAAAGATACAAAATGCTTTGAAATATTCTTGAACACAATACCCAAAATGGCCTCAAGGATTTTTGAGGACCAGTAACTGAACAATATTAGAGTAAGCGAGGTATGAACCTGCAACACTTCAGATACTCTGCAGTAATCAAGTTACCCCAATACTGCACAGCAGCACTGGAGAACCTTGTCCCTTGATGAACATTTAGCTACTTCCTAATTAATGAGGTCCTTGGGGCAAGATCCAGGAGCCCAGTAATTCCAGTAGTAGCAGATGGTACCTTAACAAGTTCAAAGTCACTTGTTCATAACTCAAGACTGACTTGCAAAAACCAGGATTTTGCTATCCTAAAAAGTTTTTTCTATCCTTCAACATTCCCTTGAAAATAGATTTATTTTACTTAGTCAAGATGTAACTTTCTGGCAGAACAGTGACATTTTTGCATGTTAGGGTTTTTTCCCTCCCTTTGTAGAAATTTAACAGAACTACAAAGTAGGCTATTTTAACAAATCGTACCTAAGTATGACTTAGGCAGGTGTGTTCAAAGTTGAAACTACTCAACAATGCACCTTAAAATAATTAGAAATCATATTCCCACTAAAAGCAACCCCAACAACTTTCACACCAAGGCATTAGTCAGCTGTGGCTCTCCTGTCCGCAACAGCAGCAGAACCCATTGCTTAATGTAAACAAAGAGATGCTGGAGATCTTCGTCCTGCTGTACAAACAGTGCTTTTTAGGACTTAATTCCACTATGTATGCAATGTTTGTATCACTGTGCAGAGTAACAACTTCAATACTTCCAGGGAATTGAGCCCTTACACAAGGGCACAGCATTTCTGCCCCTCGGGAGGATCTGCAGATCCCACACAGTTGGATAAATTACCTTTCTCTCAGCCAAACTTTTCAGGGTCCATCTGACCACACAAACCTTTCCACTCCACTGTGATAAAATCCCATTCACCTTGAAGATGGTTCCTTTCTCCCAGTCCATGCAAAGCACTGGATTGAACCCAGATGCCAACAGCAATTAAACAGGGAGGGAATTGCCACAGCTGGCGGCCAAGCTGCAGCTGAAAGTTTTTGTTGTTGCCATTTTGGGTTGTGGTTTTCTGTGAGATTGGTCAGGTTTTTGTGTTTGTTTTTTATTGCTGTTATTTGGCATTTTGGGTTTGCTGGGTTTTTTTTTTCCCCCACTGCCTATTTTATTATTAAATTGTCTGATGAAGCTTGATCATGTATTACCTTTTAATTCCTTTAACCTAGGAACAATTCCTGCATGTTAATTATTGGTCTAGAACTTCAAAAAGCCTTTTGAATGAAAACTGACTTTCTCTTTGGCTTAACCCTCACATTTGCAGTTATATCAAACGTCTCATGATCCTGGGGTTTTACCTTCCTTTAAACAGACTAAAAATAAATTTTTACCAACTTAAATTCCTTATACATTTGTAATGAATTAAAATGTAGATCAGAAAAAAAACACAAAAAGTTTTTATTACTATGCGTTTGCCACTAGGCATTCAATAAAGCCACAGTTTACTTTTACAATATTCATTACATAAACCAAAAGCTTTATTTAGTGTGTAGGAAAAATGCTACAAAATAAAAATTCTGAGTCTTAATCACATGGAAAATATTCAGTGATGTAAAAAGAATAAATATGAAAAAGCTATAAATGTAGAGATATATGCTTTTGGACTTATATAATTGGAAAATAAGGTGGTATTTTCACATGTATAATTTTATGAGGCCTTATTGAAATTGGAATATTATTCCTATTTCTTTGCCAAGGAGCCAGATTAACCATGGTGGTCATTACTTGAGACTGTATTTTCCAACTTAATTTAAGGTGCTGCAACTTAATCAACATGAAACAAGGAGAATTAGAAATGTAGCTGCAACTTTTTAAAATGGCCTAGAGCTCTTTGATGAAAGGTTTAGTTCAGAGACAAAATTTGCACATAGATTGTTATTTAAAGAATTTGAATGTGTTCTACAACACTTGGTAACAACCCAGAGTGCTTCCAGTATTGTTACAACACAATTACTTAGTCCTTAGCTGTCAAATTACAGCTGCTACTTCAATATTAGCGATGGCACCCTTAAACTGTTGAGCATGTAAATATTGATTATTCCATCAGACCTGCAGAGCACAGAGGGCATTAAACATTAGCAGCTACAAAAGCTGTCTCAGTCCTGGGGAGTGTAAAGGTGTCTGCTGAGGTCTAAGAAAAGGGAGACATTAATCTGACAAGGGTTTTTGAAGGAATGGTTGACTTTCCTGCAATAGCAACACCCCGGCACACTCCCCATGGGCTGGAAAAGAAGTGGAACAATACTGCAGTTGATTTTCACTGTCAGTTATCGGTGTCTATCAATATTTGGAAGGAAAGAAGGAAGGACAGGAAGGAGAACATTGTTTATAAGGTTAGAATTGGAAATCTGAAGTGAATAAAATATTTGCCAACATAAAATAAGCTAGAAATTAAATACTGAAATTCACAATCCTGTAAATGCATAAAATTATTTTAAAATTATTTTAAATGATGAACTTTAGGATAAATGCATCCCTTCCCTACATCTCAAAAAAAGGACTTTTTATGCTACAGAATCCTCCTGCCCCCTAAATCATTTACTGTCAGAAGCTGGAACCTCAACAGTTTTATAGCTGGAGAAAAGGGTACATTAGCTTCTTGTTTCAGAGGAATTCTAACAGAAATCACTCTGTTTTAGTCTGGCACAAACACACTGGAATTAATTGGTATTTTCTCCTAGTGCTCCACTACCTTTCTTCATTTTTAAGGCCCGGAGGAATAAATCTCATTTCATTTTTCCTATCCTGACACATATGCTAATTCTAAGGACAGAGTCACTCCACAGGCCAGTAATTCTGCAGTTTTAGTATTTATTTTTTAAAGAAATTTCCCTTTTTTTCTGTCTCATTCTTAAACTTAAAAAGCAATGGCAGAGTAGAGTTGAGGATATTTTCTTCTCATACTAACTTTTCAGAGTTTTAGGAAAAAGCAAAGCAGTGTCTAGAGGCTGAGTAACATTCAATATATTACAGAAGGAAAGGGCCTCAGTAATCAAAAAAGACATTTTTAAAACACATTGCTTCTGTCATCACAGTAGTTACTCTGAATCCCAAACCAAAAAGAATAATGATTTTGAACGCTTGAGGGCAGTTTCTATATTAAAGCTTTAGTTCAGATTAGAAATGTGATTTTGAAGCAAATTCACTGATCATCCTCACTTTGCTGCTCCTTGGTTGGTATGACAGAGCTGCCTCAGAGCATATTACTTTAATTCCTTTTGGGAAAGATTAAACCAGATGTGCTCCAACTGCTACTCCCTGGCCAAAGGAGCAGACATTAGCAAGTGGGGAACAAAACTCTCTGAAAAGCACGGAAAGGTGAGCACTGGGTCCTCAACACCAACACAGAGGTGTTTCATACTCTGCTGCCTTTACACCATTCCACTTATTAATGCAGACATAGCCTAAAGCATGCAATGAAATGCCCAGCTCTTCCTCCAGGGCCCAAACCTTTCAGACAAAAGCCCGTGGTTCTGCTGCACCAAACCTGTAATGATGCTCCAGGCACTGCTGTCAAAACCAACTAAGGACAGACATTGAAGAACAGATCATTTTCCTTATGAAACATAGTCATTAGATGTGACATGGAAATGAGAAACACAAAGAACAACTTCAATGTCAGCAGCATACAGAAAGGCTGGGGGCAATGCTCTCTGCAGGAAGCTGAGAAACCATGGGGGTGTTTTCTCCCCAGTTTGTGCATCAAGGCAGTAACAGGTTGCTTCTCATATGCAGAGTGTTTGAGACAGATGTCAAAATGGAGGAGAAGGCAAGAAATGCCATCTCAAACAGGGTGACTGTCAATTCAATCCATCTTTTTCTTGTCTATCTCTGCCAAAGGGTGAGGGATGGGGAGTGAATAAAAAAACCCAGCACACATCAAAACAAACCCTGTGTTGTAGCCGTAGAGTCAGGCATCAATCACAGTCCTTGTCTCAGCCTTTTGCACTGCTCCTCTCAAACACAGAGTTCTGTATTCACAAACAAAAGCTGGATATGGCATTTATTAATGAAAGGCATTTTGTCAAAGCAGAACACAGTCAAAGAGAGGAGGAGTGTCCCTTGCTTCACTGACATCAACAGGCTTTGGGAGGTCAGCACAGCAAAACACAGCTGCTAAATACGTAGGGCTGGGTGCCCACGGAGCAACAAAGACTCCTACTGAGCCACTGCACAACAACAGGAGAACTCCCTGCACAGGCAACATCCTCCCTGCTACGTTCATCAACCTCCAATAGCTATAAATAGATTAATTCTCTATAATTTTGCATTACATTTCTACCTGCTGAATCAAAAAGCTGGACAATTTCATTGTTGAAGAGCTGTTAGCAACTTTTTCCAACATTCAAGTTAACTTTTCTGGTACTTTTTACAAAGCAGCAATGGAGTGGAAATATCTTTTCTGTTTTTATAAATGAAAACCTTTTCCAACATAAACAGCCTTTCTATTGAACTTTAATGCACTTCTAACAAAAAAATAAAGAAAAAGGAACAACAAGATCTCTTCCCCTCATTTGAATCCAAGTGACCTAACTAGGAAGAAACAAATCTGTCATAAGTAAAAATCTTCAGAGAAAAGACTTTCTCTGTAACTAACTAGAAACTGAAAACATAATGAAGTACACTGTGAGTGGTCTCCCTCCTCCTGACTTTTTTCAAAGAACTTTTTCTTGGAAACCATGAGAATTACTTCTACACTGGCAAACATATGTGATATATTTTTACACTGGGTTTAGCTCTGAACTCACACAAGCACTGACATGGAGAAGAACTACATTCTGCAACTGCCTACGTGCCTTTAGAATCCACACACAGTAACCACTCTGTGTGCTCAGGCTGCAATGGCTGATTCTGTAATTACCCCAGGAAACAGGAACAAAATCAGAAGTGCTGCACAAAGCTATTTTCCCTCTCATAAAGTTCACCTGACTTCCCAGCTGAGTAACTACTGTACAAAAGTGCAGGCAGATGTTTTTCTGGGAAGAACCAAGTTGTACTGAACGATCTGTACCAGTACATTGCTCTTTCAAGAGTAAAAAACCCTTCTTCAACTCAAAACAATAACGTGTAAGGCAAGAAACAGCCCCTACACACGCAGATATAAATGGCTAAAGTACTACAGAGATAAGCTAAGGTTTATTTGGAAAGGGTATCATCAGTCTGATACATCCTGCTTCCCTCAGAAAATTCTTTTCTGTAAGCAAAGAATTAGAATATTCTACTCAAACTGCGCTCTAAATCAGCTTTCACCTCTTCGACCAGCTAAAGTTTCTGTTGCTTTTTTCTCAAAACAGAGATGCTGGGAACCTCATCAACCTCCCAGAGCAGGATTCCTGCCTAGCACTCACCTTCCTTTCCTTAGCTTTCAGGAAGAGAAGAGGCGTAATTGCCAACTCTTGTAATTTAAACCTAAGTCATCTCTCCACCAAGGACACACAACATTATGCTCTTAATGGCTTTTCCTCTGTTAGATGCAAAAGCAAGCTTGGTTTGGGCACTGAGCTGCCAATATCCAAAATGAGAAGAGTGGCAGTTATTTGCAAATACTCTGCCATTAAATTTTACCTACTCCAAGTACTAGAAGTAGAGAGTTTCAGGAGCTGATATTCACTTTCACGCAGTAATTGTCATTTTTCTAGAGGAGAATAAACAGGCAGGATGTTTCCAGGGCACAGAGATTACAGAACAGGATTATCAGGAGAGACAGTGGCTGCATAAGGAGAAAATAAACCTATTTCTGAGTTCTTCTGCTTGTAAGTCCCCTCATGCAGGACTGTAGCAGGAACAAAGATGACATTCTCCACCATCCCCAGTGATATGAGGATATTATCTGCATCTTCTCCCCCTACCACCCTCATTTCTGAAGCTGCCTGTAAATAAGATGCTCTATCTTTGCTTGGTACAGTTAAGCAGTTTTGCACACAGCAACTTCTCCCAAGCCATTGAATGCAGCAGTCTTATCACCAAGAGCCAGCTTTGGTTTTGTAAGGAAAATAATCAGGTTATATTCACTTAGTTCAAATGTACCCACTTTAATTTGAAGAGCATTGGCTCGATAAATGTGTGAGTGCAAAAGTGTTTCACAAACAACTGTTTTCATGGATCTGTGTACTGTGGGTTTTTATTATGCATTTACTTTAATTAATGAGAAGTGCTCCAGATAATGAAGTGCTTTTTTAAAAAAAAAAAAAAAAATTCATCTATCAAACCTGAAATGGAACCAAATTGGCGTTGGTGCAGGAAAAATTTGTCCAAGTAATGTTCACTTAGGCAGTATTTTCTCTGTAAATAATGAATTGACACCTTGATCACTCTAATTTTTGCAACTAAGTGCTCAGAGAAATGCTGCCAGCACAGGGACAGGCGTTGATCTTGCAGCTTCCTGCCTCCCACCAGCCTGCACAGGGACAAGGGGACTCAGCCTGGAGGGGTCTGAGCGAGATCAAATGCCAAGGAAGAGATCTGGGCTGCACTGCTCTTCTGGATTCTTCCCCCCTGTCCTTCTGAAGTGGAGGAGCAACTCTTTCAAAAATCAAATGAACCTGACATGTACTTACAGTCCTTCCTGAACACAGCTTCAAATAGAAATACCAGCTTCCAGGCTCTGAGAGCATGACAAGGTACTATAAACAAAACCCACTTCGTACAAACATAGCAACAAATTTCAGGAGTGAGAGCAGATGTTACTCTGACCCTCCAAGTCTAGATCACAAATGGATTAAACCAATTTTGTAATTTGTTTTTTCAAACAGAGGCAAGGCATGGTTCCTCTCACTGAATTGCCAGTTACAGCATCTCTTTAAAAAACAGCCCCAGGATTCCATTTCTCCCTACAGATCACAATTTCCAAAGTATCCCCATCCATATCTGTACTTTTTTCCCTCACAATACAGAATCATTTTTTTGCTGAACCAAATCTGTATCAAATATCAGCAAAGAGCACCGCACATTGACAATGGGAAGCAAAGTAAATAACAAACAGCGACTTGCATTCTGTTTTCATAGAGCCCTTACATTTCCAAAATGGCAAGTACTATTCATCTATTTTGGTTTGAATTTCAGGAAGCTAGAAAAAAACAGCTGAGAAAGGCAGAAAGAAATACAATAGTAGAAATTTTTCAGCACATCTGCAGTACTACATCACGTGCTATGCATCTTCAATTATTTCCCAAGAATCTGTTAGCAAGTTTAAAATTTTATTTAGGCATACTTTAACTCAATTTATAGATCCTCATATCCAAGATCTAATTAAATCAGATCACAGTTAGGAGTTCGTGCTCGTCAGTATTTATCATCTTACTTAGGAGGGAGATAAAACCCAAACAGCTTTAATAAACTGATGGTCAGACTGAAATGAACCCAAGGAAGCTGCTCATCAAACAAGAGACTTCATATACAGCAACATAGACAGTTTACTTTTATTTTTCTTTTTCTTTTTTTTCTTTTTTCATTTTGCTTCTGCAATTAACAGAGCTGGGGAGAATTATTTCTGATTACTCACACACACAACACCACGGGTCTTTTCCTTTCAACAGTACCTCTGCAATTTCTATTTGATTCTGCTATTATCACTGCAGAAAGTTAATTACTTAGCAACACACATCTGACATCACTTATGTCAGAGGTTCATTCAGTGTTACACCTTTGCTTTGCCACTGGAAGAAAAGATTCTTTGCCTGAAAAATGCAGACATTTTAAGGCAGTATCAGCCAAATTTTCCATGATCTTGTTACAGCAATCATCTTACCAGGTTTCATGATACCAATAATTCCCTTTGGCACAAAATAAAACATAAGGCCCACGGCTGGGCATTTCTCATTGTTCTGCTATTTCCAAGGTGATGTGATCTGCTCTTAGTGACACTTTCCCAGATGGCAAGAACAAGACTTCATCAGAGCTGATAGCTCCCATCACTGTAGGGTGCCAGGCTCCTTGACCTTGTAGTCACCCTGTTCAGCCACCCCTCTCCCAGGATGTCACCTCTCAGTGAATCTGAAAGAACATCAAAGCTCCTTTCCCCCAGCCCCTGGCTGAAGAGAGCAGGGCATTGCTATCCAAGCAAAGACAAAAGGAGCCATAAACTCCACTCCCATTGCTCTAATGCTCTGCTGGCTGCCCTTCTGAGGGGCCAAGCAGGCCAGCAGCGAAGAACTGTGCTCACACAAACACTCCCAGAGGTGGCAGGTTTCAGACAAACACTGTAGTTCACCACAGGAGTCATGCTTCCCGTTCAGTGCTCCTGTGGGTATCACCTGAGGCACATGACATTTGCATTAACCTATTAACCTAAGAGAGAAATTGCTGTCAGCTTGTGCAGTTCACCGACTGCAGCAGTACTCGAGCACATCGTGACAATAAGCCCAGAGGTGGCACAGCTCTTTGACCACATCATGTTCCTAATGACACCTGTCAGTGTTTTGATAATGAAGTTAAAAAGTAACAGCATAAACAACAGAACAATAATCATTATGCCATAATGACATAAGGAAAAATAAATATTGGTTCCCCTAGATCTCACTCAAACCATTACTTCATACAAAGTCAGATTTCTGAAAAAAATAAGTTGAAGTGTGCCACATTTCCTCATGCCTCAAAAGAATTTGTAGGGAAGTTCACTAATATTTGGCATTTTTTCCCTATTTGCTGTGGATTTCCACAGTATCTGAAAGCACTGTGGCTCTCCAGGCTTCCATTATAAGAAAAATTCAACAGCTTTACTTACGCATTAGGTTGTAAATGTGCTTTTCTGCAACATGTTCCGTAAACAGTTTTATAAGGTCATCTTTTAAGTCTCTGTTAAGCTTGGTTTCTATGTAAAATTTATTCTGGAAAATAAGACAGAAAATTTCAAGTTTGTTTCTCATAATAGCAAATAAAGTAAACTTTTTTCTCCCTGAATAAAAACAGTTCAGCTGTAGAATACTTTACCTGTGAAGTGTCTCCATGGTGACTGCATTTAAACTAAATAGAACACCCTCGTACAACAAAAAAAAACATTGGTGACAAACCAACTTACATACAACCATATATATTTATTTTGTTTTCCCTATCTACAGCTGTATCTCCATACTGATCCAGACTGGAGAGCTTGTATACAGAACACTTCATTTTAGAACTTTTAGACATTTTATAGGTTTTCTTAATGCCAAAATACAGCTGGACATCATGATTGTAACAAAAGAAAATATTTTTTCCAATGACTACAAGTAATTAAGCCATTAAAATAGATAGGTTATAATAATAAATCATCAGCACAACTATCCACTTCTGTGGTTCATTGACAGTCTCAGAGGACAGCTACTCAAAATGAATCAGCTGTGGAAATAAGTGATATATACAAATCTATACAGCAGTGAACTACATTAAAATTTTTAGGATTCCATTACTTTGACCCATTCAGCATTAATAATGAATTCAACTCTTTGAGAGAAATTCCAAGAAAATTCTATTCATGAGTTCCTCAAGGGCCCCAATGCCTAATGTACTATTTGGTATCAATGCTCCATTTCCAGCCTGCAATTAGTAACAATATTTCTTGTCTGTGTTTTATTCATAGAGGCATTTTAAAAGCTGGGGGGGAAAAATTGCTTTAAGATAAATCTCCTATCATTAAAAAGCTAACTTGGAAGTAGAACAGCTGAATTAGCTAATCTGGACAAATGGCGTAAAAGAGTTAAACAGAAAATCTAACAAAAATCAACTCAAAAATAACCCACAGGAATATTTATCTGAGAGATTTACTAGAAAGGATATCTTAAGGGAGAAGGGTTTTTTCACACTTTAAATCAAGTTTTTCCCCTATTCACTAAAGCATTTAACAAAACTGGAACAAACTCTCAGAACACAGAGTAATCTTTATGTTTTTGTGTGAAACCCATTCTCTTGGCCATTACCAAAACTACAAACACACCATAACAATCTGTCCAGGCAGAAATCCCTTAAATTTTGAGGCAAACATCCACCAGCAGTTATTTACCTTTAATAACGACTGAACCTGGTAGAACAAAGGCAATCTGAGGGCTGAATACATGCCTTTACTGTAGTTTAAGTTTGTTACACTGATAGACAACAGCCTTAAAAAGATTTTTTTTTTTTTAAATTTAGTAAACTTGCTGCTGGTGCTTCCCCCCCGAAGGTATCCTGCCTGTAGAGGTTTTATCAAGGACTACAACTCAGTTGTTTCCCCTCACCTGGGCCTGTGAACAGAGATTGAGGGAAAGGCTCTGCAGACAGAATAAGCTAATTAGAAACAGACTAACTTATTTGTAATGAGTTTGATCAATTGTGAATTGCCATTGCAACAGAAACCCACAGCTACTGAAGATACACTTTGAGGAAGTGTTAAGCTACACACCAAAATACAGCCCTTCACCAGACCATTTTCCTAAACCAGTTTGCACAAGATGTGCAAATTATGATGCTTCATTTTGCTCAGGGGCTGGAAAGCCTAAACTTTTAATTCTAGTAATTTTATTACTAGAAAAGCAACAAAGAAACTCCACAACCCAGCAGTTACAAGACACTAAAAACACAGAAGAAATGTAAAATGCTCTTCACATTTGCTCACGTGGAAACACCTTTCCAAAAAGATGTTCCAGTTGTGTGAGCTTGAATAGACAATGCAAAAGCATCTAACTGAAATACTTCACTTCCAATGCACAGTGCTGAAAGGAAAGAGAAGAGCTGTCACCTCCCCCATTCTTGCTAGGGGTAAATCAGGAAGATTTTCTGTCTAACGTGACTACCTAGGCTGTGCCAGTATTTCTTGAAAAACATCTGAAGTCACATAAAGGTCTAACTGACAGGTAAAAGGTAAGCAGATGTGAGTAACTGAGAAAGTCAGGTATGATACAAGCATTAATTCTACAAAACACCTTATGATAAAGCAATCTGGCAAATCTTAGAAGATAAAACTCATTTAATATTAAGAGGAGATCAGTAAGTAGTTGAAACAAGAAAAAACAGTATATAGGAGTGCTTATCACCTCACATTCACATATATTTGTCTACACAGACACACACAAAATGCCCTCTAGCTGATAAGCAACAAAGTGCAATATCACTCAGTAGGGATAACAATATTTTGGAGGCAATGAAAAAAATTTAACTATCCCAAAACCACAGTGCTCACAAATGTTAGGCTCATATAATGTGATAAAATAGCAGCTTTTCAGCTGTATCTCAAAGTAAAATGAAAAATTGAGATTCCATAAGAACAATATATCATCTAATTTTTTTATTCAAGAAGAAATATTTTTTTATTCATGTGTGCAGCATACTGTGATATGCCCAATCTGCACGCACGCAGAGTAATCTCTTAAATTTACAAAACAGTCTTCTGCTAGGAATAAAGCACTGTGTATGAAGCTGAATTCCAGTTTAAATTGCTTTACCTTCAGCTACATCCTTGAACTTCTGAAGGAGCCTAAACCCACAGCATCTCAGAAGATCTTTTGGCCTCTGTGCTTTTCTGACAAATCTGCTGCAGCAGCCTAAGACTGAAAAAATCCATCACCATGTGAAAAACCAAAGTGCTCCAAGCAAAAGAAGGAAAAAGAAAACTCCATCAGTTCCAAGGTGAGTCCTCTCAGCCAGCCCTTCTGATAAGCTTGGAAACACCCCCTTAATCACTAGACACACACAGGGTAAGAAATCACCTTTCCTGCTTTGGTACATATCAGGAAAGAAAAGTGCTGCTGCTGCCATTAAGACACATAGGACTAAGCCTAAGACAAAATACTATGCCATATTCCAGTTCTACGTAAAAGCTTTAGTTTTTCCTCAGCTTCACAGATATTAAAAATATTTAAATGCACATTAAGAGTTTTCCTAAGCAGCAATATAATTATCCTTTCAGAACAAAGTCCTCAAGAGCAACGCAACAGCCTTGGAAGCCCCTGATTAAAGCAATCACAGAAAAGGAAAGCCTTGTCACCTCTGACATAAAGGTAGAGTTTAACAACTTAGACCACTTCAAAATGCTTCGAAAAGTATTTATTAAAGTAACTGCAAAGCTGTAATTTAGACTATAGAGTAATTAGGCTTTCACCTCCTGCATTTTTTCAATTGTATTTTCGGACCACAGGAAACTGTTGTTGATGTATGAGGAAACTTGATTAGACACTACAATGTAAAATTGCAAGAGTACCTGTACATAAAAGGACTTCCAAATGCATGCAGAACAAACTAAGAGACAATCATTTTTCATCCTGACTTCTCTAGAGATATTTCCCATATCATGCACAGCACTGAAATTATTCCAGTGAAAAATTATGACAGCTTATTTGCCATTAGCCTTATAAACCAGCTATACAGCTGAGCCAAGTCAGCATTACTTTTGGCAGCAAGAGGAACTAACAGGTAACAGAACCAGATGAAAGGGCAGATTAGAAGACACCACGTTCAAGAAAGGCAAATTCCTCATTTAATGCAACAAATCTGTAGGGTTACTCTCTGCCAAAATACTGTAGCAAGTTAGCAAAATTCACTGAAACAAAGGAGAGTAAAGAATACTGTTTCCCAAACTCTGTGAAACTACCAATGAGAAAAATTCTGAAGAGTTTGAAGTTTCTTTAATGTAAACCAGTTTAAATATTTTTAAAAGTTTCTTTTCCAACAAATATTTCCTTTTTTTTTCCTCATTTCTAAATGATGCAAAACAAGGACAGTTTCTGGGAGAAGGACAAATTTCAAACTCAAGTTATTCATCGCCACCAAAAAAAAAAAAAAAA
>WEKY01043566.1:128303-149841 GCA_013390045.1 Picathartes gymnocephalus
AAAAAAAAAAAAAGGCAATAAAAGTTTTGGTACTTTGATGAAAAGGATGCAAATAATTGGTTTCTGAACCACTTCAAGTATGCCTGACAGAACATTATTTTGTCTTCATCCATCCAACACTCTAAATTGCTTTATCAAGTAACAAAGACATTTCCAAGACACATTTCTTCCTGTCTTTTCTGAATCTGTACCATCTGAAAGAAAAAATCAGTCATCGCCACAACCTGCCCAAACTAAGAAGCCAAAATTTAACAAGCCAATAAGTTATCTCTGTTCAAAAATATGTAAATAATGAACTATTTGAGATGGCTTTTTTCCCATCAAAATCAGAACCATTCTCCCCACTTCAGGAAAGAAGTAGTAGGGCAGAAACCAACTGCAAAATGCTGCATTTAAAAAGCATGGCTTCCCCTTCCTTTCCCCATACAACTTGAGCAGTACTGTTAAGCAGGCACCAAAAGTAGGCATGAAGCGTAAGTTTTACATGTCAGAAATCATTATAGCTGCATTTTATTCTTTTCACTTTCAGTCACCATCTTGTGTATGGACATATTTATTTGAAAAGAATTTTCTAAAACTTACCATATATATGAAAAGAGGCACAATGCTCTGCAATGCTCCCATATACTGTCCAAGAGCTACGTTAAATCTTTCAATATAGAGATCTGGAGGGCTGGCCTGCAAGAAACCGTAAAAGTCAGGTTGTAATTTGAACAAGAGAAAGATCTGGAACAGCATAGGCTATGCTTTTATAGCAAACTCAAACAACTGCAAAGGATTTGATATACTAGATCCACACAAAGCAAGCCACACATCATTCCAGAGTTTCTGCTCTAACTCCCTCCAGCAAATCCAATCTCCCTTCAGCAATCTGGTTTTGCCTAAGACTATACATCAGTGCCCAGCAAAGGTCCATTCAATAAGAAATACAGTGAGCCTGTAACAAGCTGACATTTAGCATATGCAAATAACAACACTTATTAAAGATCAGCAGTTTGTTTTGAAAGCACCAACTGTCATGGCTAGAATCCATAACCAAATCTGCACAAGTGCTGCTGTGTGTGCTCCCCCCACCCTGAGGTTTTACTCCACGAGAGCAGGGTGGCTCTAAGCTGCTGCTTTGCAGCTGAGCTGGAGAGTGGCACATCCTCCAGCTCCAGAGAACACTGTCCTCCACAGAAAACCTTTTTAAGTTACTACTGGGTCACCTCAGGCAAGGCAAGTGTTCAGGGGGTTCAGCTGGAGGGACCACAAAGCAGCAACATTTTCAGAGAGAGTTCTGCATTCAGGCCTCACGCTCCAGGTCAGGCCTGGGGAAATCTCCAGCCGTGCTCCAGCACACAGTATCCCCCTGGATCCCCAGGCTAAACTTGGCTACACAAAACCTGAATGTGCTGTTTTCTAGGTACAATACCCTATTTCCCAAAGAAGGGGATAAAAAAAGCTTAAAAGATCTGTTCAGCAGCAAGTGAAGTTAAATTGAGAAGAGAACCAGAAGAAAGAGTGCTTAGTGCTTCCCATTCTGTTCCAATATCCATTTGGAGGCGTGCAGGGGAGCTGCACTGGAGCATTCACAAGTGCACTTGGACACCCACAGATGGAAGTGGAGCTACAGCAACATCTTCCTCCACTATCCACTTCTCCAGCCCAATCCTCCCCCATACACTGCTCTGCCTCTAGCCCAACTCCTGCTTTGGTCTTCCCAGAGGGGCTGGGTGGCTGCCTGAGTTCCTACTGCCACATATAGAGATACACCTATACAAACCCAAGGGCAAGGTGGTGCTTGCTAATGAGAAGCAAAACTTCTCTTCCCTTCTTCTCTTCTCTTCACTGTTTTTCCCTCTGACAGCACCAAGCCAAAAGAAGATAGAGAACACAGCAGTAACAGGGACCCAGCAAGAAAACAAGTTCAAAGATTTTCCTAAAGCCAAAGCATCCATGACATGAGAAACACTCAAGGCTTAGCTGCACCTCGACCACCTTATCAGAAATTAAAGCTCTCTTCACAAACATTTTCAGCCTTTGTATGGACACTCATCAGGCGCCTTAAGAGAACAGTTAAAATGTGTGTTGATATTTTGCTCTATCAAGTATTCTAAATTTACAAAGTTTTCCTCCCTTTAAAATTGCTTCTTTTGCCTCCCTTCTTAATACGCTTAAAGAACACGAGGGTAATTTTCACAGCAAACACCAACCCAGAGCAGACAGTTCAGCAAGGAAAGCAAAACTGGCAAAGGAAGAAAGAGTGTTATTCCATATGCAGTTGCCACAGGCTATACATGGTTATTCCTCATTTTGATCATAAAGCTTTAATCTTATTGCAAATGCAGTTCTCAGAGGTGGCCAAACAAATTTTAGTTCAAAATGCCAACAACATATAAAAGTGGCTATGAGCTCCAAGGACTCCCTTTCATATATAGCTACCTATATAATTTGTTGCAAATAACATGCAATGAAATCTGCATTCTAAGCAGTATGTATTCCTGCTTCACTCCTTTTCAACCTCAACTTTAAATATGGTTATACCCTCTGATTTGTATACAGCTTCTAAGATTAAAGAAAAAGGAAAATTCTACTTGAAAGAACATGTCAGACAAAAGGAGACCATAGCCTGACACAGGGCACCACTCTTCTCTCACTGATAGATTGCCATTTTCATTAAAAAAGCAAAACAACAATAAAGCTAACAAGAAAAAGCACAGACAGAAGCTGTCTGGGCAGCGCAGATTTGATCCCAGGCAAAGCACACAGCCAGTCTGCCACACTTCTGACATGGGACATAAGCACTGATATCTTTTTTCTCCACTACGGATGAGAACTCTGCTAGCTCAGCTCCCAAAGCCCATGATTTGGGAGTCTGCTTATGAGGGCACAACATCTGCACACCCAGCTGGCACCTGAAAATGACCTCAGGAGCCCTATAATGGAAGCATACCTGGGAGCTGTCAACCACCACCACACCTTGCAATCAAGGGGAAAACAACTGCTCTGGATAATGACAAAAAAACCTAAAAGAGGTCCTGATGGCTTCAGAGGAAGCACTCACTAGTGTCAGGCAAATACCAGGCCTTGGTTTTAACCTCTGCAATGCAGAAATTATGGTGTTGTCTTCTTTATCAGCATGAAATGTCACTTTCCAGTTTTACTCTCCTGACAGCGTTTCATGGCAAGCCTCAATAGCCAAGACGTTAACAGTGATGGACAACAAAAAAAAAAAAGGAAGCTTGACAATCAAACTCTGCTCAACTAAAGCTTGACTTGTAAACTACCAAAATGCCCAAGCCAAAGAGAAATCAATAACAGTATTTTCACAGCTCATCTATGAATTACTGTAATCTGTGTGGGGAAAACACAACCATCTGTTTTCTGTTCATCACAGTGTTACTGTATGGCTGCTCCAAACTGCCAGACTGAAATCAATTATTTGCTTGAGCACAGGATCTTTCTGCACATCTCTACATTCACATTTGTAGGACAGCAACTCGAGCTGGACTAGTTTTATATAAACTACTTGAATTTTGTAAACTGAAAAGCAGCATATGGCACCAAATTCATGAGTAAACAGAAGTTGCCAAGATTTTTATTTTAAGCGGCCATCATTAGAGCACAACTTGCATTTAGAATCCATACTTACTCAGATATAGCTATTATAAGAAAAAAACCAAAAAATTGCTTTGGCTGACACTTTTACTCCTGGTCCCATTCCAGGAAAATAGAACATATACATTCAGCTGTTTAAATTAAAAGGGGAGTGGCAGAATTAAGCATGACATTTACTTCTTACAACTCCCCAGAAACTATTAAGTCTTTAAATCCTCTCCTATTTTACCTGAGGGATGTGTTAAAGAAGCTATTCAAAAATACAAAATACACACTCCTAGCCTAGGGTTTTACAGGAAAGAAGAGGGTCCCTCATTCCTTCACTCCTCAACCTGAATCTTATGAAACTATCAATTCAGGAGTTTGGGGGTAGTTCTTTTATGTTTGTTGGTTTTTTGATTGTTTGGGGTTTTTTTAAAACACTCCATACAAACACATAGTTTAAACCCTCTCCTACATTTGCTCTTATCTACCATGCATAGGGTTAAGAACAATTTTTCGGCAACAAGTGTATTGTGTGTCTGTCCACAGCAGCACTGAATGTTTGACTGGATTTCTCAAACTCTGATGCAGTTGCATTTGCTTAACATCTTCAGCTTGGTGGTGAGTCACCCGCTTCTTGGAATAAAATACTGTGGCTGCTGTTTAAAAGCTGATGTTAAAGACATAATTTCATCTCCTTACACATCATCGTAGACATCTCAGAACCAAAAGAAATGAGAAGTAACAAGAAAACACATTTGAGAAAGGATGACGTACAAGACACATTCAAAACAAGCAACTGGAGATCCTGCATACTAAATTATCCTTCCCTTATTTGAAATCTAATATGTAGGAATTTCAATGCACTTGTGGGCAAGAAACTACACATGTGGAAAAGATCTGGGTGTATTCAGCTAGAAAACCAGTCTCAATATCATTCTTAAACTGAACATATGAAATCAGAAGCCAGCTGCTGGCTCAAGACAACTCAGAAATGGCTCACAAGAAAGAAACAGACCAGTTCTGTACTTGAATGCAACGTTTATCTGGTCATGAAGAGTTGTCTGGCACAATCAGCAGTCTGTTTACTAGAGTTTACACTCCTGTGGTGAATGGGCAGTTCCATTTTCCTGGGAATATGCTCAGTGCCAAAATGCCAGCACACGTGCTGCAGAATCCCTTCCACGCCTGCCAAGTGAAAAGGGAGAATGGCTACGACTACACAAATTAACTTGTTATTCATGTAAGTGGTCTGAATCTTCTAAACCACTCTTTGTTCCTTCTCAAGAAAATATAATTTGTTTACCTTGCCTTGCAACGTATGTGATGCCCAGGTCTACCTCACTAGACATGAGTATTATTATAATGTTTTACAAAAAACAGACATCAAACCAAAGCAAATGATTCAAAGGCTGTGTCTTCCTAGCCAGGCCTGCACTCACACCTGCTCAAAGCTGTACAGCCTTATGACATTTTCTCCTGTAACTGTCTTACAGCAGGTTAGCAGGTGTGGGCCATGTTCCATTCCCACTCTACACCCTTTTAAAACAAAAAGACATTGTATCTAAAGACCATCAAAACTGTGTAACAGTAAGAAATCTTCAGAAGCTTTTCCATCCATTAAATACATATTAATTTGTGCTGTATTTACTTATATCTTCCTGTAATTGCACCAGGGTCTGCATGTGACAAGGCATTAAACAGAGCTGCAGGACTACAAGCCTTTCCAAAAAGCTGCAGGCAAGAATGCTTCCCTCAGCTTAACTTCCTGATGGTGGTGTCATTTTAATAGCAATTCTGTAAATATGGTCACCCCTACTACTTCAAGTCAAAAGCCATCCTTTTGATGTCCACACACAAAGACATGAGCATTTATAATGCTTCTGATTTCTAGCATCTAAGTTCAAATCATCCATTTGATCTGATTCAGTTCAGTTTCACACACACATACACAATTAAGCAATATTCTCCTGACAAAACTGATGGATAAACACCTACAGCTCTGAATATTTGGGTTTGGATTTTTTTTCCTCTCTCAAATATTATGGACCAGATAAATGCTCGGTCTATACCTCCTCTGGAAAAAACGAACTGTTGATATTAACAGATGGCCCAAATGGACTCCGAGGAACACCAGTGATTTAACATAATTAGTAAGAAAGAGTTAGAAAATTCAAGTTCTCAATTTCCATTCCCCACCTCTATTGCTAATCTTTCCTAAAGGCAGAGCATAAAGGAGGCAGATCTGTTTTCTATGTAAGTCTTTGAGAAATTACTACATCTACAGATATTATTTCAGGGAATCAGCTGATTTCAAACGATAAGAGGAAATTTAAGTGTTACTTCTATGATACAAGAAATAATCGTGCCTTTTGAAGTAGGCTCCCCGTATTTCCTTTAGCTACCATGTCAGACAATGCCCATACAAACAGAATAAGAAAGAATTGGCTTCTTCACATGGGTGGAGCAAATAACCTGGCCTTCCAGAAGTACATTGCTAATAAAGGCATGATTAGACTTTAGTAATCTGATTTACTAAGTTTACATAAAAAGCAGCCACAGATGATGTTGCCAAAAGTTGTATTTCACAGACTGGCATAACTGTTCCATTACAATATAGCACTTTATAAAGGTAATGTAATCACCAGTGTACCCTGAAAGGAAAGCAAAATCTGTGAAACAATGTGGAATAAAACTACCTTAAAGTGTAAATATCAAGAACTGCTATGAGATGGTTCCCAGTAAATAACTCTGCCCACAGTGAGAAATTCAGTTTTACCAGTCCCTCAAAGCACTACGTGGATGCATTTTTATGGCACCCTGATTATATGCATAACCCACAGGGTAAACATGACAAGCCACGTAAGCTTCTTTGCACAACTGTTTCTAAAAGGCAAATAAAGTAAGGAAGTTCAGAACTTCATCTGAAGTTTGGAATAAGGCATTTGTATTAATCAGATTAGTGTACCAGAAAGAGAAGGGGCAGGAGATGACAGGCTCCTCACCACTGGCTGGAAACTCCATATAACCACAGGGGACAAGGGGAAGGTAAACATGAGGCAGCAAACAAGACAGGAAAAGGGAAGGAAGGAACAGATTGTCCACAACAGATATTGCAAAGCTATATTTGAAAACAGATTACAACAGTGACTCCTTTAATTCTCTGTGTGTTCAGGTGTGAATGAGCCATAGCAAATACACTGGGAATGCTGCTCTCTTAGAATTTCAAGTACATTAGATTCACAGGTAAGACAGGCCTGTAAGTGAGTTACTGCTTTGCTTATTTTAAATCCTATATAATCTTTTATTAAATTGTTTAAATTAAGCTATTGATTAAGTGCTGTTCAGTTTAAATACTGTTAAAACCTTTAGGCCTAAACTGCTGGTCAAGTTAGGGGCTGAGTTTGGCAAGGGGATCCACTCCCAACCTTGTGATTTAATGTGAGAGTCTCCTTCATTTCCTCCTATCCTTACCCTTTTCCTATTCCCAGTCTCCACACAGGTCGTTTCTGGCTGATTTTAGTTTTAGACTGATTGATTTTAGTCTGATTTTTCTCTGTGTGCCTTAACCATGTAGCAGTAATACAGCGAACCTTGACAATGAACTCTGTCATGCTTTCACGTTAATACTAAAGCAGCTTTTGCTGATACCTTTACCAGGGGTTCCTTGAGCACCCTAAATCCCTCATTCCCAACACTTGACTCCCATGCACATTCTCCCAAGGAAACTGCAAGTGGCACAGTACTTCCATACACTGCACCGACTGGTCTGAGAGCCAACAAGACAAAAGGCTGAGAAGTTGTAAGGATTAGTATCAGGCAGGAAACCTTTCTGGCATTGCACAACAAAGACTATAAACCTCCAGGTCCTGGGGGCCAAACAGCAGACATGCAAATTATCTACCAACAGCAGTGACTCCTCAGTGCACTCATATTCATTATAAAAAAAATATAATTCATCATCGTAAAAAACCCCACCACAAACCAGAAACAACAGATCCATTTTTCTCTCTCTTCTAGATAAAAAAAAGGTGCAACATAACAAATAAATGGCTTTCAGCTCTCAATCACTTCACAAAGGAAGCACTGATCTTATTTTAACTAAAAGGAAAATATTCCACTGCACTTGCACAAAAAAAGCTACGTTAGTAACAAGCCAGCTCAAAGCCACAGCACATTCTGATTGTCAATGCTTTGAGTACTTTCCAGCATCTTTTGCTGAAGAGATCTGTAATGGATAGAGTGCTTGATTTTAAATTACTTTATAAGAGTGCATAGGAATAAATTAAGCCAGAAACACTAGTGCCTAATGCAAATACAGTTTTACTCATTTTAAAGAGAGATGTATTTGATTTGAAAGCATATGTTTGTGTATCCAACCTACCTCATACATCTGAATGACTCAGCAATTACCCACAAAAACAGCTGACATTATCTTAAACCACAACATAATGAACCATGTCCATTACCCGTGAAATGTTTCCAAATAAAGCATCTGTATGCTACAGGCTTCACAGACCTCAAGACAACAGGAAACAAGTTAATTTGTGTTTTCTGCAGCAACACGTTATTTTTTTTAAGCTGACAAAATCCAAAATTCTGATCAACTCAGGAATCAGAGAGATTGAATTCTCAATTACTGAAAGCCTGCATGACAAAGCTCAGTCTTAACTAAAGCAGAGAAGCTAGTCAGACATCAGTTGCAGGAAAGGAAAGCAATCCTTGCTCAGTCTCTCACAGCAGTCTGAAGAGAGGCTCATTAACTTACAGATCCAATAATGAGGGAGCTGGAAAGGGCTTGGTATACAGGAGGCCCCACATCAGCCTGATGACAAGCAGTTCATCTCATCAAAATGTACCATTTATTACTCAGCAAACACTGCTCACTGCTTTTCACCTGATGTCCAACATGCAGAAAATACACCAGCCCAGCCACATTTTCCTATGGCCTCTGCCACCACTGAAAGTAACTCTCTCGAGCTGAAAAGCTGTGAAACGAACCTTCAGGAATGCACAGGGCAACAAACACCAACAGCACACAAGCTGTCCTGCAGTCACATGGGATGACCAGGGATTGTTCTGAGTGTCCCAGCACAGTGCCTGGGACACCCGAGTGTCCACACTCTGCTGACTCCAGCTGTGCCCAGCAGCTCAGGCAAGCACAGGGCTACACACACAGGGTGGGGGGAAATAAATATATATAGGGAGTTTCTGCAGTGAATGCCCCAAAGAGAGAAACCAAACTCCACTAAGACTAAATCCATGAAAGAGCAAGTCTGACCAATCCCCTGAGGTGCTCCCACTTTTATTGTCTGGTATCTGGGTTTTACTGGTTTGGCTGTTGACGAGTGGCTCCTGTAGGAGACAGCTTGCTCTGGGATGTTGGTTCCATGCACACATTCTGCAGCCCACTTGCCACTGAACTGTTACACTGCTATGCAAAGAACATGCTGGCCTGTCCAGAGAGAGACATTGCATTTGCCTGCCATTTCAGTTTCCATAACCATCTGTTTTCCTATACACACCAACATTCCTGCTTCTACTGGACCACTTTTGCATCCCTGAACATTAAAAACCAACAACTTACATCAAGTCATAGTTTGCCAAACAAACAGAACTCTTAAATGTTGTTGGCAGGTGAATGAGATTATGTCAGAAAGCAAAACACCACAAAAAGGATTCACACATATAGGTTTTTTTATTGTTTGCCTGTGGGAACCAGAAACTTCCAAGCAACCAACATTTACAAAGTAATCTGCTGTTGTTGCTACGATAAAGATCTAAAATTGCATTTTCAACATGAATCCCGAGTGACTGAATGTCACCAAAATGTATTAAGATCAAAGAAGTATCAGGATAATAAAATACATTGTAGTAATTCCTTAAGAGTAAATTTCACAACCCACAGTTTCTTTACAGAACAATTTTTTGAAGCACGAGTTTTACCTCCAGCAGCTCAAAAAGATCCATTTGTCATCCAAAAGCCAAGTCATGTTCACACGTCAGACAAAACTCACGTAATGCACTCAAAGATGGTATCATGTTATATTACAGGTGTGTCTAACCTACATAAAGAAGCTTTTGCAACGCTAAGATTGCATGAAACAGTTGTCTCAATTCTTTCAACAAGCTGATGTTCAGAAGGCAGCCTTGTTTTTAGGCAGAAGTATTCAGGCTCATATGTGCTAAAGCAAACTTTAAAATCAGCTGCCTCAGTTTTGGGACTTAAGAGAAAAAAGTCAAGGAGCAGCATGGAGTAAAGAATTTGGGGTATTCCCAAATTCAAATCAAACTAAAGCAGTATATTACCATGGGATATATCAGAAGAACTGGCCAAACCTGTACAACTGAAATGAATCATAGCTCTCACATACAAAGGAAAAAATGTACAAGCTGCACCAGCTCAGCAGAACCAAGGGAAGGCTTTATTTTAAATACTATGTTCACCAACTCCAAGCAATTTTTACAGAACACTGAGGTTGTCACTCCATGAGGAATAAAGAGAACATAAAAGAGAAAAGAAGAAAGAACCTAGCAAATACTATGCCTATTAAACACTGGGCGGTTATTTTTTATAAGGAAAGCCACCAGAGGAAAACAGTGCAACAAAAAGGACATCAGAGATCACAGTGCTATATATTTTGGTGGGAATGCATGTTTAGCCAGAAATACCCAATGCAGTCAAAGCATTAAGATTGTTTTGGGCTGACAGAAATTACGTATCAATTTGTTAGAAGCACTGAAGAAACTGCTGTAGTTTAGGGTTTCTTTGTATTTGGCATCTCCACACACTGCAAATCAGTACAGAACTCAAACATCAGTTATGGAAGTGAAAAAAGCTGCAAGGAAAAATCAAGCAGTGGTGCTGCTACAACAATGACAATTTTAAGTACATATCTGGAGATTCTACTCTAAAATGAATGTTCAACAAGGAACACACATGAAAACAACCATGGATGCACAAATAAGATGCAGAGAAGGGTAGGCATATACAAACTGTATATATTAGGACTGCTGTAAACCACTGACATCTAGAGATAGGCAAGAAAAATGCAGAATAAGCTGTAACAGAGCTCTGTATGCAGTAATTCTTACCTTATACTTCACAATCTATATTTAATTCATTTAATTTTTTTCCTTTCAATTTTCCCTTTTGTGCTGTTTGTGGTGCATAAAAAACATAATACACATTTACACAGGAATGGCAGATATTTATCTCATGTGCTCAGATCATTTCTGACTGAGGTATTTACATCCCAGATTATACTTTGCATTTCCCATTCTCCATTCTTTCATTCTGTATCATATATTCAGGTTTAGCCACTGCTTTCCATGTAGCTGAGATCTCCAAGGTCTGGCAGTGCCAAACCTTTGGATCTAGTAGCTGGTTTTCTGTCTGACAGGCCATTAGTGAATGAAGTAGTTGACAATTTTGTAAGTTAATGTAAATCAGTCTTAACAGCAATCCCCTCCATGGCCACCTACATGCTGCTCTGATATAATCACAGATCCCAGGAAAGAGAGAATTAGATTGTGCAGCTTCTTACCTGCAGCTCCTTTGAGACTCTCTCTAAGTGGTTAGTTATCTTTTTTATTAGGTCACTATACATCTGTTCCGAATGCTGCTGGCATACACACTTATACACACAACTGCAGAAACAAATATAGGAACAAACAATGAACTTACAACAGTTTGCAATGAAGGGTAACAGACTTCAAAACATTTTGTTCAAGTTTCAGTTTAGAGGATAACAGAATTAACTGAATGACTGTTGAACTTTTAAATACAGTCTTAAGCTTGGAATGAGTTCCAGCAGGCGCTCACGGCTCCCCTGGAGGCTCCAGGGTGGCCATCCCATCCCCTCTCCCCAAATTCATTTTAACTTACAATGAGTTCTCTTAACAGTGCACTTCAAAACAGCCAGGACAATTCTGTCAATTGCACATTCCTACTTCTGGCTTTTGTCTCCCCTATGTTAATACAGCCTCCACTAAAATAAGCAGGTTTAACAATTTTATGAATATTCTAGGGCAAAGCCCTTATTAAAAGAAGGGGAATGCTGATAAGTATCATAGAAGTTGTATCAAAACCATGGTAGCTTTAAAAAGAAATGGCT
The DNA here is from genome assembly GCA_013390045.1 of Picathartes gymnocephalus. Lineage (NCBI taxonomy): Eukaryota > Metazoa > Chordata > Aves > Passeriformes > Picathartidae > Picathartes > Picathartes gymnocephalus. The sequence continues at coordinate 140,003 of WEKY01043566.1, forward strand.
AAAGTTCCAAGACTACAGACCCAAGCATGCTTCTCCGTTCCTTGTTACGTAAATTCTAAGAAAATTCTACACTTTCATAATAAAGAAAGATGCAGAAAAAGAGCAAGAAATCTAATTCTGCATTCTATGGTTTTGCTGTGTAACTCTGGTCTTCAGTGTTACCTTTGATTCTCAAGAATATTTTATTGCTCTCATACTGCAATATAACATCTGCAAAATAAGGCTATTCATTGAAGACATATTTATAGCAATTGTAAAGCAAACACGTGCATTACTTTCAGCAAGATGTTATTCAAGTAGTCAGCGCTTTCAGGACTAACACCAACATTCATCTATACCAAGCAGCTTTTATTCCTCAGTCAGAATTTTGAAATTCAGCTGCCATATCCAAGAGGCCCAGGGAGACTTCACCTGGTGTCTTGGGCAAGTCACATCTCCTCTGTTCTGCTCCCCTCTCCACACCTCTGTACCAACTGTGACAGCAAGCAATTTAGGCCAGAGACTGCTCCTCAGCACACGTGCAAACAACTCATTTCCAGGGAGGTCCAGACCCCAGCCTTGAATTCTGCAGGCTTTTAATGGCCCCAAAAGCCTAAAGCTATGGGACAGCAACACTGTATCTCTGTAGGGGAACTATGACTTTCCAGTTCTCTACTGAGAAGGTGGTACAAAGATGGCAAAAGACTGCTTATTTGGTGAACCACGTTATTTCTTAAAAACCAAAAGACACCCTACACCTCTTGGATTATTATATTTTAAACATAACTGAGTATCTGTAGTTTGGTATTATTTAAATATTATCAGTCAAGGTCATCCTTTTTCTTTCATAGCAAATCTACCAACAGAAGATCCTACACTGTAACAAGCAACTGCAAAAGATACCTTGGTACAATGCTCCTTGCTAAGACCAAAAATACCAGTTTAGTTTGGATCAAAAAGAGAAACAACGGTAAGAAAAGTGAGACTGATTTTTGTGATCTGTTACAAAATCAGCCAGCTGGGTAACCACAGCAAATGGCCACACATTTGTTTGCTCCATAGCTAACCAGTACACAGCCACTTCCATAAGTTGACTGCTTTATTTGCATGCAACTAAACTGATTTTTAAAGTACGTCTCCTTAGTGTTACACATACTATTGCTGCCTCTATTTGTGCAACATGTTCTGTAGTCAAACACCAGTTCTCCCATGTACACACAGGCTGTGTTTACATTTTATTCGAACACTTCTATTTAGAGGTTCCTTCCCCATTTTGAGATCCTGTTTTCAGTTCCTGATTGTGGGCTAATTCTGTGAATCATCCCTGCTCTGCTATTACCCAAAAGAAGTCACAAGCTTGTTAGTTCTTTAACATAACCAAACACATTAGGAAAAGGAAATCCCAAAAAGGACATTAGAGGGTAAGCAGTGGTTGACAGGGACGAATATCCAAGCTCTTTAAGTTGTCCTGAGGAACAGAAAACTTCACTGCACCTGGGAGGCAGTGGAGGCTGCCAGAAGTGCGAATTAGCTGCTCATGTTTTCCTCATCTCAAACCTTCCTTCACACCTCTCTGCCAATTTATCCAACCCTTTTATAACAGGAAGTGACTATACACAGGCAGGCTTTGGACTCGCAGCTGAAAACAGACACTAATGACACTTTGGTACCTTAAACAGGTCCATGGTAAGTATCTGCATGGACACCTTGGAAGTTCTCTCTCATTGCTGGCGAGTAGACACCTACAGCTATCACTGACCATGTCAAATACAGCAGTTTGGGTATCTAATAATGTATTTTAAGTTTGCATTATGGAAACCTTGATTCCTTTAATCAGCACAAAGATGACCAAAAATACTACTGTATTTTCACCTCAGTTTCATTGTAAAGAAAAAAAAAAATACATGTAGCTGTTTGAACCACTTCAATAAACATTCAATTTTTCAGACTAAAGAACTGGTCTATTCTTTAGTTTGTTCTTCCAGTTCTAGAAGCAGAGAAGATCTAAACTCCAACCAGGCTACAGACTCTCAAAAATACTACAAACATCCTAATTAAATTCAATTTTAAAAAAAATCAATTATCCTTCCCCTGTCAATCTATCTTGTCCAGCTTGTCAATCAAAGGAACAGTCTAAAAATATTTAAAAAAACCCAAAATCAATCTCCTGGTTAGAAGAGGCTGTGGCAGAGTAGTTACAACTACAGACATAATTTTTCAAAGAAAACTGATACACCAGCTTCACCAGTAACACTAAACTATGGGAAAATCTTTAGCTTTGATAATAGTAAAATATATGCAACAGATATCCATGCATCATTACAGTCCTACACCAAGTGCCCCAGATGCACAGGGGTTATCCAGGAGAAACTCAAAAGCCAGTATTCCTTCAGTAAATAAAACTTTTGAGGAGTAGAAAGGTGACAAGGATGAACTCCACTTATCTGCAAACCATAACTAGGTATAATTAAACCATTAACTTTGCACACCTACTCTTTATCAGAGATGACTTTTGAAAGATGTCTTACTGCAGACTGTTTGCACTTTGGGGATTTCAAGCTAGGAAAGGATTTTTATTACTTTGACTAAAGCTGTCTCTCAATTCAAATGACCATCTCAATTAGTTACACACATGAGGATTGATATCTGAGTCCTGATAAAAGCAGTTCTGAAAGTTTGGAGAGGAAAGAGGAAGTTTATTAAAGTTTTCAACTGGAACTACGGGGCAAAACTGAATACCTGCCTTTCTTTTATCTGCTTCCCTAATCCAAAGTTTCAAACTGCAGAGACAAAGTGCCTAGGAGCAAGTGGCCATGAGGCAACAGAGCTGAAGTCTCTAAAATCAGCCATCAGTGACTGAGCTGGCAGGATTATCCCACAAAAGGCAATACTCTGATGAAGAAAACCAGGACAGCAGTGCTACAGTTGTGCTGCTGGCAAGGACCACGGGCTTTAACAGCGTCTTGGCCAGTAAATCCAACAGCCCAAGCCTTCTCCAGACAAGAATGGAGATACAAAGGAGTGTCCTTCAAACAGCCTGGAACTGCACATGCAGCTGATGGCTGGGCAAGGGGAGAACACAGTAAACCAACCTGAGGCAAAAACACACAAATGACAATTTACATCAAAGGGCCTTGGCACCAGGTGCTTCTATTTCCTTCTGCACATCGACCACACCAAATTGGTTCCTATCAGATATGATAAAGAAGCCTTTTGACACATTGAGTCAACTGCCTACCATGCCAATCTCTTTGGAGAAAAGGATGTTGAGTCTTTAATGCATTTCCTAGTACATTACACTAAGCAACTGTGATGGAGTTTATTTCAATTTGTTTTCAGCACTTACACATTTTAATTCTTTACCATTTATTCCTGTTAACAGGGGATGTCAAGACCTATTGTTCACTCTAACCATTTAAACAGTATTGTATTTCACATGCCCATTTGTCTCCTCAAAGGTATAAAATATGACATGTGCATACATGGCAAGATCAAATAAACATTTCCTTACCTGTATATTTGTTCATAGGAGATAGGGATGTAGTCACCAGGACTCTGAGTTAAAAGCTGATCTATGGCACTGTCCAACTTTGGCCAATATGTGCTCTTATAGTCTTCAATTGTTATAACATTCATTACTGTAAGAAAAAGACAAAAACAGACTTAGTAAGTTCCCCTAAAAGACTAGAAGCAAGTGAATGCTCTGTGATTTCAGATCACACCAATAAGCAGGCCAAAAAACCTGGGAACGGCTCACTTCACCAAGACAACCTCATCTGAAAACTAAAGCCCAGACTTGAATTTGTACTTTGTATTTACAAAAAATAAAATGACAAAACCTGCCAAATCAGTGCTTGGGTATTTCTCTGGAGCCCAAGTAACAAGGAAAAACAAACTCCTGGGAGTTCTAACATGAAAATATAATAATAAAAATTTATTAAAAGATTAGTTCAGATTAATAAATTATGTAACTTTGTGGCAGTTCACATTCAGGAGAACAAACTCTGGCCAAGACAGGCAGTTTTTTTGAATATTCCTTCCCAGCAGATAGATGTATTAATTTCACAAATCCAGGTGGGACAGCAGTTTCCTTGGTATAAAAGCTGATGCAATTCCCTCTGCCTTCAACTGCAGTTAGGCTTCCAGGCAACTTTTTTGAATCTGTATTACAGTTCCCCTCTAGCAGGGACAATTACACTCTTTTTCCAGATAAGGATCACCACAGGGAAGAATACGTGCTTAAATTAGCGTTCCCCACTGCTCCCTGAGCTCCCCAACTGCACCCTCTTGCACCAGTGACTCAGGGTGCCCTCACAGCCACAGAAGGGTTTGCATCTCTCTCTTTTCAGGGAGGATTTCTGAACTAACCCCTCGTGGCTCAGTTCCAAGAGGTTCACACCCTTCCTTCAGGGCCCCAGTCTCAGCACTAGCTCGCTGCCTTGTCACACCACCACAGCTTCACAGCACCCACTCAAAAAAACCCTCAGCAACCAACAGCACCTCAATCAAATCTATGATTTGAATTCAAGCTATGAAATCAAATCTATCAAAACAAAAAAAAAGGATCAAAACTATCCAGTCCAGGAAATTCAGAATAATTTCTTCATTTGAACTCCACAAGTACGTCTGGGCTATATGGAAAAGAGAATAAAGATACTTCTCATCCCACACAGACTAGTTTAGACACAACACTGGAAAGAAATACATTGGTTAGGGATGAATTTTAAATATACATTTAAATGCAGATTCACTGCTGGGTTTGAGAAGCAATACTTTTGAAAGGTATTTTCACAAGGGCTTGAAAGGAGCTGAGTGAGTGAGTCACTTTTGGCAGCATTATGAGGAAGAATTCTAAGGAAATTGGCAAAACAGTTATGAGTATCATGACGAAAAAAAATATTGTAAAGAGAATATTGAATAGAGAGAGGCGTGAGACAAGGAGGTGCTGGAACTCCATCTGTATGAGCAAGTATTGCAGATTTCTTTGTGTGTCTTGTTAGGGTATTTCAGCCAGAAACTTTGCTTCAAGAAGGATGTTAGTGGAGCACTCCTGGCTCCTCCTCATCCAGCTGCAGCCAGTGGTCCCCTCTCACTTCACAGCTGTTACAGAGTCAGATCTAGTCAATCTAAAGTGTCTGAGCAGTGACCAGGTCCCCACCACCAAGGGCTGCAGGACACTGCCCCAAGAGCCCAGGCTGCAATCTGAAAGGACATCACTGCTTGCTAACAAGTGAGTGCAGGTCACAGGGCTGGCTACACAACCACCAGGACTTCAGTTAACAAGTCCAACAAGTCAGCTCCCCCATGTAAAAGCATCCGTGCTGTCAGCAACAGCAGAGCACCTCCCTGGCAGTAAACTCAGCTCTTATTCCTTGCCTTGCAATGCCGTGTTTGAGTTCTCATCCCTACAGAGCCCATGCTCCAGACAGATGTTCTCAGCAGCACCTTTCCTACTCCTGCTTACACTCAGCAGCAAAACCTGAGCTTTTGCATTTTACTTTGTTACCCCAAAAAAGATGGGCCTCCACAGAACCACTCTGTTCCACAGAAAATATCAAACTGAAGTCAGCATAAACATTAGACCAAGTCTCGCTTTAAGGTTTCAATGTAGAATCACACCCACATCTGGTTTAACTTATTAAATGAGCCCTACTAATTTGAGAGAAAATAGTCAAGTAAGAATTGAGAACACTGCAAAATAATTTTAACAGGCTGTTGAGATGTTAATTTTCTTTTTAATTTTTTTTTTTACAATATGGAAAAAGAAACAGCAGCAGACAGGAAGGTCTGCCCATCAGACATGCTGCACAAGTAAAGGACAAAACACTTTTATGAACAGCCCCATGAGACTTGCATAGTAAAGTCTGCATAGAAAATTTACTGATAAATTCATAGTAAAATTCTAGAAAAGCTTCATTCTCATTCAAAAGTCTCTTACAAGTAGGATGTAATTTGATTTCCACACTTCAGTTCTGAAACTAAGCCAACCACAATATTTACACAGCTAAAAGTCCAAGACTACAAACTGAACAATCACTATTTTTATTCTTCTAATCCAGAAAACAAAGTACTCTAATATTTTAATAACCATCACAAGTTAGTAATGTCCTTTCTCCCCGGGCAGTGCTTGCACACACAGAAGTGAAGGGTGGCCTAAAGTAAGACCCTCCAACTAAAAACTCTGCAAAAACAAGGTCAAGACCCACAGATCCTTAGCAAGGAAAGACAGACTGCCCTTTAATTTTTTACTTTTCTCTCTTTTTAGGATGTCATGCTCAAATGCTTATCCCTACATTAGGTGTTCAAGATTTAAAAGGATCTGACCAACAGCTTCCACTCCCAAACTGAAATTTAGTTGGTTTCTGGGAAGTGACACTGATATTTGGAAGAAAGCTTTCTAGAATGCAGGATTTTATCCAACTCCAGCAAGGCTGGGGAGGTGGGGCTGGGAGAGAAATCAGTCTGATAGAATCGAAAGAAGTCAGTATTTTCCAGAGAATACAGCATTTTCCAGAAAATTATCAAAGACTTCACAAGTAAAGCTTACGCAACAACTGCTGCTTTTTCATACACAAAAAATGTTCAAAAGGAAAACTTTAAGTGAAATGCAGCAGTGAAACCATTTCAATAAACAAAAATATGCATAAGCTATCATAACCTAGATATATCAGTATCATAGTCATCACAGAAACACACTCTGCTTCAAGCTACCAAATTCTCTGATATCAACTTCAATGAAAAGAATGGCAAAAGCCACTAAGATTAAAAACAAAACAAAAAACCCAACAAAAACAACAAAAAAACCCACCAAGAGTAGGTATACATCCCCCATGAAACTGGTAATAAAACCTTACACACACTTTTCCAAATCTGTAGCTAAAAAGCAAGAGACAGCAGGATGGCTGCTCCAAACCTACTGCCAAGTACGCAGACATCAGTCTGACAATTATCTGTCATTTATTGTGGCAATAAAAATGAAGGAAAGCAACTAAGCATCTAAGCTGTATTTCATCTCACCAAGTGACACACACAAAACTTTACTGTTCAATTAGCAGTGCACTCTACAATCCTCAAATATTTTGCTAAAGTGTACAAACTCTTCAGGCAGCTGTCCAAGACTCATCTACAGACTGTGGCCCTGTGCTTTCCTTTTTCTCAGCCCCCATGTGCATGTTTTCACAATAGATTTTGCTCTGCCCCCCTGCCTGACACATCCCAGCATACATTAGCAAGTTTATGAGTTTGCCCCGTGGTTGCTTCCAATTCTATTCTATTTTTATAACCTGTTTCTCAGCCTGCACTAAGGCTAGTTCGTAAAAGTCACTTTTTCTTCATCAGACCATTTGCCCACGCAGCAATGCACACGCTGCACTGAACAATGTTATGCAACAGGAAGAAAGCAGATTTAACAGATATGCCAGTGCACACAGCCACATGTGCCTGTCCCACATGGCACTGGCATCAACATTTATAACCATCCTTGTTTGAAAAGGATAAAAGAAACAAGAAGGAAACTCTTTGTTGTTCACCACAATCGAGATATGCTGCAATTACTATTAAGGACAACTTTTCCTTAAAGTACTAAAAATTCTTAGTCTTCTTTTCTTCCTCATGAACTTTGAAATATACTTTTCACAACACTACTGCTTTATAAATCCACAACTATGAGAAGAGCTGATTAACCATAAATACTAGTTTTAAGTTTACTACAACACAGAAGATTTTCTTAAGTTGCTTTAAGTTGAAGAAAAGCTGTTAAAGAAAAACTATTAAATGGACTACGCATTATTCTAATTTTAGCTCTCAGTCTTACCAAAATCTCAAGGAAGGAGAACTGGATTTAGCCCCTTTGAAAGCAAGGATAATCTGTCCAGGACAGCCTCAGCATCATGAAGCAAGTCAGGAGCTGTTGCTCATTCAACTGCAGAAGTCCCTTACGCAGCAGAGAACAGACAACTTTCCTACCAAGCTCAGGACTGGCAAACAAAGCTTCTCTACACATGTTCTGCCATTACTGGGGCAGAGCAGGTAGGAGGGATCCAGCACTCCCTGTTTCCCTCTTCAGGGATCATTTACATCCAAGGCGACCTTTCTCCCTTTTTCTATGTGTGAAAATTAAACAGAAGTGGTTGAGGGATCCTTTGTCAGAGCCAGGATCAGAACAGGCAGGATCCCAGCTCAGCTCCTTTAGGTTCTCAATCAATGCTACTTCACTGGACTTGTTCTGTTCTCTTACATGCACCAGCACAACTATCCACAACACAAAGGTGTGGAAAAGTTCTAATGAATTTCACTTAGAGAACTTTCTATTTTGCAGAAAAATCATTTTTTAAAAGAAAAAAACAGTAAGATATTATGTTGGGATACCAGTGCTGGAGAAGTGAAAACAAGAACTCCAAAACCACACCCTAAGCAAAACCATGCTCCGCTGCTGCTTCTCCCCCTCAGACATAAACTGTGGATTAGCTGGAAAGTCACCTTCCCACTAGCAGGAGATACAGCTTGAAAACCATTTTCATTCTGAAACAGCAGGGAAAACTAAGATTCTGAATATCTGGACTAGGCATTCAAGAGCCTAGTTTAGCAAGGTCGAACGACATCTCATTTCAACTGTCTTGAGGGTTTAGAAGCCACCCCAAGGTACCTGGAGCCCTGACAAGCAAAGTAAGGCCGGCAAAGAGCCACGGAGCTCACAGAGCCTGCGAGTCCCAACTTCAAAGCAGCCAGCCTTGGCCATGTGCCACAAAACCCAGGCTACCCCAGAAACAGAAATCCAGAAGGCTGAACTTTGAGCTTTTGATCGTCTCTGGACATGAACAGGTGAGACAGCACTGGGGAAAGCAGGGAGGTCACACAAAATAAAGTGCATTTCAGATCAAAATTTTATCATGGCAATTACACAGTTACACTTCCAGGAATGCTTTTAACAACCCAAATCCAAGTTTTCTGACAGTCCATGAGAAAAAAAAAGTCTATTTTGCCCAGAGGGGTAACTTTAGAAAACAGAAGTATAACTGAAATGGACAGCAAAGATCTTTCCTTCCCTCGATCCTAAGTCAGAAAAAAATAGGGGGCAAAATAACATTTTTGTTAAAAGCTACACGCAAAAGCCATTTTGGAACCCCCCCCAAGGCCAGGATGGATGGAGCTCTGAACAACCTGGTCTAGAGGAGTGTCCCTGCTCACGACAGAGAGATTGGAACAAGATGGTCTTTAAGGTCCCTTCCAACCCAAATCATTCTGCGATGTTATAATTCTATTTTTGGGGCTAACGTGGGTAAATTAATCCTCTGTCCTCATCAGGCCTTTGCAGATACCTGTCCCTTCCAGGACAGCACGTCCTTTCTAGGGGCTCTGCCCACAGCTGCCACCAGCAATCCCGAACAGGCTTCCAATTCCTCTCTAGGTTTTTCAGGCAAAGAGACAAAATCTATAGGAAAGTACGAGCTAAGCTAAAAGGCTTCAGAAAAAGCAGCAGCCGAGAACGCTGCCCACGCTCACTCTCCCAGGTCTACAGCCAGATCTGCCGTGACAGCAAAGCAGGAGAAGTTGGGGCGCTGTGCGAGGAAAGGTTATTTTGCGAGGAAAGGTTATTTTCGCCTTCCAAAGCGCCTTAACCCGTTTGACTTCGTTTCGAGAAGCCTCTCGGGGCGAGACCCACGCCGGGGTAGGGAAGCGCTGAGCCCGGCCCCAGACGGGAGCGGGCACAGCGGGTTCAGCGGAGCAGGCGAGGCCCCCCCGCGCCCAGGCCCGGGTCACTCACGGAACTTGGATGTCGAGGCGCTGATGTTGATGGCGGCGATGGCCCCGGCCGCCCCCGCCCTGCCGGCGGCAGCCCCCGGCTCGCAGCCCCGCAGCCC
>WEKY01043566.1:150029-224431 GCA_013390045.1 Picathartes gymnocephalus
GGGCTCGGCGGGCTCGGCCCGGGCCCCAGCCCAGCTCCGGCCGCGCCGCGCGACACTTCGCGCCGGGCGGAACACGGCGACCGCGCCGGACGGCACCGCCGCGGGGCATGCTGGGGGATGTAGTCCTGCGGGGCGGAGCCACCGGCGGGGTGCGGAAGGAGGCGCGGCCGGCGCAGGGTCCGTCCCTTCCCGTGCCCGGGGTTCGAGCTGCCGGGTTCCCCAGTTCCCTAGTGCCAGGGAAGTTTTCCCTGGAGCGGGGAGGCTCCGGCAGGGCCCGAGCGGAGAGCAGGGCCCATGCGGACAGCGCCCCCTGGCGGCCCCGCGGCGGCCGGGAAGGGCCCTCCGTCAGGAGAAGGGAGCGAGCGTGGGTCGGGATGTCGCATGTCACAGCCGCTCCCCGCGCTTCGGCACCGGCCCGGGACAGTGCACGGTGTCCCTGCCCGTGCGGGGCTTGGAAACACCATCCCTAAGGTGCCTTCCAGCCCAGCCTGGTCTGGGACCCGTCAAGTGCCTGTACAACGCAGCTCCCTTCCATTAATAGGGGGAAATGACCTGCACAAATAATGTATAAGCCCGTTTGTCTTGCAATAAACACTGTAACGGTTAATCAGTATTTTTTAATATGTTCGTCGCCAGAAACTGTAGTTATAGGACAAGGAGGAATAGATATAAATTGAAAGAGAGGAAAATTAGGTCAGATATTAGGAAGAAATTGTTTACTGTGAGTGTGGTGAGACACGGGAACAGGTTGCCCACGGAAGTCATGGATTGCCCATCCCTGGCACTGTTCAGGAACACTTTGGATGAGCCTTGAGCAGCCTGGACCAGTGGAAGGTGCACCTGTCCATGGCAGCGAGGTTGGGACTAGATGTTCTTTAAGGTCCCTTCCAACGCCTTCACATTCCATGGTTCTGTGATAGTATTGCCTAGTTGCCTTCAAGTACACTTACTTTAAGTTTTATTTTCATTTTCAGCTGGGTACTGTGATGGAAGAACAGAAATGAATAGTGGGATTTCTACTGGTTTTGATCTTGCTTCACAAACAAACAAACAAACAAAAAAGTGAAGGATGTAGATAAAACCAGAGGTGTCTTGCCTTCTTTCCAAAATGTCTCATAAAAAGTGAAAAGCGTGTCATTTTTTTTTTTCAAGTAGAAACACCAGGTTCTATTTTAGCATGAAACAAAATTGTTGTTTCGTAAAAGCAGAAGATGCCACTGATTTCACAGCACTGTGGAACCATCTCAAGTTGCTTTGATAAAGGCAAGTGATAAAAACAGTTTGTCCCTATTGCATGGGGGGGCTTTGTACATTTTTGAACTAACAGTGTTTTCCTTAGATGTAAAATCACACCTTGAACATCAATGCTCTGCTCAAACAAACAGACATTTCTCTCCATTTTCCATGTTGGTAAACACCAGTAAGTCACAATTTGGTCTGAGAGTCCAAAAGCTGATTTGGCACATCATGCATAGATCTCAGATTACAGGCTCAGCAAATTCACAGGCCTGCTTTGGCTGCTGATTTTTTTTCTATCTACACCTTTACCACATCTGGAAAGAGAACAGACAAGAGATTTTTGTTTTCTCTGCTACAATTTGTGTTTAGTGAGTTTAGGATGTGCAGTGTAATGCAAGTATCAGTGGAGTCATTTATAATGGATGTTAAACCTGGAAAGCTAAAGCAGCAAACCATTTTCAGCTTAGGTAAGTGCTGTGATTCTCTGATAACCACAAGGAAAAGTAAATGGAGTTTGCATATCTTCACTGCTTCAAGGAAAACGTGTTTGTGTTCTCAACCCTCAGAGCAAATTCACTGTAGCCTCCCACTCATCTGCTCTTGTTGATCTCAGGAATGGGTCTCAGATTGTTTGCCAGTATTTAAAAACACCGTGACCTGAGGAGGAATCAGAAACTTACTCTTATCAGCTGAGTTTTATCTTTGTTTTATTAATTTCAAAAGTGCTTATGTTGACATCTAAGAGCAGTGGAAAAGTAAGACAAACCCAGAATTTCTCAGTTCTAGAATTCCTTCTTTTCATTTTGAGTTCTAAAATTTCTTTTTTTCTCTTTCATACTCTCTTGTTGCCCACACCTATTTCTGTTACCATCTCTGTAATTTACTGACCAGCTGTGGGTTTGGTTTGATTTGGTGGTTGGGGGTTTTTGCCACAATCTTTAAAGGTACGTTGCCCTTCTAATTCCTTTTCACAACGTTCCATTCACTGTGACTGCACACACTGCACTTCCTCGTGGCAGGAATCCAAGAAAGCTTAGGAAATACTTCACCAAGCATTTCTCCTCCACTGCCTTGTGCAAGAAGGCAGCTCATCTTACCAATCAAACAAGAAGCCCTTTCTTGCCTCCCATAAGGCAAATAACAAGCTGCAACAGTCATCCATGGCTCACACTATTCCAAATCCGCCTGCACGCTGATCAAGGCACTATCAAATGGTTCATCACTGCAGCAGCACTTGTTTTTGCACCCAGACTTCTCTGCACCGTTTCCTTTTTTCCTCGTCAGCATGTGAAAATTCGACTCAGGCTTTAAATACTTTCGTGGCAAAGTTACATTTTGAAATACCACAACTATAATTATTTTTGCTATTAGCTGAGAATACCACATAAAAATGCAATTCTGACAAGACCTGAGGGTCCTCACGTCTCTGTAACATCCCCGGAGACTTCAGGCTTGTCTCTATTGTAACTGGCTCGTCAGTAGACTGCAGCAATTTCGATGACAAAGTAACATGCAGATGTCACACTTTCATTTCAGTCTCTCGGATCTGTATGTAATTATCCAGACAAGCATCACAAGCGTTTGTTACATCTTCATCATATTTTTTTTCTTCTTCTTCTTCTTCTTTTTTTTTTTTTTTGGCTCATCACTTTTGATAACCAGGTCACAGCCACAAGCTTTGCTACAAATTAAGAGGGAAGATCAAGATTTCCTAACAGTACCCATCCATGCAAAGTGTGAGGCATTAAAGAAATATTTTCTACACAGAACTTCACAGAAACGAGATTACAAGGAAGCTTTACCTTCCAGGTTCTCAGAATCAGACTGTGACTCTTTCTGCCGGATGTTTCCTCTTGCGTAATTTCAATTTTATATGATCATTTGTATCAATCAGATAAGGGGATTTTGTTTTTCTCATCTATTTGTGTTTATAAAGCAGAATTATTATGTACCCCAGAAGAGCTGTTTCCACACTCTGTGTCCCAGCTGGGTGTATATAGGTAGCAGTTAAATGATATATAAGGCATGTTGGGAAAAGACATGAATGTTTTGGTTTATTTCCTGCTATTGGTAATAAACATTATGACATGGATACAATTCTGATTTTAAAAGACACTTCTTCCTGATTTCCCAAGCACCAATTCCACCGCAGTCAGTAGGAGAGCTTTTATTGATTTCGATGGGATTTCAATCAAGCTCTAACACAGCATGTAAAATGCTTTTCAGATTTATAGCTCGGGTTCAGAAAACCAAATAAAAAAAGAAAGTAATTCCTACAAGAAAGAGAAATTAATGCTAAGCAGAGCCTTAAACAGCAGCGTGTCAGGAGGAGCAAGCAACACAGCTCTTTCAATGCTTAATAAGACAGCCCCTTGCTGAGTGCTGACAGAGAGCAGATAAACCTAAAAGGAGGTTTAGGTGCTCGTTATTTTCAAGACATATTTTGACAATTGATGATTTGCTCAGGCACAGGGAACTGATAGTCGCTCTGCAGTCTGGCAATTTGTGGCATACCCCTTTCAATAGCAACTCCCATTTTGGGCAAGCTGATCAGTGTAAAGTTTTCTTGAAAATGTGCCAGTTATGGGATGGAGAGACTACCCTCAGTGTTTCTTGACTACGTACAATCTATGCACAATGACTATATACAGTTTATCGTATCATGTCTCAGTTTGTCTCTGCCTAAGGGGGGAAAAAAAACCAGAAAAAACAGAGTTTATGTGATAAATCCTTGGGAAATAAAGGCTGTTAACATGTTTTACCAGCAGTATCAGTTTTTGAGTTCAGTGGAAAGTGTCACAGCACAAGCAGAAATCACCTGCCTGAAGAGGAACAATCCTTGCCATGTTCCACAGGCAGGAGCTCTATTGTGAACAAAGGAAATTCCAGCTAATCCCCACCAAGACAGCAGGAGGGTGCTCTTGCCAGGTGCCAGCAGAGTGCCTTTGGTGGAGAAAAGAAGCACACAGCCAGGGTACAGCAGGGTAGATGTGAGCTGCTGATCAAAGCTGAACACTCAGGGATGTCTGTCCTTTCCCTGTACTGTCCCACACGGCTGCTTTGCAGGGCACAACAGAAATACAGAGTCAAATCATATCAAATTCTCCTGAAATGAACTAAACAGTCACACCATGGTCTGCTCCTGGTACCCCTGGCTGTGTATGCAAAAACTCAGCTTGATAATTTGCATTTAGGGTACACGGGATGGTTTTACATAAGGCTCAAGTGTGTCCCTGCTCTGTCCTTCAGCAAGGCTATATTCCTACTTCTCAGCCCTACAAAGAGGACAGGACCCAGAAGTGTGTGAAAATGTTAAAAATGAAAATGCATTTTCAAACCAGCTCTCCTCTGAATGCTCTGACCAGCAAGATATTAAGAGCACAATTATTAAAGGAGTATATGCACTGAAACTTTTCCGGTTTCCCCACTAGTGGTCCCATTCCCTGCATCATCTGTGCCTGGTGTGAGGGTCCTGAGTACACTAATTTGCCATAATTAACAAGACCAGCCTCACCTCGATTCCCACAAAACCAGTGCCCTTTTGTCCACGAGCTCTGTTTAAGCTCAGAGCTTAAAGTTCACTCCATACCTGCCCTATGTTTTGTATGTCCTGTCACCTTTCTCTGCTGAGCCCTGACCTGTTCCTCCCTCATAAATTATTTAACAGGATTATCTCAAGGTCTCTGTCACCGAGATCCTGCATGTGAGAATAGCTGAGGATTTGGCCCACGGGAACAGGAGACAAGACAGCCCTGCCCAGCCCTGTTTCCTGGGCCAGAGCTGCAGTTGAGCACACTCTGGGTGCTCTGTCACATCAGCCAGGCACATAAATATAAAACAAAAATAAAGCAGTGTCCTAAGCCCACTTGCAGGGTGGGAGCTGTGTGTACCCTGTGAAACAGGACTTAAATTTTGCTTATCTGGGTTTGGTTTTACAGCACCAAGACAAAGCACAATTCTTTTAGCATAATTGCATTACAAGCATTTTTGTGGCATGTGATATGGGTTAATCCTCCTAACTACAGGCATGGCCAGACTATTCTGTCCCATAAGCCAATATCAAAGTGAATTCATATTAAATAATAAAATATATTGCCTGCTCTTCATTAGCACCTCATTTTGGCTGGTTTTTGGGCCTTTGGTCAGCCAGTCCCATTTATTTGGATGACACTGGGCCAGTGCATGCAAAAGAAAGGACTCTCTGAAAATGTGTTCAGTCCCTTCCAGAACCAGGCACCTGGAGCTGCCCAGGCTGTTTCACCAGTGCTGTTTCCCAACCTGGCATTAGCTGCCCACAGCTGGGAATGGGAAGGTCATCCAGCATGTGGCTACATCCAGCAACAGGCAGCATGTGGAAATAAACACAAAAGCTCCAGTTTTAT
This sequence comes from Picathartes gymnocephalus, assembly GCA_013390045.1. Lineage (NCBI taxonomy): Eukaryota > Metazoa > Chordata > Aves > Passeriformes > Picathartidae > Picathartes > Picathartes gymnocephalus. The sequence goes on from WEKY01043566.1 coordinate 155,651, forward strand.
TAATGCAAAAGGAAGAAGAAAAACAGCATGTAAATTTTCTGCTGTTTCATCATGTTTTCTCATCTGACTCGCTCCATTATCTCCCAGTAATCTTCTGCTGAGCCTCCACCTCCACTCGGGTGTGCAATCTCTTGTAAGATCTCTAAAAGCACCCCATTTATCAAATAAGTGCTTCTTGAATAAAAGCAAAAAACAAACTCTAGACTTCCCAGAGCAGATTTTGTTTATTTTGTCATTAAGTATTTAATTTCTTTCTCAGAATGTATTCAGAGAGTATGTGAGAGTCCATGAAAACTTTGGTTCCAGTAAAATAATGTACATAAAAGTATGCATTAAATGACATTTTCAGAGAATCTCCCAAAGCTTTTGAGCTTTAATCTTAAGCCCATGTTTCCCTTCCCAGTTTTTTTAGCTGAGAATGCAAATATAAAAATGTGTTGGATATAAAAGCACAAGAATTTTTGTCATTTGGAAAAAAAAAAGTAAAAAGTATTTAGATATTATCTGATGCCAGTAGGATTCTCTAAGCAGTGAGAAACATTTTTTTAAAGGGACATTATCAACATATTTATGTATGAAGTTTTAGGAAATATTTGGGGGTTTTTAATTGTAAGTGTGAATGGAGTGAAAACTTTCCTTCCTCCTAAGCTTTAAGCAGGTAAGTGTAACAATAGAAAAACAGTCTGGTTTTATTTCTCCAAAATGAAAATAAAATCCTGAGCATAAACAGCTCTCACCCTGTAGAGCCAGCTGTAACTGGCCTAGAGGTGGAGCCCGTCATCTGCAGGGCTGAACACAGAGCAAACGTTTTCTGAGCAATAATGCAGGAAAACTGAGAAATAGTAATAATGTAAGTCAGGCATTTGTTTGAATAATGGCTCTGTGGGTGTGATACATCCTCACCAGCAGTGAGCAGCAGATTACTGGAAGGCTTAGAATATAGCTGTGATAGCCACAAGGGAATTTCTCAGGGGAAAATGTGGGCAGGGAGCCTGGGGTAGGGAGGAAGAATCACTGCACAAATGAAAACCACACATAAAAAAGAGAACAAGTAGCAGCACCTTCCTTACAGAACAATGTTTTGCTGCCCTACCATGCAGAGCCCTGCTGCTGATTGCTGTCTTGCACAGTGTTTTTAGGTGTTAAGCAGCAGTTCTCTTGCTATTTCAAAAATAGGCCTTTCTAGGGCTGTTTAATCAGATAGTAGGAAATCTTCATCACATCTTTCACTGGCTTTCACATCTAAGGCGTTCTGGAAAATAATTTGCACGGCACTTATCTGAGCTGGCGTGAGCTACCATTGTGCAGCAACAAAAGCGTGGGTGCCCAGTCTTTGTTTTGTATCAGATATTGGGTATCGACTTCCTCATTATTTGTTTGTTCTCAGAAAATGGAAAAATAGCATCCCTAGTTCCTCCTGCTGGAAGATAATGCATGAATTCATCATGCCTTCACTGTTAAACCAGGCTATTTTATTTCCAGGGCTATAAGAGAGGAGATACTGGTCCATTAAAACTTTTTTCCCCCCATAAGCTGTCACAGTGGGGAAGGTTTTAAAGAAAATTATTTTTCCTTTTTTAAAGAGGTTTTTTCACCTGCTTTCAATTTAATACTCTCAAAGGAAGGTCCACCCATGTACTCTGTGGGACCTGCTGCTGCTTCCCACTTGCCATTCTGCATTGTCCGGAATTGACACCTGGTTCATTCCAAAATCTCTGCTGGCCAAACTAATGGCCCCTCTGTAAAATACTTCAGGGTGAAAGGAATTACACAAATGCAAGAGGTTTTAGAGACAAAGTTAAACACAGAAATAACAAATGCAAGGGATTTTTATGCGTTGTTATTCAAGGATCAAAGGCACACAAATGCCAGCCTCTAGCCCTCATGATTACTGCTCTTCCCAGCACAGCAAGTGGCCTTATCTTAATCAAACTTCTCTATCAGTGCTTCAGCCTTATCCTCTTCAGTCTGCCCAGAGCTCTGGCATCATTCACCACCCACAATCTTGTCTTGTCTGGCTTCTTAGCTCAGTTCTCTCTAATTTTCTTCCTACTTCTTCAGTTATTTCTTCCCTTCAGCCTCTCCTCCCCCGCCCATGCTGTGTTTGTGTCCCTGGCTTAACTTTCTCTCCTCCCTTCCTTTCTGGCAGCAATACAACCTCAGTATATCAAAAACCTCAAAGACATCTTTAACTCTCCCTCTGGACTCACAGCCTTATCTCCTTCCCTCCTCTTCCTTGGGCACAGTCCCATCACCTCACCTGGGTGCTGCCCTGGCCTGGGCCCTCTTGGAAACTGCTTCAGGTAACATTTTGGCATTTACCCTCTCCCCTCAAAGGTGCAGGTCTCCCGAGAAGATTCTCTCCTCTGTTACTGTGGCCTATTTTTGTCACTTCCCCTCTACAGACATGGTTATGTTCCCCCCTTATCCATCAAACCAGCCATGTCACTAAACCATCTCAGAATCCTCTTGGGTTTCTGGACCCTCTTCTCCATTGCATCAAACAGAAGCTTCACTTTCAAGGTTCTTTATGATCCAGTTCTTGCCTTTCATTAAGTGTCAGGAAACCAACTCTGTCCTCTAATCCATTCAGGATAAAAGCCCTTATCTCCCACTTGTTAAAACACTCACTTAGGCACCTTTGTGCTTTTTCCCAGGCAGCTATAAGTATCTGTGAAACTATCCTCATTATCCTTATAATTCTCCTGTGGCATTACGTCAATAAAATCCTTAAGTGTTAGGCTGTGGGTTTGCTGCAACCCTGTGACTCAGAGTGGCTCATGTGTCCTTCTGCCTCTCTCCCTGTCTATATCCATTCATTAATTCTGTCTGATAGTGAGGTCTGGGAAGGACAGACATCTCCTCTCTTCCACAGCGAGGTCTTGATCCCTGACCAGCTGCTGTATTACAACAGTAGGGGAGGAAATCAATCCACAGCCTCTTCCCATCAAAATTATGCTTCAAATTTTTATATTTCTAATAGCAGATTTGTCCCAAATTCGCCACAGACTGCAGGAATTTAGATGCAAATGACCCATATAACACTACATAATAAAAGGAAGCAATGAACTAGCAAGAACATAGATGAGCATTATTGAAGACTAATTCTGACTTTATGCCAGAAAGAAAGAAAAAATAAATATGGAGCTCCTGGCAGCATATCAGCAGGAAAGTGATAAGAAAAGGCAAAAGCATTCCTAGGAGGTTTTTTATATGTACCATATTTTAAATTCACACCTTTTCTTCTATCAACTATTTGTAGAACAGGTAGAACTTATCAGGAAATAAGAATACAAGAAGGAGGCTTTTAAAGGAGTCTTGGACTAAAGGACCTTTTAAATGCCATTTTCTGATGTTACAAAAAATATCAAATACCATCCTGTTTTTTGGTTTTTCCATGGTAATAAGTAGCATTAACAGATTATGCTTCAGGTCAATCAGTTTCTCTGCTCTTGCCACACTCTCTTGGGAGCTGCTCCTTCCCTGCTTTAAGACTGATTCACCAGGACAGATTTTATTCCTAAATCAGAGACCTATCCACTTGGCTTCATAGATGCCTCTCTTGAAGTGAAAGCAGAATTCAAAGAAAATACTCTTTTACATTCATGTGGTCAAAAGCGTTCTGTTTTGCTGTTAGACAACGATTTCTAAGCCATAAATCTTTACCAGGACAACTTTTGCTGGCAGAATTATAGTGGCAGCAGAGCCAGAATAGCATTCCTAATTCCAAACACCACCAGTTTGACATATGCCTAAGTCCCTAACAGAGGGGCTGAGCTTTTAAATAGCTTAATTCATTTCTGCAATTTCTTTTCTATGATAAATATCAGCTGAAAATGTCATGCAGGATCAAAATCATCATGGAGGTGCTACAAAACAACACAGTGAATGGGAAACAATGCAGGAGGAAACAGAAACAAAATAAGCTTTATTTACAGTAAATAAGTGGAAGGGGGAACAATAATAAACAAATAACTTCTCTTTATGTGTATTCATTAGTGTGGCTTAAGTAGTGTGGATATTTCACTGCAATAGTCACTGTTGGAATGCATAATTAGGAAAAGCAGAAAAGGGGCTACTCTTATGTTACAGCAAAAATTCTCAGCTGGATCTAACCACCTTTCATAGAGTTTTCCTTCATGCATTCTCTGATGAGGTGCAATCAGAATTAATATAATATAGGTGAGTTTTTATCTGCTGCTTTATAGAAGTTAACTTCTAGGTGAAAAAACAAAGAAAAGAAAACCCACAAAAATCTAAATAAATAAATCACTGTGGAGAAACTAATAGGATTAGACAAAGGAAATCAAATACTTAGCAATGTTAAATAACTAACTTAAATAAAAGAGCTAGCAAGTAGCCTGTCATGTGTTACTTTCACAGAGAGGAATTACTTTAAGTTCTCTTTAAATGTTTCTTCTGTAAGTGGAACAGGTAAAGAAAAGCCCATATGACAATAATAAGGGCAATTAGGTCAGCTTATGAACTCATCCATCAGTGAAATGCAGCACATCTCCAGCTCATACAATTCCAAAATCTTTTAAAGTAATTGTTTTCAAGTCAATCTTCCCTCACCCACCTTTCTTTTTGCCAGAGGCCAGAAATAGCACCTCATAATTTATCTTCTACGTCAAGCTTTGCAACAGCTGCCCCCTTCTGAGCCACTGAACTCAGTCTGCTGCATCTGCTTTCAATATCCACACTGGAACCACATTTTCTCTCTTGCATTCACCTGTCAAATATGGTTTAGGAGAACACGCTTCAGATGATGCTAAGAAATGCTACATCCACAAGACTTGGAGCTTAGAATTCAACGTGTTTGTGAACTCTCTTGAAAACTTATGGAACTTCAACTCATTGCAATGAACCAAAGCTGCCAATTTATGAGTTGGATGTCAGAGACAGGTTGGCTGGTGATTTTTAAATACATAAAAGTAGAAATTGCCTTGGATTCAAAAATTCAAAATTTTCACCTAAATAAATGCTGAAAGCTTCCATATTCTTCTCCCAAACACCCTGCATTGCAAGCAGTCTGGGACACTTAGATAAGTAAGGAGTTCCTGGAACTTTTCTTAGTTCACAGGTCAGGGTGTGAATCCCCTACACGTGCTGGCTCTGTGAAGATAGGGCTCAGGCATGACAAGCCCTTTTCCCTTTCCATCTTGCCCTTGATGCTCTGCTTTAACCAGAAGTAAAACTTGGCTGCCCAGGTCAAAAGCAAAGGCACTCAGCGCAGGTGGCAGCTCTGGGCAGGCAGGAGAAGGACGTACCACAGCTTGTGTTTGCCATTCAGCACATCCTTCCTTTTAGGAAAGCTGATGACAAGATCCCAGTGTATGCAGGCTGCTGGGCACAAGCTTTTCCTCCTCTGCAACTTGCCAGAAAGTCTCTCTGGCTTTCCACATTGCCCTAATGGAATTTAGCCTGATCCAGTAGGAAGAACGCTGGTGGAAGGGACCACAACACTCAGGCCATTTATCATCTGTTGTAGGAATCTATTGGAAACACATGCCCAGTCTCAGGGCTCTGCTGTAGCAAGCACCAGAGAAGAGAGTAATCTGGCAGCAAATCTCTGCTCTGCACAATTTACTGAGCAGATGTTGGGCAGGATAAAAAGAACAATCGGGACAACGGGAAAAGTCTCCTGAAGCTGAACCTCACCATGCCAGGTTATTTATGTGTTTCCACACCCTCACTGCTCTGAAGCCACAGATTCACAATTCCTGTATCAATGTGCACAGTAAGACTCAAGCAAATGGCAAATGGCCCATGGCAGTTCAAGTCCCTTTGTGCTGGTATCTGCTTCTTCATCTTTCAAAAAGCAGAAGCAGCAGCCAGTCTGAGCTGGAATGCAACCAGCTTTGTGTTGAAAAGGGAAGCATTCCCTCTAAGAGGTCAGTATCCAACCTCAGCTTTGTTCAGCACCACCTCCTGAATAGCAAGAATTATGTTTGAAAGGTATGTCCCTTTGAGCAGCTCCTGAATAGGGAAAACTATAGGAGACTGCACATTTTTACAAAGAGAGGATGTGCTCTTCCCCGTTTACTGATCCAATGCTCAAAGAGCTCAGAAATCACCTCCTGCAGGTGCCAGGCTTTGAGAACAAAACAAAACAAAAAAAGAAAAATGGATATTCTGGTAACTATGGAGAGGCTAAAAAAAAAAAAAACCCAAAACGATTTTCTAGGTCACTGAAAGCAGGCAAAACACAGAAAGTGTTTTCTATTGCCACTCCACTCTTCCCTGTGCTCCCCGCAAACATAAATAGTTCTGTGATTCATTGCAAAGCTGCTCTTCCCTTGTTGAATTTGAAAAAGAATATAATTGCTTTTCCATACACCAGTAATGATGACAGGGACCAAGATGCCTTTATGACATAAAATGGTATGTCATTCATTAAAATTACTACTGCCTGAGTGGGAAGATTTCAGCAGAAGTGTCATCTTCTCAGAACATGCACTGAAAGGAAATCAGATAAACAGAAGTTTTCTCCTCTTACTTTTGTACAACACATCACACTAGTTTGCAGCTTAACAGAACCTGTCTGCATGTTCTCTTAGGAGCTGTGGGTTTATTAAAATACCAGCCCAAAGCTGGGATTAAAAAATTAATTCTCCATTATTTGAACTGTGACCAAATCCGTTCTGAGTAAAATATTTCGTCTTTTATAGTTCTTTGAACTCTAAATTTGTAGATTAAAACAACTTTTGAATAAATATACACCATTTGTTACACCTCTGCAATCAGCAAGTGGAAAGCTGTATTAGGCTTAAGGGATACCTTTTCAGTAGGAAGGGAAGTAACCAGGAGATGTGGCCAGTGAAGGAAGCAGTGGACTCTGTTAGAAACATCACCACCCAGTGAAGCACTCTGGCTTCTGATGCAGTGGTCCTTTCCAGCTTTAAAAACTTGTAGAAGTTCTCCCCAGTGATCACCTCCCCACCACTGCCTGGTGCCCAGTATCAGCAGCAGACCTGCCAGACCTCAGTGGCCTTCATTCCAAGAGAACTTGTATCACACCGAGTCCCACAGCTCGCATGCAACAAAAATAATGGTGTGCCCTTGGTCAACAGCAATTTGTTCTCTGTCTGTCAGCTCATTGCCTGCAAGAACCCAGTGCCCATCACGCAGGGCTGCAGGGCTGGGAGATAAAGGTGAAACATGCCCTTTATTCTGAAAGCAGAGTCAGGGCCACAGTGACATCCCTTTGCCTGTGATGCACCTCGCTGCACAGCAAACTCAACACATCAATTGCTGATGCTATCAAAGGAAATAGCATTTCCAGCCACATGGGAAATATGTCAGCAAAACAAATGGATTCAAATAAACAGCAGCAGAAGGCACGGAGCAATATTGATTCATGGCTTTTTATCCTCTGTCCTTTTGAAATGGTCCCTTTCCAGCAGTCAAGCTGCTGTGATAAATACCTCCTCCCCCTCCTGTATGCTTGACTACTGAGAATACATTTTGCGCTATTTTTTTTGAGCAGAGAGGGGAAAAAAAAGGATGAAAAAAAGAAAGACACCTACACTTTGTAGTGATTCTGGTTTTGAGCCATTAGCTTGCCCTGCGGTATCAAGCATAGCTTTGAACCTCTCCCTAATACAACAATGGCTGATTTGTATCAAGGTGCTTCTCAGTAAAGGCAAAGCATTTGAGAAAAACACTGAATTATGTGTCATTAAAAAAAAAAGGTTAGCAGTAAAAATACATCAAAGGAAGCAAGATCAAAATTACTGTAAAGTGAGCAATTGAAGCAACTGGAAAAGTCCTTCTCATTCAGACAGGTCACCTATTCAAGTCCAGCCTGAATCAAAATGAGTCTTTTGTAGCTTTGGAGAAATGAGACAAGGGGTGTCTCTGCTGGGTTTGCATTTGATAGACAGCCTCAGTGCAAAACCAGCTGCTGTCAATTTTAGCAAAGGGCAGGGCAAGGTTGTAGGTTTGCGTAATTCAAATTATTTGAAATAAAAATATTACACTATTTTTTGAATAAACACCACTACCAGGAGGACGTTTTTTGCTGCCTTACCATAAAAGCACAGAAAAAGAAGTGCAAACGGCGCTTGTTAGCTCCAGGTTTGTGAACAAATAAGAGCGAGGCCAAAGCTCAGGGAATGTCTGAGGGCTGTGAGACTTCCGAAAACCCCATGGTGAGGGTCTCACCTGCACAGGATTGTCAGCTGCCAGCAGAAGTGCCATCTCCTGCTTTCCTATATCAGCTTCCTCCAGGGAAGGACAACTTGCTTTGGGGCTTGCAGACAAACAGGATTGTAAGAGAGTCATCAATGCCAAAATAAAATCAAACATTTGAGGAATACCAAGAAAGTTTTAACCCCTGTCCTTCAGCATACCCAGTCTCTGGTATCTCGAGCAGAACAATGCTCCCAGTTCAAGTCTTGCCTCCCCCATACAAGACAATTTGTCTTCAAAGTGGAGGCAGCAGAGATATTGCTGACCCAATCCCTGTGCCCTGAGTGCACTGCTCAAAGGCTGCATAGGTACAGGAAGAGAAAAAAGCCCTTGTAAACCTAAGGAACTGTTTGTGCTCACTTCAGGCTACCCTGGCAGGCACTGATCCTGTCACAGGATAGTCCTTCCTGCTCACTCTAATGGCACAATTCACTAAAACCCCCTCCTTGAGCTCGGGGATTCATGGCCCAAAGCACAGTTCTTGGGCCAGAACGTGGGGTTTTTAGTGAGTTGTTCTGCTAAATGGTTTGCAAGTGCTTTTTCCCCTCCTCCAACCCTAGCTGTCCTTTTTTACTGCTATAAAAATGTTAGCATGACTGCCTCTGATGAATTTCAGAAGTTTCAACACATAATTTAAGAGCAGAAGTCATTAGCAAGTATCTATTTGATCATTGACAGCTGAAGCAGTGAGAAGAGCTATCATTTAATAACAGTTAAGGTTAAACATATTCCTGTAGTTTATCACCATTCACTTTCCCTAAATGCGTGACTTCAGGTAGTAAACTCTGAAGAGGACAGTGTGAATTACGTTGTGTGGCAGATATAGCCATCAGCAGCAGGCTTTAACCTCAGACCAATCCAAAACAGGAGTCTGACAAACAACTTCAGGGGATCATCATATGGCATTAAAGTCCTCATAATATCATCCTTTCATGTGTGTGATATATTGGAGGCAGCTCTCGGGTAGTCCTTAATGGCCCAGCTGCCACCACAGTGATATATGCACTGTGTATTAAGGAAATGAAACAGGAATTATGCACGATGCATCATTTCTCCTGCTGGTGTCATTGGGCTGGGAACACTGCAGCACCCTGTTGCTTCAAGATAAAACAGGATCCTTAGTGCTTCATTGATATGGAATAGAAGAGAACATTTCAGTTGGAAGGGGCCTACAATGATCATCTGGTCCAAATCTGTGCAGGTGCGACAGGCCCAGAAAATGAGGAGACACACACCCAGAAGGATCAGATCCCATTCAGAAAACACCACTTCATGTCATGAAATACCAGCCTGTGCCTTTCCCAGCTGTACTCCCAGAAGTTTCACTTTACCAAACTCACCCCCCAAAACAAGTACATTTCTTCCCTGCTCCAAGCTCTGCTCCATTCCCTATTCCAAGGATGAAGCTGGGAGAGTAAAGAGGTGGCCACCACTCCCTGATTCAGAGCCTTCCACACCCTTCACTGGTTGGAGGAGCTTTAGGATGCTCCAGCATCCAGCATTTCCCTTTCAGTAAGAGAACTGGAGTTCCCCATACCAGTGTGAATGTGGACTATTAAATACTAACCTATAACTCAACACAACTTTTGCAGGCAAATGCCAGTGCACAATAACAAAGTAAAAATAAAAGCTATGTCTGTCACCTCTGCAGCAGCAGGCAGCTTTTCAGTCCAGCTTTCCTGGGTACTCATTTATAGCAGCACAGAGCAGGTGGAAATCACTGCTGCTCGGATCTGGTGGCATTTTACACTCACACTTACCAGAGAAGATCACTATAAAGAGAGGCAAATACATAGCACAGTCTCCTGGAGACAAACATTTGGCAGCATCTAGTTTCCATCCTCACCATCACATACCTGCAAATAAAATTAGGCTGTCTGTGCAATTGTGAGATGCTCTGGTAGGCTGACAGGGATTGGTTTAGATACTACCAAGCACATCTATGGCACATCCAAGAGCAGGTGATAATCCCAGCTCCAGCCTGCACATCCCTTCCCAAGTCAGCTCACCTTTTACAGGTTTTCTCTCTTCCTGGGGAGCAGGTGAGGCAAACACACTCTTCCCAACAAATTTGCATCTGTCATTCAGAATCTATGTTTTCTTATTACAGAGCTGACAAAGTGACAGCAATAATTAATCTTACTGTGTATGGAGTTCATTGATATCAAGAAGAATTAAACTATTGTAATCAAGTTAGCCTGTTGAAGATGTGTGAGGTGCTGGCATTTATCACATCCTGCAGGCACACAATTTGATTCATAACAAGGGGGGAACAATGCTGACAAGACAGCAGAGAGCCAGAAATATGATGCAGGATTTCATGAATGCCTTTTTTAGCTCTTAAAAAGTGCCACACTTGTCAGCTGTGCGAAAGATGCCATGACATGTTAATGCATGTCATATCAAAATTGTCAAAGGATGCTGCACACTGGCTCCGTGGGGATGTGCTCTGTGTCCAAATCAACATGTGCCTGGCACAGGCTTCTTGAGAGACACCTGAACTTCAGCAGCTCCTGGAACCAAATATTGGGAGCAAATGTGCACAGCTATGAAGGTGTGAAAGGATGCTGCCAAGGGGATGTTGAAAGAGAAGCAGAGCTCAACAAGGGCAATTATCTCTACCAAAGGCTTGTGGTGATCGATGTCAGCTGCTCTCACAGTTGGAGTTGGGAAAACCACAACATGAATATTTGATTAAATTAGGCCAACCTGAAGTCTCCACTGGAGCATGTGATGCTGCAGGTTTTCTGTGAGATGGCAGAGTGTCTCCTTCACAATGGATTACATCTTTGTCTTGCCTCACCACTCTCCTCTTTAGCTGAAATCCTTTGAGCACTCCTAACAGAAGGCATAGCTGGCCAGTGCCAGGGATATCTGGCACCCTATGCCAGCTCAGCTCCCTCCCCAGCATGATCCCCACACACCTGAGGTGCAGTTACTGCAAAAGAGCCGAGGGCACAGTCAGCTGAGCTGATCCAGCAATTGGCTGCCTGCAAATCCAGCCCTGCTCCACATTCCTCCTCTCCTCCCCAGTTTAGGTCTGTGCATTCCTGTTCCCTTTTCTTGAGGTTGGCCCTTATATTAACCCCCATCCTCCTTCCAGCTGATTACATGCACTAAGCAGGCAGACATCAAATCTGGGGGACGAAACCAAGAGAAACTTCCAATGCCACAGCCAGTACAAAGCCAAAGGACAAAAACATGAGTGAGGATGCCAGAAGTGGGGAAGAGGCACAACCCCTCAGGCACCACCCAATTGGCTCAGCTCTCCCAAAAGCCAGAGGAGCTGTTGTGTTCAGAAGGAACAAGTGCTCTCAGACTTTTATTTGATGCACCTCAGGCAGCTGAACAGCCTGGAGATTGTCTACCCAGAATTTACTAACCCCTTGGCATTTATTCCCTTTTCACTCAAGATGCTCTACATCTAAGCCAGATGATAAATGGCCTGTACTCAATGCTGCTCTTCCTTCCCTTCAGAGAACTAAGTCGCTCTGCACTCCCTTAGGCACCATGAGCTGTTAACAAATCAAGCTGGATGTTTGCTTGCAAAGCCTAACCTGGAGGGAATGGCTTATTTTCATTAGCAGCCTGGTCTACTGTTCAACACAGATCCTAAACCTGAAGGTTGTAACTCAACCTGCCCACTCAGACTCCTATTTCAGAGACTTTTCTCCACAATAACCAGTCCTTTCTGGCTGATGACACCAGAATAGGAGCCTCTTGGTACCTCGATCAACTCCACAGACTATCCTGGCAAGCAGTCACCTCCCCCTGGCCCAAAGAGGTCTCCACAAAGAGGGACATGTCCACCTATGCTGCTGACCCCCTTCTCCCCCAGCATGGAAATAGAACTTTCTAATCCATGAGGCAAGGAAAGCAAACAGACAGGGAACTGGATGTTTCCTCCCTAAGGAAAAACTCTTAGGGCTGGAAGAGACCTTCCAGCTTGCTAAGACTCACTCCTGCCATCACAAATAGCTCTTCCTTGTAAAATGGCACATAAACTGATCAAACTCGCTCCTTAAAATAATTAAGTCTGTTGCATCTGTTGCAAGGCCACACTGCCCTAATGCCTAAAAGCTCTCTGTCAGTTCCCAGTCTCAGATCCTTTGGCAGCTGGTTTATACTCATTTTCTCTGTTTACCTTCTAACAATTCCATTGACTGACTCCTTGACCTCATATTATTTAGTGTTTCATTGTGTTCCTTCATGCTCCAACACTAACAAAAGGAAGTGCAAATACAGGAGAACACATCAAGGAGCAATAGGAAGAATCATACAGCTTTAAACAATTATGAAGGGGTGGGGCAAAATGTGGAGAATAGACCAGAGCTGAATATTGCAGTATTCCACATAATAAATAAATAAAGAGGGAGTGGGAAATTTGACCTATGAGTTTGAAATGAAACAAGATTCTTCCTGCAAATGGAACAGCATTAACAATATCATACAATGGCCATTTCTGTGTCAGAGCTGTATTAATTGGGCTAAACAAACACAGCTGGGGAACCAGCTTTGGGGAAGAAGGAAGACTTGTGAAAAAGAAATTCAATTGTTGGAAAGAGCCAAGTAGGCAAATTTACTGTTTTTGGAATAACATGGCAGAAGTCAGTGAGCAATCCCTGTGAATGAGAGATGGGAACTTACGCTTCCTCTGCTCTGCAGAGGGGAAAGGAACATGAAGAGGTCACGTCTTGCCTCTAAGCAAGCAAGAACTTTTAGGGTCGTCTGATTCCGTGGGACAAGGACCAAGGTTCAGGGTGGGGCCCAGGTTGGACCCAGCCAGAACATGCTGCACTATATAAGAGAGCATTTCCCTGCAGCAAACCAGCCTTCCCCTTTTCAGTAGTTTGCTCTTGCACAGAAAGCCATTCTCTACTCATGCCTCTCCAATTTATAGCACCTCCCTTCCCAAAATTACCAGAATGGACAGTACACAAGAACACCTAAAGAGAGAGCAGCTTCATTCCAGTGAAACTCTCAAGTTTATCTTGCTTGGCTTTCAAGACATTTGTTTGCAACACCTCCTCTTTTAATAACCAAGATTCAAAGTTTCCAAGGACTTTTATGTAAAATGTCCTAAAATGTGTCACATAATTGTATCACGTAATGGCCTCTCAGAGAACATCTTGAACGCAGGCAGTGGAAAACATCTTCACAGGCAAGGAGCAAAGAAGTAACTTAACAAAGAGTCATTATAGGAACAATTAGGCTTTCAGCTGGTAACAGCAAAGAGTTTATTTATTTGTTACAGGACTGGAAAATAGACCAGAAAGTGTTATAAAATGTTCCAGCTCATCTGAGAGTACAAAAGCTTCATGTGCAGTTGTATCACCCTTTCTAAGCTGAAAGAAAATAAAAGCCTTGTGATGAATTTCAAGAGCAAGAAGAAACTGGGGTCTGTGACCACAGTGCATTTAAGAATCTACAGAGTTGTGACTTGGTTTAGAGAAGTCCTTGGGAACAAGTCAAACTTTTTCCTTTCTCTGTTTAAAAAACTTGGAGAACTTCTGAAGTTGCACTGAAAAACTCAAATATTGATTTTTTTTCTTTTTTTAAATTTAAAACACAAAAGCTTAGGGTTTAGTAGCTGCAAAATACCTTTTCCATATTTTTTCTAAAATAAAAACTCAAACAATCTGCAAAAAAATGGTATTATGGGTGCAATTCCCGTTTTTGTCAAAGCTTTTGCCACTGGAAATTCTGGCAAAGGAGTTTTGTTGTTGCTGGCACTACTGCCCCTTTGTAAAATTCAGGTGAATCACTAGAGACAAGCACAAGCAACTCTCTTTATTGCACAATACAGTAGTTTCTTGTTTTGTTTGAAGGTTCTGCTGGTTTGCTCCAACACAAGAGGTTCAGGATGAAGTGAGCAGGGGATCTGACCTTACTCATTCCCAGCAGTAGGAACTGACATGTTTTTTTCTGGTAAAAGCATTCCAGGCCTTCCATTTTCACATTTTCTGAACAACATATTGTGTTCTGTATCAAAGAAATGCTTGGGCCAACGCAATCCTTTTTAGCTTTTTTATTTTACACTTCTGTGGGAAGATGAAAAAAGTTGGGGGGATCAACCCACAAGCATTTTCCTCACACATTCCTAGTTCACTCAGCAAACCAAAAAATCAATTCTTCATCCGTTTCTAGTGCTCAGGGTCACTAAAAGTGAAACACATTCTTTTTCAGTAAGTCATTCCTAATAAAAGGCACAAAACTCAGTGGGCAAATGCCTTTTGTGCAGATCTGGAGATATACAAACTGAAATTAAACCAGTGTCTAGCATTTCTTTCTCCCTATAAAAGACAAATATTGAAGGGGGATTGTTTTCTAGAAGTCAGTGGATGTGTGAGGTAAATTGTTCAATAGGTCCTATGGTGATTTTGTTGTTTGTTCAGCATAAGCAGCATTTTACTACAGCAATTTCTTTACAGAGAAAGGTATTGGATGTATTTCAATGAAATATTTTCCTAGTCATCACTACTATGAGGTTGTTTAATAAAAAAATTATAGCAGATGGATGGTTCTGCTCCCAATGTCCAATTTTCTTTAAATCCTCTCTTCGCAGAAGGGGCCCTTATATTCACATAGAGAGAGGGGGAGGCAGCAGAGTGAGCAGATTCCTTGCTGATCTAACATTTTCTTCTCTGTAGCTACCCAATTCCCAGTATGCCTCTGCAATATAAAATTCTAAGCCTTTACACTGCTCCTATCAGCATGGTGGGGAGGGCACAGTTCGATTTTCACCACAGGAACCCTCTAGCATTCATCCCAGCACAATTTAACAGTGATCCTAAAAACAAAGCAAAGCTTTTCATCACGTAGGAAAAGAGAACTCTTCAGCCCACGCCCTTCGTTTGACCAAACAAGGTGACAGAGTTCCTGTCACCTCTCCAAAACCCAGGGTTGTTTCGTTTGCAAGGGTTTGGAAACTATTCCCACTGTTTTCTCACAGCTGGCCACTGAGGAGGATCTGTTCCAGCACTAACCCAGCAATCCTGAGCATGTCCTGCCCCATCCCTTCACGTCCCTCAAGGCTGACAGCTCCCAGCATAAGCTGTGCAACCACTGCCTCGTATCTTTTTCTACTCACAATTTCAGGAGACAAAGCACCTGCACAACAAGAGGTTTTTGCAGAGCTGCAGGAGTCCCACGTCCTGTGCCAGAGTCCTGAAGGCAGCGTGCCTGCTGCTGTGGCAAGTGAGGGGATGCTCAGGGGACAGAGATGTGGCACCCACCAGACACAGCCACTGCACCTCCCACTGCCAGCTCCAAACCCAGCTCTGCCTCCTCTGCCTGTCTCTCCCTTTGCCCTGGAAGAAGCTGTGCTGCAGTCCAGCTCTTACTTTTGTATTTGGAAGGTTTAATATTGCCAGCATGGCTAGAGAGTGGTGAGCCAAGTCTTGGAGCTGCACAACCTGAGGTGGCCACACAGATTGCCCACAGCCAGCCTACAGAGCTCTGCCTCCACAGAGGCTCAGAGACAGCATCCAGACACGTTCCCTCCATTTCAGGGTTACATTTACACTTCCAGGAATAATTTTCTCATGCCTCCTAATATTAGGAGGTACAGAGCTGCCATGAGAAAATTAATCCTGGAAGTGCGAGCAGAGATTCACAGGGTAGGAGGGGAGCTGGCCAAATTTCTTGCTTTAGTGCAGTCCACCGTGTGTTCCACCTGTAGCTCACTCTCTCCAGGACACCACTGCAGCTCTACAAAGACATGACTTTTCCTTACCCACAGGCACACACATACACACACTGAGGAGGAAGCTGGAGTTGTAACTCCGTGGTATGGCTTTGTCACAGCTGTCACCAGTTCAGGGAAAAGAGTCGTGAAACTCCTCTTCCATTGTGAGCAAACCACTGAGCAGCATGTTAATTTTCTGGGTCAACATCCCAGGATTTTCCTTTTCCTAGCATGCTGTTCTGTACTCCCCTCTCTTTGACATCACGTACAACTTCTATGGCAAGAGAGTGCTTAATCCTCTCTGAAGTAATTTCTTTCTTCTTTTATGACTGGAGCCCTGGACAGTCTGTTATGCTTCAACCCCAGTGCTATATTTAACTCAACCATCTTGTTCATTCTTCCTCTCATCTACAGCTTGGCTAAAAGGAAGACATTGCAGCCATGAGTAAAATACCAGGAAGAAAGTCAAATTGTACAACACACTTTCAGGATCATTCCAGCACCTGCAACATTCCCCATTCTGTTTAGGAAGGATTTGCATACAGCTCAGTGCTTGGAAGTGGAGTGTGAGAGTTAGGAATTTAAGAAATGGGGCAGAATTAGAAACAGTGGTGAGAGAGCAGTAAAATTACTCTGGTCCCAGGGAGTTGCCTCAGCCTCTTGCCCTAAAATGAGGGCTTGCTTCTGCAAATCAGGTGACAGCAGATGCAATGGCCCACACATAGATTTTACTTCCAGGGTATGTATTTCCCAGAATACTTCCCAGCAAACTTTGCCTACCACTGTACAGCCCTGCCCAAGCAAAACTAGTTCAACGTGGCATTTGTCACCACTTCCAAGACAAGAAAATTCCATTTGTCTACATTTAGATACCACAGCAGTGTACATAACTCATCCTTTTCCATGTTAGTTCTGACACCCTCTCCAAGACAAGCACCCTCTCATTTTGTAAATCTGCAGGATGCAGACAAGACACAATGAAGAGGAAGAACGTGAATTAGGAGGGCCTGACTCTGACATGGATCATATGCTCATCCTGCCTCAGCTGCTTGACGTGGATACACCCTTCACCATCTCATGCTCACAACAGGAATGACCACAACTCACAGCAATCACAGTCCTGAAATGTCTTATGCACAAAAATGAAATATTTTCGAGGTTTGCCCCAGTATCAATCTTCAGCATCTCTGCAGTAATGCTGCTTCACTCATGTTCAGCAGAGGCATCTTTTCCTGAGGAACACAGAGAGTGCACTCGGGGAAAACAGGACAGATTTTCCAGATATCTGTGCCTAAAATGAACCATCTACCTACATGCAAATCCCCAAGAATACAAACAATCTCCTCTTCAGAAGTATGGTAGATTTAGATAATTTTTAATGACCTGGGGGGAAATTGTACCAGTTCTGTTTCTATTCAGTTTGTTTTCTACATACGATATTTTTATTTTCTATTTCACTGGAGCACAGACAACTGCGAGGCTCCAGGTTTAGCCTTTGAAATGTTGGTACAGCTGCAGGGTGACAGCTCACAGAGCAGACACTGGCACACACACACAACACAAATGTTCAGAGAAGTCTAAATTCACCAAAGCCTAATGTGCTGGAGAAGTTCATCAGCAGTCACATTTTTAAACTATTTCAATCTGCTCTATTTCATAGTTTTCTCTTGGTGACAGCAAAGCCTCATGCAAATCTGCTGCATGTTCCCAGCAACAGAAGGGACTCACATACACATTGTGATGCAAAAAATGAATTTCACATTCAGCTTTGAGACTAAAACCAGCTGCACTTAAAACTCACCTACAAAAGCATGGCCCACACACTGAAAGACTCTCCATTCCAAATTTTCCAAGCAAGAACTGCCTCCACCCTGAATCTAGACCCTTTTTGATTGTACCCCAAGTCTGGAACTGATGCCAAAAACACAGATGAGACGAAAGCACCAATATTTGTTTAGCAGCCAGTTAAAGAAGACCAAACTCCTTTCAAACTTCAGATTGGTCTGACAAATGCCAGGAAAAAGGAAAAAGATGAGACAGGAGAAACTGAAGCCTTTAGCCCGTGACATCCTGCTCTCAGCAGGGATTTCTATCACAGACAGATGCTCCATATCCCCAAGGCCTCTTAATGATCCAAGTTCCAGTGGCAGCAGAAATGATGTTCTCTGCACCCTTGGCCACAGAGAGGACTGGTGGGAGACAGTGCCTCCAGCCACCAGCCAGGGAACTCTTCCCCATTCCCACTGCCCCTGGGACAGAAAAGGGGGGTGTGGAAAGGGCAGTTGCCTTGCACCAGGCTTTGCACCAGCTGGGAGGGAGGTTGGAGGAAGGCCAACCCCCTCATTGTTCTGTGAGGCTGCTGACAAAGACTTCTTTTTTATTGTTTTGTGTCCGTTTTGTTCCACCAGACCCACTCTAAATAGGCATTTTGTTTGCCATTAATGAAATCTGCTTCAATTTCAAAAGTTCTGTTTGCAGGCTGTAATCTCAGTCCCAGTCCAATTTAAATATCTGTTGTTTTGGTGGTGGACTTCTGGACTACATCCCTCCAGCTCAATGCCAAAAACATAACAGAGAAAATTTCACCCACCGTTAGGAGCCATCTGGTTCTGCTGCTCTGAAAACTGAGACAGATAAGGAGCTGTATGATACCCATGTAAGGCAATTTGCTGGCCTGTTTATCATACCTGACTCTGGGGTGCACAGCTTTATTCTGATTTGATAAAAAGCAAAGGAGTACAGCTGCAGCACACTGCTGCTTCACTAAGTCGACAGATGGGCATCACTGTAAGGAAGTCACATGGCATTTTTTTGTTAAACTCAGCTCATTAGGTTTTATCTGCAATATGTTGCTGTATTGGCAGAAAACCTTTCAGAGAGCAGAAACATTAGCCAAAGTTTGTCAACAGATATAGGGAAGATCCTATTGTGGAAGGATATGTGCTGGGGCAGGGGTGGGCTGTGATTGCTTCTCAATGCTCACAAGTCAACTTTTGAAATGTTTTTCAGCTCTCTCTATAATTTGTACCATAATGGCAGTTCTGACTTGCATATTAAATAGAGCTGCTATTCACAGCTTGCAATTGTTGGGGCATTTAGAGACACTTCACAAATCACTTTATCTGAATAGGTGCAGGAAGTTTGTCAGCAAAACCTGGGAAGCGGGAAATTTTCCTTGTCTCTGACACATAAAAAGATAGATGCCCAAATTCTTATAATAGTGAAAAGTGCATTTCTAAGCTGAGAGCCACAGGCTGTATTATTTTGAGGCAGTTTGGGTTGTAAACAGTTCTTTCCTATCTTGAGTCACTGGTTTAACTCCAATGGGCCACTTTAACTTTGAGAAAAAAAAATGAAGCCACGTTCTGTGTGTTAGTGGCAGCTCTAGGTACAGATTGGCAAATGTGAAAAGCAAATCAACGTATCTTAAATTCACAGAAGAAATATTAGGAACTTGGAAAAGTTCCTCCTTGAGGAAAGAAATTGAATGGGCTGCTCTGGGCCCTCACAGGTATTTCAACACCTGCCCATGTGGAGTCCCAGCACCAGCAATTTCGCAGCCTGGGGTCCCAGTGAGGTTTTAGGAGCTCTCTTCTGACACACAAACATGTACCAAGGCTCCATTTAGGGAGCCAGGAGACAACCACAACTACATCTTAGGTCAGAAACGTGCTTTCAATCCAGCCATCCTGACCACTGCCATTTTTTGATGTCCACAAAGGGGTCTGGGAGCACAGGCTCTGGATTCTTCTTAGAGGGAACCAAACCACCTGCAGTAATGCCCCACCCCTTAACAGGCACTCAGCCAAATTAATCTGAAACATCCCCCCCAGAAAAACAAACAGTTGGGATAACAGGGCTCAGCACCATTTCTCCCTCCACATTTCCAGCACTGGATAGCTTGCTAAAGCAAAAGCATTGAAGAACCTCTCTTGTTTTAATTTACAGGTGGTAAATTTAATTTTACATTGGGGGTTTTCATTTACTTTAAACTCGAACTAAATCAAATCAAACTCAACCAAAATTTAATAACTCCAGCTTAAGCCAAAGTGGGAATATCTACTCAGTTTTCTGGTTACTCTAAATTTACCAGCCTAATACGATATTTTGAATTAAACCACACCAACTCAGAATCTAAATGTAACCTTAGTGTCTGTAAAAGAAAACATTTTTCAGTGATACAGTGAGCTGAGCTATGTTTTCCATTAGTGGAAAATGTGATCACATTCTGAGATACTTTATATTTTTATACTGGCTTTTATTTTTAGCCATTTCTGTGTTAGAGCAGTGCCCATTATCTCACTCTAATGAAAGGTCACTGCTCCTGTTACTATCTATAGCTATAAAACTTCATGGTAAGCTGCCATATCTTGACCCAAAATTAATAGATGTATTTTAGATCACACATTTCCCCTTTCTCCAGCTGCCTGGCCCGTGTGCATGTCACAGTCCCCAGCTCTCAGCCATTTTAGGAATATCTGAAAGATGCTGTGGCAGGGTGAGATCACAGCCTCTGGGGACGCAGCTCTCACCATCAGTGGGATCAATCACTCGTGCAGGGTTCAGCAGGCAGAGCTCCCACAGCAGGGGATGTGCCAGCTCTGCTGTTGCTGCCTGGTCACCAGGGGAGCCTGGAGCCCGTGTTCTCCTCCACAGGGAGCAGCTGCAGAGCTGGGGGTGGCAGGGAGAGCTGCTGCCTTTGGTAATCAGGGTCCTGCTCCCGCAGCGGCACCTGAAAAACCACTCTGGGATCCACTGCCTCCAACCAAAATCCCTTTTGGGTGGGTTTGCTTTTTTGCTTGATTTCTGCAGAGCAGCCAGCAAAGTGGAATGCTAACCCACAAGTAAAGTTCACTGGCATTTTTGTAATTCAAATAAAGAATACATTGGACTTGCAGCCAGCTCTCTCTGGCCTTACTTTACTGCCATGCAGCCAGAGCTTACTGTACCATGGGTAAAATGGACTCCGTGAAAGAAAAGGGTAGTTTCATGTCTAGAAAAGAGTAGCTGTAAAGTTTGTTCTATGCTTTTGACCTTTTGTTGTCATGATGATCTGAATCAGGTAACCAATAGTGCAACTGCAAAATAAGAGACACAATTATTCCCTCAGAAATAGTTCTATTTCCCAGTAGTCCTTAAACTCCATTAATTTCAACAGCAGACATTTTCCTCCATTTCAAGCACTAGAAATTCTTCTGTCCTTTTAAATTTCAGTCCTGCTGGAGAAAAAAAATACAATATCTAGTCACACATGAGAGAGATAAGCTCCATGGTAATTGAACAGCAGAGATTCTGCACTCCAAAATCTGCCCAAGAGCCTGTGTGGATATTGCCTTTCAAGGGCAGAAAGGGGAATGGCTTTTCCTGATAACCATTGTATATATAGATGCTACAGGAAAAAAGCAAAGGGCTATCAGTGTGGTGGGAGGGAATGGGAAAAAGAAATGATGGGCTTGACTTTGGAAGAAACACCCCCAGGTTTTACCTGAGACAGTGTTTGTACGAGAATTGTGTCTCGACTCTGCTGAAAATAAGAAGATTCTTCTGGCATCCAGCTTGTAATTGATATTCATGAAAATGCATGAGATTAATGGGCCCACTTGGCACTGCCCTTCAACCTCGTAATGAAAGCAGTCAGGTCTGAGAGGAGGTGGCAGAGAATAAAGAGGGACAGGAAAAGTAGAAATGAAAAAGGAACAAGCAAACAGAACTGATTGATTGCAGTATTTCCTTTCTATGGATTTACAGGTCCCATGCTTTTGCTCCACACAGCACCGGAGTTAGATGAGATTTACCCCAGTGACCTGAGCCACCCCAGACCTGTGCCCTCCTCTATCGTGCATCAGAGCCTGCATGTCCATGAGATCTCTTGGAAGGTGAAGCTGCCCAGTACCCTGACATGCTGCTACGTTTTGTTTGTGCTGCTCCCCCTGTCCTGCAGAGGGTCAGCAGTGTCACCTTGTCCTTCGTTTTGCAGAAAACACAGATCCATGTCCTACAATCCTCCAGCCACTCCTTGGAGGACCTGGCCCTGTCCTTGTTACTCCCCAGCAGAGCATTTTCAGCTCTTTGCGCTGTGCTGATTATCTCAACAAGACTTTCACGTGATTTCTAGGAGGAGGAGGAGGGTATTGAGAGACAGCAGGTCATTCTGTCCTCTGCCAATTGTCATCCTAAGGGACATTTATGCCAGTGGTGGCCAAGGCTTGGTTCAGCCTTTTCATTAACAGCTTGATGGAAGGACTAGACCACCATATGGTACTTAGTGTAATTGTGGAGCCAAAGAAACCTCCAGCATTAGCCTCAGTAACAGTGTTTGCAGTACAACCCATATAACCTCACAGAAATTATGTTTCTCCGGTGTTCCAAAGAAAAAGAGCAAAAATGCAGCTAAAAGAGCTGTAGGAAGGACCTTGTTCAGAGGGGGGGCCTCAGTGAAACCACCCTAGGGCACAAAATTGGAGTGGTGCACACCTCCCTTGCTTATAACCCATCTCCCCACATCTACTCTGTAGTTTCTTCTCCCAAAACTGTGGAGTAGCTCAATGGCTGTACAGCAGATAATCACCCTCCCTGCCCAGCTTTGCTGGCGTGCCAGAACAAATATGTGTGCAGCACATTTGATATCAGACCTAAGCTGCTTTACAGTGATAAAACCCCAAACGTGGGAAAGAAAAAGTAAAAAGTGAAATACCGCCACTGAAGTAGTACCATGGAACCTCCTTTGAGTAACGTTCCTGTGCTCCAAGTTTCTCCAGAAGCCATGTCCTCTGTCATCTTCTATCCCCATCACACACTACAAAATATTCTCCAGGGCGAGGAGACAGCTGTTTGTGGTGCGTGAGGGAACAGCCAGTCCATCTGGGAAATAAAACTCCCATGACATCCTTTCAATATTTCTAAATAAAATGTTATTTCCCATTTTCTGACTTAAGGAAGGCGAGTAAAGGACAAAGTAGGGACTTTTCTCAAAAAGTTTAACTTAACAGGAAGTTCAGTTTGTTGTTAAAAGCAGTGTCAGAGGACGTTTTCAGGTAAATCTATCAGGTTTCTTAAGGCTCAGAGCAGAGTGTGCTGGAGGGGCTTTGGGGGAGTGCGGCAGGGGCGGGGTCTGGGGAGAAGCTGCTGCTAAGAAAGTGAAGCAGCCCTGCAGACTGAGGTGTCTACTGAAATAATGGGAATTTTTCTTTTTTTTTTTATTAAGAAAATCTTACCTTAAAACACTCCCACTTAAGGATTAAGAAAGAATATGCCAGGACAAAACCTGCCTGTACTTGGGAATGGTGCACATTGGATTAACATAGGAGAGAATATTGCTTTGGGCCCCGCTCACACTTCACCTCATCACTGCACATGGGTGCTGCTGCAGGAACTGCATCTCTGCACCTGCACTCTGCTGTCCCCTGCCCTCCAGTGCAAGGAACACACAGGTGGGTTGAACATCCTCTCCCATGAACACTGCAAGGGACTGAAGGCTTGCAGTTCCTATTGATCCTGGTGGGAAGGGAGGGGGCTCAGAATCCCCTCTGAGGTCCTGCTTTGCCACTGTATCTTATAAAAAAGCATTGTTTGTACCATCAGGAATTAAGTAGGTCACAGATAACCCTTACCCAGTGTTCCAGGCTGCTCATTTTGCTGCTGATGCGGATTAGCACTAAAAAAGTAACGTTACTCTTTTCTCACGTGAGGATACAAATTACCTTCTCAGGTTTAATTCCATCGCAGGAAAAAAGGACAGCTGAGCTGCCCACATCTCCGTTTGAGTTTTCTTCTGTATATTTTTTGCTTGGTTACTAGGACTTCCCATCATCCGTTTTGTACCAGCACAGAGACAGAACTTCATTAGGTTGCTTCTTTGTATTTAAGAAACCTAATCTGCCCCCCTGCCAGCATTGAAAAACACAGAGGAAAGAAAAACACTTTCTGACTTCCAAAGGATTTTCTGAATTAAGTGAATCCTTTCTTCTTCACCAGGAACCACAGAACAAAGCTGGCAGTGATTGGTCTGTATGAAGTCAAGAGACATCAGGAACCAAGGCAAGTCAGCATTCAATGTGCCTTTACCCCAGAGACAAATTCCCTCCAATTTACCTTCCTGGTTTTGTTCCTCTCTTCTTTGGCCACGCTGTCCTCTCTCTGTGCTTATCCCAGTGCTCAGGAGCACTGAGGTCCAAGCTGATAAACAGCAAATGAATTCATTCTATACGTTAATTGACTTCTGAGGTCAATGAGCACTCCATAGGCCAGTTTTTCCCTATCTCCAGAGTAGCAGTGCATATGGAATGGAGACATTTATATCCAGCTCCAGGAATGGCACGATAACTATATTTATCTTTCCAGGTGATTGTGCCAGACTCATCACCATGGTACCTGCAGTGCAGTGACTTTTAGCCACAGCCTTTTGCTACAGAAGGCTTTTGGTGGCCCTCACCCCCCTGCTGGGAGCCAGGAAGTGCAAGGGACCATTGATGCTGCTCCTTGAGTTATTTGGGGAGCAGGGTAAATGTTAGTGCTGTTAATAATTTCTTACTGTTTGCATCGTGGCTCGCTCTGGTATGCTGAGTGCCTGAGCTCTCCTGGCAGGCTGAGGGGTTGTGGATAATTAATCACCCCTACTTTCAAATATATAAATCATGATCCCAGTAAAGGCAAAGGAAGAGAAGCAGCCATCTCCTGTTAACCCTTCCAGCTCTGAGGATGCTGTCTGTCCTCATCTGATCTCACCAGAAGTCCTGGTTTGTCCCTGTACCAGTCACCTTTCCAAGAGAGAGGCCCTGATATCTTCAAAATCTCCCTCAAACCTCAGGCAGTATTCTCACATCTGCCAGTTTTGGGGTTTTAGGCCAGGTTCAGAAGATGACTGCGAGTTCCCAAATGCCAGACTCACAAAATGAGGGGAAGCAGCTGGCTGGACATCAGACCCCACTTCATTCCTTGTGTGAGAGCCTGGAACAAAAGCACACGGCACTGCTGCAGACAGAAATAATGTTGGGTAGAGGGAAAAGACACATTGGCCATTGAAAAAAAACACAAGGAAAATAAGCTTGATGGGATTCTCAGATCTATAGTAATAAGGATAGTTTAATAGGAGTTCACAGATAATTTGATGTTAATAAAATTCTCATAGAGTAAAGGAAAAAAGAAAAAAATAACATATCCTCCTTCACACCTTCTGAATTATTGTACCTTTTGCCTGGGCTAAAACAGTATTTCTGAACTGGAGCAGACCTTCCTCAGCTGATCTAAATATTATATGCAATAAATAGTTATTGGGGTAAGGCTGCAGCCAAGCCCACAGGCTAGACAGTCTTCTAGTTTACAGGAAACCTTTCAAACTGTACAGCCCTTCATCAGTGCCAGAAACCCATATTGACTCCAGTCCCAGCTAATGCTGCTCTCAAAAGCCAGAGGAAACCACTGCTCAGGCTGGAGCCTCCTTCAAAGCTGCAACAAGATCTGTAATCCAGGAATCACATCTTCAGTCAAGCTCCAGACAGTGCATAGCCACACCATGTGATGTATCACTACGCTCCAGCTCATCATAGCTAGGAGACAACTTAAGTTCATTGCAAGTAAATTTGCAATAAAGCAATAGGCTTAAAAGGGGTTATTTTCAAAATGTTTATATTTTTGAATAACACTTTACAAAGCACTGATATTTCAGGTTAAGAAAGAAAAAGGAGTGGGTCGGATAGGTTTTTGAAAAGAAAAAATAAGATTCAGATGTAGTATTAAAAAAAGAGATATTTTATGAGTGGAAAGGCAAAATTTGCAAACAAATGTCTCTTAAAGTGATTTATCTCAAGAGACTGTCAGGGTCTGAAGACAGCAAGGTTCAGCTCAAGTGATGTATCTCAAGACAACAATGCCAGCCCTGATTCCTTCCACCTCGGTTCTAGGGAATAACTGCCAGCCCAGAAAGAGGACAATGCTCCCTTGAGTTCCAGGACCTGGATGCTGCTGGGATCTTCAGAAGGGCCCCTGTGGGTGGGAGGGAGCTGGCTAAACCATCAGGCCAGATCTACAGCACAAATTTTCCATTAATACAAGATTTTATTTCAGGTGGACCTCTCCTTCCCCAAATTCATGTATAAACATGAGGTCTGCCCATGCCAAGCATCCTAGGCTGGTCTGGGGACAGGAGGAGCTGCTGCTCCCTACAGCAGAAGGCAGCTATTGCAGCAAAAAATCCACAGTACGTGCACTGACAGGATTTTGTCCAATAATTTGGCCACTTTAAAATTAAATATAGCACAGAATGACAAACTACTACTGATTGTTGTGACTTGTGTGCATGTTTTATGCTACAGCACAGATTAATGTTTTGGGGTTTTTTTCCTGTTGTGCTCCAATGTTTATAGCTAATAACAGGAAATCTGGTTTTTATGCCACCAGTCAGCCATAATGCTCCAAAGGCCTTTCAGCAAAGCCAAGCAGCAGAAATCCTAATTACAGTGATGACCAGCAAGAGCTGTGGTCTCAGCATTTCTCAACACTGGTGTGATTTCAGGTTGAGCTGTACCCTAACTAGGCACGTTAATAAGAGATCACAGAGGTTTGTTTGTGAGGTTATACAGCCAGATTCTCGTGTAAATCAGCAGAGCCCTGCTCCAATGCCCTGGAGCCCTGGGCTCCAGCCCCAGGGGAAGGGTTGGTGTCAGAGGGGCTGCATCCTTTTACAGCAGCACGGCCCGTTACATTTAAGAGTTTGCAGCACCAGAGTGGGTCTTAAATATTGAAGGTTTTATCCTGCAGTGGGCTAAAAGGATTCACATGCCCTTGGAGCAGCAGGCATTTAGTGCATCTCTGGAGAAAGGCAGTGCTCTGCACAGTCATTTTCTGTTATCATCTGAGCAGGGCTGTGCAGGCACTGTCAGGGTGGGTAAAAGTCACCACTGTGAGCACACTCTGCACACAGCACACCTGGGCTGGAAGCTCCCTTCAGCCTCTGAAATGAATACGAATGAATTTATACAAGGGGAAAACTCCATCCTCTCTAAATTACCCAGCCCTGGAGCGAAAACCCCTCGGTTCACAGAACTGCATCGTGAACACGAGTCCAAGATCTCTGCAGATGTGATTGGGTCAGCGCAAGAACTCTGCTCAAATTTAGGTTGACAACCACAGAGAGCAGCTGGAGCATTCCTAAAAGGAAAAATACATCTGATTCCCCTCTCTGCTAAGACTCAATAGGTCCAGCAGAAAGCATCCAGAGCACCAGCAGTGCCTCAAGAGCCATAATGACCAATCACATCTGCATAAATTAAATCAGGTACTTATGAATAGCTAATAAAATGGAGAAACTTGTATGTGATGCTGGAACAAAAATATGTCAAGCAAACGTGAGCTGTTACAAAGTTTTCTCATTTATCTGTGATTAAGGCCTGGCCAGATCCAGCTCCTTGTGTTCCCATACAAAGGTGAGGATGAGCAGAGGCATTGATATCCCACCTGGGGCAGCCTGGGAGGGTGGGAAGCCAATGTAGGTTCTCTGGAAAAGGTACAAATATTTTGCTGTTGGTTTGGGGATCCTGTGGCTCACACAGGGATTGTTGGCTGGCCTAGATGTAGCTGGTAGTGATTTTTCACATGGACAAGCTCTCAACTCTCCAGGCAAGGAGGTTGCTATGCCCAAGAGCTGCTTCAGGGAATCTGCTCTAACATGGAAAAAAAAAGCCATTTCTAAGTAATGATGCCAGGAAGAAGTTTGCTTTATCTCAGAAGTTGGATTTATCTGAACATAAAAAATGCTGCAGAATACCTGTAGAGCAGTAGCTGTCCCAGAATAGCTCAGGCAATGTCTGCCTACACAAAATAGCCATCAATTCATCCTGAACCATCTTGAATTGTTGAATCACAGAACTGCTTAGGCTGAGAAAGACTTCCAAGTTTGTAGAATCCACCACTAAACCATCTGCACGTCTTAAATCTCTCCAGGGATGGTGACTCCACCACTTCCCTGGGCAACCTGTTCCAGTGCCTGACAACACAAGCTTTGACCTGAGAGTGACTTTTCCTGGATGGGGCAAAATAAATAGGAAGGATCTGTAGCCTGGATGAAGCTCAAGTTGAATTTCCTATACTCTCTTCATACCATTTACTTCTCCAGGGCCCTTCTGCAATGCTCTGCCAGGCAGAGGGGGCAAATTCAGCTTTCTGCTGCACTGGTGGCAGTGACTTGGTTCTCATGTAGTCAGCAGATATTAACCCATTTGGGGTTTTGTTGTTTTCTCAGATGCCAGCTCTTATTTTTCTAATCTACCTACGAGTAAATACGGCCAGGAGCAAGACTCTTCTTAGAAGAGCTCCTGAATCATCTCCCCTGTTTTCTAAGATCATTTGAGTTAGACCAAGAAAGCCACCCTGTAGTCACATAAGCTGTATATTGAGCATACTTATTTGATTACAATTACTACAGTTTCCAGGTCTAATATTTAAATGGAAAAGGACATTCAAAATGAGCCAATATTAGATATAGGCCTTGCAGGCAAAACACTTATTTTACTGAAAACTTGGAATGCTGCAGTATGAGATCTGGGGAAAATATTCTGTCTAAGTGTTTTATGCAAATTATAAGAATGTGAGAGCAAAAAGAACAATACCAGAAACACTACAGAATACACCAATTACATCTTGTTTTATGGGCAAGTTCTTCAGCAGAAAGCAGTAGTAACTTATGTTTTCCACAATGAAATTGAAAATGCACTTATATATAAAGTAGGGTGGATTATGACTTTGTGAAACATTGCAGGTTTTTTTATTTGCTTTTGAAGGTAGTTAAATTTTAGCACTACTTACATTCCCCCTCATCCCCAAATTTAAAAGGCAATAAATTGCTTTAGTGTTTTCAATTTCTTTTCCTTCAAGAGACGTAAATTGATTGCCCGAATCCCTCTACAAACCTATGAATAGCGAAGAATAATTTGCAAGGCCCTTGGCTCCATCCAATCCCTCCTTTAGCATCAGCAGGATGGGAAGTGGGGCAAATCATCCCGAAGTGGCTGCCCTCTCCAAACAGTTGGATTTTTCCAGGAATACGGATCATTCCCTGAGCAAAACCTTGCTGCCTTTCACAGCAGAGATGCCACACAGACATCTCTGCCATGAACGACATCTCTGACAAATCTGCAGCAGATCTGCAAAACGGAAACCTGCAAAGCCTCCAAGCGCGAGGGGCTGGCACCTGGCTGATGCTGGAAGTAACTCGCACGCCTCGGAGGGAGAGATGCCGAGATAAGGCCGAGATAAGGCCGAGATAAGCCAGACGAGCCGGGAGCCCAGGCTGGCACGCAGGAGCAGCAGGGGTGCCCGGCTGAGCAGCGCTGCCCTGCCGAAGGCACGTCCTCCCCAGCCCTCCCCAAGTGTCACACACACAGAAATCCTCTAATCCCACCCCCACCCTCCTCTGATGCCTAGTGACAACCCACCTTTATTAAACTCAAGTGTGAACAAAATCAGCAAAGAAATATAGGGTTTAATTAATGTTTGCCTTCACGATAAATGAAAGAGAACTTTAATTTTTTTTGCTATATTTTACTAATCAGAGTCATTCAATATCTTGGATGCCAGTAAATTAACTCTGAACTAATGAAGTTAAAGGAGGTCATTTGTTAGAGAAAACTGATTACATATCGAGATCTCCCAGGGACCTAAATGAGAAAATCACTATAATGAAAAAATATTTTAAATGATGCAGGTCAACCAAGTAAATCATTAAGGATGCAGGGGGGATGGAAATATTAATGACACCACGACAGGGAAATGCCAAAAGGGAAGTGAGCTGACATAAGTAAGCAAAAAGACATTTACAGTCCTAGCTTGGTTCTTTTTTCTCCTTATAATGACGGAATCACACAACTTTCATTGCTTGCCTCAAATTAGTCACCTGTGTCCAGATATTTCAATGACAGCAATGAACTAACGTGCATTATGCACATGAATTTATTTGTATGGCACATAAAATGTTTTAGCAGTATAAATCACAGTGGCACCTAAGGGTCCAAGCCAAAATATGGGCTGTATTCTACAAGGCATGGGGAAAAATATGCAAGGGGGAAGGAGAGATCCCTGCTTCTCAGAGGTTTCATTTCAACAAACAAGCAGCAGTTGAGTGATGTAAGATTTTGTGGCACAACAAGCCAGGCTAGTGCTCGAACAGTGGGAGTGGCGTAGCCTGGATGTGCAAGAAATAGCCCCAGAGACTGCAGCTGTGGTCTGCCTAGCCCAGGAATCCCACTGCCTAGCCCAGGAATCCCACTGCCTTGGGCCAGGGCTCTCTGTTGAGGGACAGTATCCGAGCCTGGCCACTCTCTGCAGCCTGCTGTTCCCCTGCTCCTCCAGGATCTGTAACAACTGCAATGGGGACAGAGGAAACACTGCTCTATCTGTACTATTTAGATCCACTTCAGACCTGCTGGATGAAATTAAAAGTGTTTAGTTCCATTTTGAATCTCCTGGGACAACACACCCCAGAAGTTCACTGCCTGCTATGAGAAACCGCCATTTCTTTCACCTGTCTGACACTTTTTTCCTACCAGTTTCAAAGAGTTCCACCACCCAGAAGCACTGCAGAAATTGGTGAGAAACACTTCCAAGTCCACCTAATTCATGGCTTTACTAACTTTGATTATATCTTTCTCAGCAATAAAACAAGTCCCAATGCTTTGCCCTCAGCATCCTTCCTGAGGACACCCTGGATCCTGCAGCTGTCACTGCACATGGATCTCATGATCTCTAAGAGCCACCAGCAATGTCTCTCTCCTAATTCCTCAGTGCCAGTTCTGAGTCTGGCATTGTGTGGGCAGGATTTAAATCATTCTTCTCCTTTATGCATTGAGTACTCTCGTGAGGATCCCCAAAACTCCCCTTTTGCCACATTCACATCAGCGCTGCAGATGTGACTGAGCCTAATCCTGCCTGGCAAAGCACACAGAATTCCACACAGTGGGAGCATCTAGATAGCACCCAGAGTCAGGTTTGATGAGTTTTACTGAGCCAGTTTACAGGGCTTCAGGATATTCTCAGGAAGAAAAAAAAAATTAAAAATCAAAGGGCAGATTGAAGGTAGAAGGAAGACAAGGCAGAAGTTGCAAGTAAAGTCAACCCATAGAGAGTGGCAGATGAAGCTGGTAAGAAAAGTTGCCAAGTTGCCTGGTATGGCTAAATAGGAGAAAGAAGAAAAAAAGAAAAAGAGAAAAAAACCCCCAGATTTCTGCTTTATAGTACAAGGATGGGATCCTCTCATGAATTCAGGAAGGTAGAGGGAATTTAGGGAATATTAAAGGAGAAATTAATATACTACTGATGGAGAAGCACTCAGAAAATTAGTTGAAACAACCCTTTATGGAAGAGGAAGTACTGACACACTGTTTACAAAGATTATCAGAAAGTGGTTTATTCAAAGGAAAGAAGACTCTATAGTGATCCTAGATCCACTAAATCCACTTTTCAGGATTTCTTGACCAAATTAGCCATAGAAAAATACATTAGTCCTACAGAGCAGATACAAACTATTTAAATTAGCACATCAGGCAGTTCTATCACAAAGAAGTGTAATTAGATTTGAGGAGCCAATACCTCAAGCAGAGCCTGAAAGAGTGATCAACAGTTTACAGCTTGGAAAACTCCCAGAGCTGGAAGCCAAATCCTTTGGAGCATTTAAACAGAAACTCATCCCCTCATTAAAAGAAGCATTTGCTGAAATTCCAGGGAAGCCTAGGATGAAGCTACCATACTAATGCCACACAGAAAAAAGGCAAAGCCATTAATTATTGAGGGTTCTTATGATTTATTTCTCTTTTAAACATGGGTACTAAAATCAGTGCTAAAAGGCAGATGACAAGATGGAGATTGCTTTCCCCAACAGTCAGCATTTCTGACCTTTTAGTGATCAGTTGTTTAATTGCAGTCTCCGGATCAGCTATAACAGCAATAGCAATTGATTTGCGTCCATTGAATCTCTGTAGTAGAACCAAGAGCTAACATTGATGCTTTACAGTGTAAAGATAGCATTAGGCTGAGTTAAGTAACTACATCAGTTAATATCATTATGATGATTTGGCTTCTATGTAAGTATGCCTTGTATTGAAATAAAAAAACTAGAATTCCTGTAAGAGCTTCATTAAATATTCTCCAAGGATGGAATTAGCCATGATTGTTTGTTTCTTTTTAATTGGTCTTTCAGTGAAAGTTTTCTGCCCACTTCAAATGAGAAACCCCCAACACTAGCAAACACTTTAAGACCCAACCCTACTTCATGTATAGGCGTATCTCCTTTTATATCCATTATATTGAAATATTATGAAAGCAGATATTAATTTTTAAAATATCTCTGGAGTTATCAACTACCTGACCAAACCCCCAAATTTACAATCATTTTGTTGTAATGCTCAGTAGAAAGGGCTGCCATAGTCAACTGAAGATATTTAGGCCAGCACAAATGAAAAACAGGAAAAGGGCTGTTCCACCCAGCTGAAAAGGAACAGATTACTGACACATGTAGGGGAAGGGAGGAGGATTCATTCCTGCAGGAAAGGCGAAGGCTGGTTTAAGTTAATTCTACACCCAGACATTTATTTGTCACCTCACTGGCGCCTGGGAATTCACTTCTGCTGTACCCCACTGGCTTTGCTGTGTGAGTGCTGCCCATGAAATCACTGCCCCACAAGCAGGGTGAAGAAAAAAACCACAAGCTTCAAAGGAATCTACAGCATATTTGCTCTCACCCCCACAGAATTGGTAGGGCCAGAAATATCAGAGTGATGTATTTCTCACTCCACTACCTCTGCGTGGAGGATGGCATTTATAAAACAGCTAATTACAGTTCAAACCATAAGTAAGCACTAAAGCTGAGTTTCATTTTAGCCAGATGCATAAATCTTCCTCACCTATAGAAGTTAAAGCAGGTGTACAGTGGCTGTGCATGCCTGATGTTACCATTCAATGTGGTTGATCCAGACAGAAAATGAGCCGTGGTTTGCTATTCTTGGTGTGCACATTTTCAAGGCAGGATATCCTTCATGCAATAATTTCTCCATTCCTAACCTTGAAAGAACCATATTTTTTTTTATATGTATGTATATGTGTCTATGTATACAGATTTAATTTAAGGCACTGGTAGACCTAAGTTCCAATGGTGCAAAATAAAGTGCTCCTCTGACGGGTGTTCACAGTTTGGTATCACCTCCCAAATTTCCTAGGATGTCTTCACCTTTCAGTACAGCAGTCTCTGGAATGCACGAATTCCAGCATTTTGGCCTGCCCCAAGTTGTGCCTACAGGTATGAGTCCTTTTTGCTGGTGGAAATCCAGCTGCACAACTCAAAACGCACACGTGCTCAAGCTGGAAGGGGACACCTGTGAAACCTGCTCTGACGGTAACTTGGAAAAAGGGTGAAATTTATCATCAGTGAAACACAGGCATTAAAATTCTTTTTTTCTTATTGTTGGGCAAAAAAACCAGTGGATCCATTGCTAATATTTAGCAAAATTATTAGCTTAATAATAAAAAGATATTACAAATAACAATGGTGTTTCTGAAGAAGACTACTGACACTTGCTATTGAGGGATTCCTCTTTACCATTTAACACAAGATCTTCTTGCAAAGATTATTTCTCATTTCTAAGTCAAGAGTGAAGCTCAAGAGATTTATTATTAAGACACATCCAATAAATTCCTTCTTTTATTTTCCGTATTTGAAGGGTTTCTGCCCCACTGACAGCAGATCTTTTTTCTCAGTAGCTGAGAGGGTGCAGCAGAATTCAAGTGAGTTGAAGCACGGTTTCAAAGGAAACATTTCTGCCTCAAGTCCAAATATTTCATGACGTCCTACCACGAGAGGCTAAAGGAAGTCTGGTAGAAAACCACTCTGGATTCTAATCTCTATTTCCTACAGCTGCCAACTGGAGCATGGCAATGAAATCATGGGGTTTGCACTATCCAAAAATATTACAGTCTCTTGGCTGTGAAAGAGGAGTGTGGCTCAAGCTGCAGTAATCTACTTCACACCAGTCTAATCTTGGCGTAATTAGAGGATCACTGCCAAAGAGGAGCATATGCTTTGTCCAAAAATCTCAATGCAAATCTCTGTGTGTGTCTATGTGTGTTGAATTATTAAATTCAGAACCCCTTAGCAACATCTATGATAATATATCCTGCTGCTATTATTATACACAAGAAGCTTTAAAGTCACTTTTAATCAAAAGAGATCCTTTTAAATCTATACCTGGTTTTAGTGACATTACTCTTAATGCAGCTGATGAAATATTAAGCATGCAATTACTGTACATGCTCTATAAATGGCTTTCCTGATATTCAGGCTGTACAGAAGGCTGTATCAAAATGAGAAGGAAGTTATTTTTCTCCTGAATACCTTTTTCCCAGAGAGAGATTCAAGATCAGGTTGAAAGCATTTCAGTCAGAAGTGACAAGAACCCCAACCAAATACAGAATTAATTAAAAAAAAAAAAAAAAAAGTAGTCTGGAGGAGAGAAACCATCAGAACTCTCAATTGCTGTCCCACAGAGGGTTGGGCAGCCTCACTCAGGCTCCACACCTGGGGTCCCATCTACTGTGTGTTGAGTCACTCACAAAAGAAAGGGAGAGAGGAATCTTCTCAAGAAAGCTTGTTACAGCCTGACAGGCACAAGGCACATACAAAAAACACGGGATAAATGTTACTTTGTGCTCGTTTTTCTAGGAAAGCAGCATTCAGAAGTGAGAGATGCCACAGTGCAGTTGCTGACACAGTTCATGCTCTATGCAGAGTGAAAAGGGAGGTTTATTTTGCAGGCATCCTGTTGCCATCCCACTTTTGGATCTGCAGCTGTAACCAGTATTGATTGATGGTGTCTAATGGCCTGGTAGGGCTGTGCTGCTGTAATTGTATCTACACAGGCAGGTGTCAGAAAAGCACTGACACAAACATTTGGAGAGCTCCAGGATCTGTCGAGCTCACAAGGCTCTGAGTAAAACACAACAGAACCAAAATCCTGCTTCTCACTGCAGCACGTGCACTGACATGACCGACCATCATTGGAACAAACAGGTAGAAACCTTACAAATCCACTCTCACTGCAGGACATTTATAACCCTTGGTGATAGGAAAACCCATGAAAAACCCATCACATGGTTGCTGATTGCTGTGGTTGTGGGCAAGCTGCTCATTATTGAAACAACATGCACAAGAACAAAAAAAAAAAAAAAAAGGGAAAATTAAAAAAGTAGACCCCTTTTACTGTCATAGGGACAAATGTTCCTGCTGCTTTACACACAGCATCCTTCCTCTTGGACACTGTTAACAGCTGCTGCAAACTGAGGGAGAAGTCTGTTCTGGGGCACTGCTGTCTGGTCTTCCCATGATTCTTCCTCTCTGAAGTGGAAGAAGCTGGCTGCCAGATTGGGGAATCCTTTCATTTCCACACCCATTCTTACTACTTTCAGACTTGTGCCAGAAATCCTCATTCTCTCTGGACCTGAAGCTCCTTCTTACATTCCTGGCTCCTGCAGCACCATTTTCTTTCAAAAAGAGCATAATCAGTCCCCTTTTATTATACAGAAGGCTCTTCAGGAAAAGGCATAGTTGGAAGGATCCCAACAGCTGGTATTTATCCAGGAGACTGATAATTGTGTGCAACATGGGCCTCAGAAAATTATTAGACAGCTCTGGCTTTATAAAGATGTGATATAGAGAAGGTCAGGCTAAATGCAACAATCCCTTCTGGACTTAAATACTACGAATCTATGAAAAGATCATTTGTTTTATTCAGTGTCTCATAACTAAATGATTATATTCACCCTTCCTCCCAGCACATCACTGTCGGTGACAGATGCACAAAATAATACTGCTCCAGACAGAATGAAAGATAATAGGCTCAAAAGAGGGGAAAAAAAAATTAATCTACAGTATTTAGATATTACTACCAGGAGGCACAAAGATATTACTCACTTTGGTCTTGCATTGGACAGTGACATCTGCATCAAAACAGATGCATTTTCACAAAAGCAATAAAAAAATTACCCAGCTGATAAAACTTCTGATGTATTTGTAGTATATTGCATAATTTCCATGCAGCTGGAGTCCTGCAGTCAAGATCCTAGTCCTCTGGATCTGGGAAGAGGTTCTTTGTTCCCTTATGAGCCTGGATCTGGGATACTGGATGAAAATCTAAATATTTAAAGTAGTATTCAAGTTGTTAATCTATTGCACTAGACAATCTTTCTGGACACGTTCCTATATAAAGTAAAATGCTTTGTGTGCTGTAATGGAAGAATTCCTGCTATTAAAGGATTTAATCGCAAACACACCACAGTGCATTTCTTTACACATCCAGCAGAGTCTGAAGGGCTGCTATTTTTATCAGGGTTGTATTTTACAGATAAGCATTAAATGCAGATCACAGCACTGGTTCACACCAATGGTTCCCCATCATACAAAGGCAGAGCTCTGCAGAGCTAGCAAAGCTGCTGGACTGCTCTTAGCTGAAAGCACTGCAGGTTTGAACATCATTAACGTATTTTCATCCTTGCCTCCCTGATTAGCCTTTTCACAGTAACACCTTTCCCTGGTGCCAGGACAGATTCACTCACCAGTAAGGTTTGCAAAAGCAGCCACAGAGGACGGGCATGAGACACGCTGGGCTTGGTGACAGAGCCTGTGAGAGCCAGCCAGGAGCTGCTGCCCCACAGGACACAGCCCTGGCAGGGAGAGCAGCAGGGCTCCAGCTGCTGGGATGCTGCAGGAGGCAGCCCGGGGACAGCAGTGACACCTGTGCTGGCAGAAACAGGAAAACTACACACCTTTCACAACAGCTTCCTAAAACAGAGACAGAATTTCCTTTAGCAGCATCCTGGAGGGAAGTGTAGCACCAAATGCACCACGTGGAAAACGAAGCTGAGTGGGGACAGAGGATTTCACTTCAGAGGGGTGTCCTGGGCAGAAAGGAAGGTTATTCACAGCCCACGTTTGTCTTGTTGGCTGTCCACAATAGCCAGAAGGGAGGGAATATGGGATGATAGGAGTGAGGAATGCAGCAGTTTCAAAGTACTTGCAAGTATCTCCTTTGGTCTCACTAGGAAATAATTGTTGTGGCAGCTTAGAGCTATTTGGGAACACAATACATTTAAATGAAAGTGAAAAGGAGGAAAAATAATATTCAAAGCTATCCAAGGATTCAGGTAAATGCTATTGGCCTGTGTAGAGAACAGAGAGCTGAAAGCAGTAAAGACTTATGAGAAAAGAAAGCCCTGGATGGGCAGCAGGAAATAATCAAAAAGGATTGGGAGAGAGGGATCTGATTTTATGAAGGATTTTATGAGGGATACAAGAACCAGTCAGGAGAAAGTCAGTGTCAGATGTTTAAGAGCAGAGAATGACAGACTGAAGAAGAATCCTGATGGATGCAAAAGGAATAAAGTCCTCAGATGTTACCTCAGAAGGGAGATGTACAGCTGAAAATAGGTGAATATTCATTACAGAGGAAGGGATGGTATTAATTCTGAATCCTTCTGCAGTGCATTTTTAAGGTAACAGTGAAATACTTGACTGCAAACAATATGTTCACAAAAAAGACACTAACAGCCTTGTGCTTACACTGATGTCTTTCAGGACACCTCCCTTTGATGCAGGCTTGTTGCCTGCTCTTCCAAGCAGCAGGAATGATGCCTGTTCTGACAGCTAAAGACATTTTTACTGCTCTTTCTCCCTGGTCTGCTGCAGCTAAAGCACAGCAGTAGGGATGATAGTGCTCCCCCAGGAGTGGGACTTGCTCTGGGGACACTGGAGCCAGGTCAGGTTTGCTGAATTGGCCTCTGAAGAAGACTTTGATTAGAGACCTGCAGAATTCACTGGTGACAAATTAAAAGGGAATTAGTCTAAACTGCTTCTTCATAGAGAAAGGACAACATTGTGCATCCACTAACACTAAAAGGCAGGTGAGTCACTGGAGGAGATCAGTGTTTGATTTAATTTAATTCACCATCTTTCACATTCCAGATGTTATAGAGGTAATTTCTCTTCAGGTGGGAGGATCAGATTTGTTCCGAAGCACCAGCTCATAACGTTGAAAGAGTGGTTTAAAATCCTGGCTTTGCTGCATGGTGTTCCCAGAGTAGTCAAAACAATTCAGCTTAGCCCATGCAAGAATAAAACACTCACACATTTACGTTTCAGAGCTCTGAGAGGAGACTGGACATCCACAGGAGGGTTGGGTTCAAGAATCTGATATCCAGACTGACAGAAAGCTAAGTAAAGGATGGATGTAGCAGTAGCCCTTTTTTCAGAGTCAGTGCTAATATTTTTCATCTCAATATGTCCATGCCATAAAAGTCTTTCTGACCAAGCCCAAGGTTTTGATTTTGGAATACCTGACAAAGTTGGAAAAGCAGTTGGAAAAGCAATTCCAGCCACTGAAACTGTTTCTACCCACCTCACTCATCCCTTCTCAAACTGTTTTTGAGGAGAAACTCTTATTTCCACAACAGGGAGAGGTTGTTCCTGCTGCTAATAAATTCAGATTACAAATGGGCACCAGTTCATAAGTAATGGTCTGACTTCAACACGATAAAATTCAGTAAAGACACAAATAGAAATCAAACACAAAAACACGAGTCGGGGTCACTTGTTCAGCAAAATGCCTGCAGAAATGGAGGTTATTACAGACAATCTGAATGGCCACCATCACACTGTACACACAAGGATGGTCCTGCTCTGGGATGCACTGGCAGATGTGTTACGTGCAAGATTTGGGAGATGGACATTCTGCTCTACACACAGCTGAGAGATCTCAACTGGAATATTGCAACCGGATTTGAGCATCCCACTAAGTAAAACGTAGAAAATTTAGAAGATCAACAAGAATCATAAGAAGCGTAGACAAACACAATTTACATGGAAAGTTGGAAACAATTGGTTTAATTTTCACTATAGAAGCAGAGTCACCTGACTGTAAGGCACACTGGGTATCAGTCTCTAAACAGGTAAAAGCAGAACATAATTTACAAAAAGACTAGATAAACATCATCCCAGGCTAGATAGACCTGGTTCTGCAAGGGAGCAGGGGGAAGGAGCAGGGCTTGACCTCTTAAGCGCACACCAAGTTAAACATAGCAACATATTTAAGATAAATTTTTTAATATAGATAATAAATGTTTATATACTTATGTATATAAATATATGTTTAGGATATATTTAGGATATGCTATTTATAGCATAGAATGTACTAGTGAAATAAAGTGTCTCATTTATAAAATACTGTGAAAGATCACAAAATAAATCTCAAAGCTGTTAATACACTGAAAAATCCTGCCAAGGCAATACCTGCACACAAGTGTGGCATAAACATTAGGACATACAGGTAACACGGCTTGATAAAACATCAAAATCAATTGCACTCAAAAATACTGTTTGCCTCAGCAACTGCATTTCTTGTAAACACATTAAAGGATTGATTCAATAATCAATCCTGGATTCATCCAATGAAACTATAGCCAGGAATATGCATGTTGATCACAAGGAGAGTTACTAAATCTCGTTCAGCTAATAATGCTTTCTAGCTTGAAGCTTGATACCTTTATAGAATTTGAGCTAGCAGAGCAGCAGATGATATTCCTACTTCCCATGCAAATGCATAATCCTTTTCTGAAAGCTACTAAGCTCTTTGCCACCAAAATCAGTGGAACTCTGGCTGTTTACATCAGATCTCTGAAAGGCTTTGAAGATGAAAAGAGCTGTGCAAATGCTAAGTGTAGCTATTTTGGCTAGGAGTCTAGACCAGAAACACAGGGTGTTACAGGTCCTATTGTTTCCTGTCATCTTTGTCAGCATAAAGGCAGAAGCCAGCAAAACCCAGGCAGTCTGATTAAAAAGAGAGAAAAAGTCATTTTCCTAGGATACTTTCAGAGGCACTCTTAGCAGAGGGGCACAGTAAAACGTTGCTTTGTGTTCATTACTAATCCTTTCTTTTATCAACTCTTTTATTTGTTCTGACATCATTTTTGATCAGCCACTAAGTCAGCACTTGGGGGACTCCCTATGAACATCAGTTTATGCACATGAGCAGGAGAAGGGCGGGGGGGAATTGAGATGAACAGGCTGGTTGTGAAAAACAGCTCAAGATGAGCAGGAAAAATAAGAATAAAAAGTGTGTTCTGAAGAACCCAGAGCACAGCAGATAAAAGAACCCTAGAAAATCTTTCTGGTTCAAATAAAAGAGAGCAGGTACAGAGGTTTTTGTTGTCTTTCTTGGGCTTTTTGGCTGTGGGTTTTGGTTGGTTTTTTAGACTAAGGAGTCAAAGTCTCATGGTCTTGAAAAAAAAAGTTCAAAAGAGAAAAAGGACTTAAAAATGGCATTGGAAGCACATGCTACAAGCACATTCCACAGCTAAAGGACTGTACAAACCAATTCCTCAATAAGGTAAATAAAAACAGAATAAACAGTTAAGAGAAAGAAGAGGAATTGAGGGGAAGGTGAAAAAAATAACTGCGGATAAACAGGCTGGGTTTAGGGCAGGACTCAGAAAAAACACACCAACATATTATTTTAGCAGAGGTCTTGGGAAAGTCTGCAGGACCCAACTGAACCTGATAAATTAATTTCATAAAACCTGAGCAAAAGTGGATGAAAGACCATAAAGTCAACCCTAGAATTATTAGAAGAAAGGAAAAAATATGGCTCTAGGTTCAGGTATCCCAAAACCCTGCAGGCTCTGAGGGGTCCAAGTGGAGAACAAGGATCACAAAGACACTGGAAATAGAAGGATTGAGTTTCTACTGACTGCAAGTGAATCCAGAATATTACAAGATCCATGAGGTTAAAGCTGGGGTTTTCTTTTACAAAATTCATAATTGAAGCAATTCAGCAACCTGGAGGGAAGCAAATGAAGAAAAATCATTGGCTGCAGAAATTGCTTCAGGTAAATGGTAATGAAATACATGGAATAACAAGGTCTAATGACATAGAGTGGTAGGATCATAGAAATATGAATTACATGGAATAAGAAGGTCTAATGGCATAGAGTGGTGTCGTATTTAATTTCTGTTGTTGCATTGAGTTAACAGACATGCTTCACTTCCAAATTTGTGGAGCACAGAGGTAAGCAACCAGCCAACCAACTTCTGTCTTGAGCTGTCCAGTGTACAAAATGAAATGCAGTGCCACAGAAATGTGGATTGGAGCCAAAGTCCATCGGGGCCAGAAATACTCAGCCCCTCCTGCAGGTCTCTGCAAACCCCAGCCCCAGGAGGAGCACAGGGAATCTGCTGTTCCAAACAGCTGAGTAGCACATCAGTCATCCATGGATTCAGGCCACTGCCCACAAACCCAGCCACTGTGCATTTACAGAGTCTTTCATCATTTCCCATCGTGTATTTCATCACCTCATGCAGTGGGTCAGGAGGATTTCAGAGGGTTCCTACAATAGCAAAAAACCCAGGTGTTGAGTACAGATCTCTGTGACTGCTGGAAGTGTGGGTCCAGTTTTTCTGGTATCCACCTCTTCTCCTTCATGTGTCTTTGCTCCACAGAGGAGCATTCCAAAGGCTCAGGGGAAGCAGTCAGCAGGCAAGGGCTGCATGGATTCCTCATCCTCTCCACCCCACCACGCATTTGCAGGCTGTGTGATCTGGAACACAGGACCCAGTGCCACCCTGCTTTGTCTCTCTCCTAGATCCTCATCTCAATAAGATGCAAAGGGCTACCCTGGGCCCACAAATCCTTGCTAAAGCCAAATAAAACAGGGGGGAGAGTAAACTTAAAATCAAAGGCTGGCTGCCATGGTGAATTTCCAAACACTGTGTGAGTCACTTAGAGGAAGTTTCTACATGCTTATGTCTTCCAGCTCAAATAAAGTAATGAAATTATCTTAACTACTGACTGGAAAAAGCTTTATTATTGCAATGGCTAGGTCTGAAGATGAATCATGTTGCCATTACACAGCACAGGTGGTTTATCACAGTATTCATCCAATTGCCTTTTAGTACAGGTGACATTTACTGAGAGAAAAAAGACATATGCTTTTTAATGTCTAAACAGAAAATGCAATGCCCATTCTCAAAAAAAAAAAATACATTGAAAAGGCAACTTTTAAACAGGAGAAACAGGCTGCAAAGCTGTTCTGGCACTAGTGATTAAACTCTGAGAATTTAAGTCTGTATTGCTTTGCAGAAAGAGATGAAAAACCCAGCAGACCATAACCGATACCTTTTGCAGGCTGAATTAGTGTTGTTCACATTAAGGTTTCCCTGGAACACAAGTGAAGAATGGGCCATGTATGATCCAAGTTGTGGCCATACCACTGTCACAGGACGTGTTATAATACAGAAAAAAAAATTAAGGCAACAAGCAAAACTGTGCATTCCATTTTAGCAA
Source organism: Picathartes gymnocephalus (assembly GCA_013390045.1). Taxonomy (NCBI): domain Eukaryota; kingdom Metazoa; phylum Chordata; class Aves; order Passeriformes; family Picathartidae; genus Picathartes; species Picathartes gymnocephalus. Next base: position 197,894 of record WEKY01043566.1, read on the forward strand.
ACATTTCTGGGGGAGGTTCTGGAGCAGGCTCAGCTTCCATGTCATCAGCAAAAGCAAGAGACTTTCTAAATGATTCAGCAACCAGCATGTTAGGATCTTTTTTTACTCTGGTCAAATTAACCCCAAAAAAGTTGCTGAGTATTGAGCACTTTTAAAAACATGCCTAAGACATCAGAATGCTTCTCCCACATGCCCTTGACAGAGAAAGGCTACTACATCCAGTTCTACAAAGGGCCAGGCGGGACAGACCCTGCAGAGAGGAGGATTTTTGTGGGTAGCTGTACTGAGCCTAGGACTAGTCAACTGGCCCTCAATCAGTGTGAATGAGGGCTAATAAAAGCTGTGGTAGGTCAAATATGGGGTTAGGTTTGTTTTCTTTTCTTCTTGCTTCACCAAAAAAGCCACAGGAGAAAGGACAGTGTGGTGTTCTGATCTCTCACCCCTTTTTCTCTCATGTAATGGTAGTTATGACTGTCCTTTTCTTTTTCCACAGAGAACTCGGATTATGAAACCAGAGCAAGAACAAGTCATGTACAAAAAAGTTCCTTAAAAAGGCAAAAATTAACCACCCTTGGAAAAACAATAAGAGAGGAATGTGAACAACACAGCATTTCCCGTGGCTTGTATACTTATCTCATACCACAACGATCAAGTGGCTTACTTGTCTCTACCCGTTACAAAAGGGATTCTTTGCATTTTCACGTGGTTCTGCTCTACAACCAACCACACAGTTTTACTACTTTGTCTTAGCTATTTTGGTGCTTAGATACTCAAATCCTTTCCCCTTCCCCCCACTAAGTAAATTTTCCAGGCTAAAGTTCAAAGTGAATTCCAATGTGATTATATAAACACATGCATACTGTAGATTGACATCATACAATGCTATTCTTTGTTGCTGGATTTTTTTTATTTTTTTCTTCTTTCTAGTTTGCAACAACTTCAGTATGCCTGGCTTGCTACCCTAAAATAGTAGCTTATTACACCCTACTGAATAAGATAACACTGTATTTATTCTCTGGCAGTTTGGTTTTCACGGGAAAAAAAGCTCATGATTTAATTCATAAAAATAGACTTGCAAAGGAAAAATAAAAGTAACAGACCTTATGAATCTCTCTGTTTATTAAGGCATGCGAGTACTGGAGTGGAGAGAAAGCAGGTTTTATATATTTCAGTCCATCATGACTGTGAAATTGAACTGTAAATGGTACCTAGTGCAGCCAAGTGAGACAGACACCATGCAGGGAGTTAATGGAAATGTGGAGAGCTTTTCTTTTTAACAAAGTACTTGAGCAATTATTCCAGCACACCCACAGTGAAATGAGATAAAGTTAGGCTGTGCATTACAAAGGCTGTTAACTGCAAAATAAATTTACTGACAGCCATTGGGAACCTTTCATTCCTTGTTCCTTTTTCTGCACCTATTAGCTAAAAATGCCAAGCAGTGTTGGTGGGGATAAACAGCCAGGGACCTGTGGGGTGGGAGGTTTGTTTTGTGCAGACGTGCTGGGTTGTCACACTCACCTGGCATAGAGGTGGGGCCCATCCAGTACTGCCACTCCAGCAACACTGGCACCGAGAGCTTCTGACAGCCCTGCACCTCTCAGGGCTTTGTATTGACATTAACATTTCACTGCAAGAGTGAAAATATAGCAGAATCCCCTGCCTCACTCTCCCATCGCTCCCCTGGCTGTCCTGTGGCACCAAGGAGTTGAAGGTCATGTTTGAGCCTCAGCCTGTTCCAGCCTAACATTGAACTCCAGGGACAAACAGGATGAAGGGCAAGTCCTCCTTGCCCTCTAAAACCTGTCCTTGTCCAATTGCTCATTAAAGCTCCCCTCCCTCCAGCCCCACCTGCTCCCCAGCAGCACAGCAGTGTGTCCAATGGTAAATATTGATCTCCTGGGGCACAGCTCACCCGCTGTGCACGGTCAGGCAGAAAGCCCTGCCCAGCTGCGTGCAGCCTCTCACCCCCCCATCCAAAGGGGAGCTTTGTTGGATGAACTGTGCAGGTGAAAACACAACCACTCTTTCAGTCAGGAAGCTGAAAGGAGCTTTGCTTCCCAAGAAAATAAAAGAAAAATCTCAAACAGACACCAAGAGGAAAAGGCTGCCCATATAGAAGGTATTCATCATTGATCACAACGGTTTTCTATAGGTTTTCCATTTAAGGGAAAAATCCTTCCCTTTCAGAAGGGCGTTAGAAAGCACCACTGGTATGTTATGGATTACATACCAGAGGAGACTGGCCTCAGCCCCTCATGTGGAACCCACTAGAAAAGCCAAAATAGGAATGATGCTAAAATGCTTTGAGAAAGTAAACAAGCTCTATATCAGCTGCAACTTCTGTTCTACAAAGTCCTTTATTTCCTAGCAGGGCCCGCGCTTAGACCTCTTTGATATATCTTGTTGGGATAGCAGCACACTATTTTTCTATCATGCTATTTTGAGGGTATCTCAAAGGCAACCCTGCATCAAATACAACACATTGACCCAGAGACAAGCCACGTTTTATGTCATCCCCATGACATCTCTTACAACTCTGGCAACACAAGCAAGCTCCTATTTGCATTTCCAGTGCAGATAAAGTGAGAGCTATTCACACACAACTCTTCCCTTGCTATTCCTGGTGTCTGTGCTGAACCATCACTCTTTTCAGCAGGTGCAATGACTTTGCCAACTCTCCCTTCTGGAGCTCATTGTCATGGCTTATCGCTGTCAGCCTCAGTTACACAACCCTGAAATCACCCCTCCCTTCTTTTCAGGGAGGTGTGATTTGAAGATCTGTATCTTTTGACCTCACAGCTATTCTTTGTGGCTGTCAGTCAGAAAACAGAAACTGACATGAAAATAACCAATGCTCTGCTCTGTAGAAGACCTGTCACTTTTTCCTGACTTTATTTGATATAATCAACATTTGTTTTGTTTCTCCTACTCATCTGTCCTATATCAGCATCCTACACATGACTGACCAACACACTCTCCATGCCCTCCATAAGCCTGATCCAATCCCCAGCAAATAAGAGCCTGTTACCTCCAGGAACTGCTGTGATTTCAGCCCTCCTGAGCTGTACACAGGCAAAGCTGCCCTCACACAGCTCCTCCCTGCTCAGGAGGGACACAATTTTCCAAAAGCAGTTAGACATGAAGCCAGCCTAGACCCTGGGGAAGTCACTGCTTCGTCCTGCCCAGAGCTGCTAATGCACATGGACCAGCTCCTCTTCTGCCTTACAGCATTTCCATTTCCTTGCATATCTGTCAGATTCTTTCCATGTTGCTTCTCCTTTGCTGTGCAGTGTAGCAAGATGCCAGCTTTTTTTTTCTTTTTTTTTTACCAGTCTGCTGTATGCTGTAGATCTAACATTATGCTGAAGATGCTATCAAGTAGCCAAAAGTGACACGATTTCAAGGTTGGCCTCAAGGTGGTTAGCTCTGAGAGTCAGCCTTTCAATCACCATCACATACTGATCAAACAAAAACAGATGAGGGCTGAGAGCAGGCTGGCTTATTATACTCTCTATTTCCAGCTGGTTTAGTTCAGGATGTTTTTATCAAGTGAGTCTCCAGCTCACCTCACTAGTATGCAAGGAAGGCAGGAGGGGAAATGGTCGTACAAAAATGGAATAATTTGTGATTTATAGCTGAAGGAAAACTAAGACAATGGTTTGCCTTGATTCACTAGGTGTAATTGTGCCGCGAGCATCACCAAAAGACAAAGCACACCCCAAAGATAAAAACCAGTCTGGGGGAGGAGAGGGGACCCACAGCTGCAAAGTTATAATTTCAAGATGCAGCTTTTCTCCCTCCCCTTGCATAAACATTACATCAAAACTATCGTGAACCTGCAGCTGCTCAAATGGCACTTGTGTCCTCACACACTGCACAGAGTTCACTGCTGGCTTCAAAGGAACAGAAAGATACCGAGAACTTTACCCTTAGTTTGCCATGCTGATAGAGGTCAGGGAGATTTGTAGACTCTGATCATCCCTGGCTTAATTCAAGTCAGAGGGAGCCCACTTGAGTTGTGAGGGTTCAGCTTCAGCAGGCAACGCTATGGCTCAGCAGTCTCTCTTCTCCTCCTGACCCAGATAATTTCAAACTCTCCTGATCAGATCCTCGTGAAGAACTGCCTTTTTACCTGTCATGGGGACTTCCTGTGATTATCACACAGGTGTATCAGGTGAAGGAGCTACACTGTTCTTCACCATTCTAGCCTCAAAATACATTTAAAAAAGAAAAAACTTTGACTGCTCTACAGTTCCACAGCCAGAGCCCCTTAAATAGAGGGACATATTTTAAATCAAGGTCTAATTTAGGTTCCAGTCTTTTACAGACACTGCTAATTTTTGCACCTGTAACAAATTTAAGCAGTGATTATGAGTGTAGCCGACCTAAGAATAAATGAGAGGATAAATGAGAAGTTTTAGCTTCTCATTAAATTCCTGGGCTGAGCTTTCATAAATTCATCATTTCACCTGAACAGATTCTAGACAATCCTAACACTGCCTGTTCTCCAAAATGTTGTCTCTGTATATTATGTTGTATGTCCAGCTTGTTTATCTCACTTGCAGCAGAGATAAATGTCTGTGTCACAAGCACCTGATTAGAGAGCAAAATTTACTTGAGAAGAAACAACAGCAATCCACAGGTCCCATGCAAAGCCCTGAGCCCACAGAAAGCTCTGCAGAAATCAGTATTTTTGCTCTGGCTGCTTGTGCAAAGCCCCATTAATTCAGGAGGACCTTCTCATCCAAAGTTCCTCCTGGGCACAAAAAAAAAAATAATCTACACCTCATATGCAGTCTCTCATTCTTTAGTGGAGGAGTACAGCCCTACTGCTATGGCTCCCAAACCCCACCAAATGTCATGACTGGGTCTGGAAGTCTGTTCCTATGATCCAGAGAGATTCCCATTCCCACCTGAGAACTGGATAAGTGGGCCCAGCGGGATTAGAACACCTTACAGGGGTGAGGGGGAGCTGAGGTGGGAAGAACACTTGCATTGCAGGGGTGAGAAGCCAAAAAAAATCCAGGTGCCTCTGGAGCTCACGTCCTCCAGTTAATTACGAGGGAAAATAGGAGCTCCTTGCCACTGACTCCATACAGAGTCACAGCTCCTGCTGAAGGTACCAAAATTACCTGTCTGGAGTTAGAGGGTCTGAAGATCACGCCACTAGTTAAGGGATTGCGTAAATGCTGTTCTAACTAGTGGGATTTTGACCTAAATTTGGCAATGATCTAACAACCAGCCCTTTCTTCCAGGGGCAGGATCATAGGGCTTCCCAAAGTAGATGCATCGGCGGGAGTTAAACGTCACCATCTACCTTTGGCTGATTAAACTCTGATTTTTTTCCATCTCATACAATTGTATATCTGCACCTTGCTGATCAGGCACATATTTTGCACAAAATGTCATGCATGTTTATTATTAGATTAAGCAGCAGTAGGTTTAATTTTAGATCCTTTGATTCAAGTGGTGCAATGAAGATTAAATGTTAGGCATTATTAAAGATGCAGATGTGGACATATTGAATTATAAACCTCATTAAGTGCGACGTCCTAGACAGGCTTCTGAGATAAGCTACAAAGGACTTCCTTACTTCATACCAAAGTTATTAAAATATTAGAAGGTAAATCTAATCATAAAAATATTATGATAGAATGAAACTGATACTTTAAAAGTGTTATTACAAAAGACCATATTTCTTTCATGTATAATTACTTCCTTCTCGGTTTAGATTGCTGGATTGATATTAAAATGCATGTAGTTTTCTTCTTTTGAACACACATGAAAAGTAAGTACCATGGAGCTAAATATTGTCACTGCTTTCAGTGCCTGAGCCTTGAAAAATCCTCCTCCTCAATGTCAAGCTTTTAGTTCTCATCAAGATTAAAGTTATCCACTCATGATTACATCCAGTAGCAAAGCCATCCCCACTTGCATGGATACGTGGCCAAGACAGTTATCGCAGTAAATATAAGAAAAGATTTTGGAATATCTGAGGTGGCTAAATATAGAGAAGGGACAGGAATGGTGGAACAGGACAGAAATTCATGAAGAAATAAAGGCACACAGGGTGGATTCTCATATTTCCTCAGCAACTCCTTTGACATAAGTTAATTGCTATAACTTTCTCTTCCGTTGTAGAAAAGTAAGGGGTACACAATGAAATTAGAAAAGGCAAAAGAGGAAAGTTTCAAATTCATACAACACCTTTTTTTTTTAACCAACTACCTTATGAACTGGTGGGACTCATTTCTATGAGTTACTGAGGTTCCCTGTAATTCCACTTCCCAAGATTCCCTGTTGACCTGGATAATAAGAATTTCACCATGTAATGGGTGAAGACAAATGATCTATAAGATATAAAAGCAGTGCTTGCCCAGACCATCAGCCCACCAGTGACTGACAGGTGGGAATTCCTGTAGGAATTTCATAATTGCAGAGTCCAGCCCTTCCCTCACAAAGGTTTTGCTCTGGTTCTTAATATCAAGACCAAGACACTGCTCGAACACAGCAGGGCAATTGCAGTTCTTTGAACCCATGGGCAGGTACACGTCATCTCAGACTGCATCAGGACTTTTATAGATTTTGTCAAAACTCACTGGAAATCCATATCCAGGTTCTGAAGAAGTTCTCACTGCTACTGCTAATATTCCACCCATTGCAAGGTGACTTTGAGCTGTGCTAAAACCATTGCCCAATTCGTAGATGGACTGCTTCTCCCTCCAAATTGAAACATCGTGTGTTTGTCCCATCCTGGGCCACCTTTAGAAAAAGTCCATAAAATCCTTTCGTTCAAGATCCATGTTTTCTTAATAGGGCTTTCTTCTATTTCCCCATTAAACTGTGGCAACTCTTTGACTGCCGTAGATAAAGGCCATTCTCATGCACTGAAAATACAGAGAGAGCAATTCTACTTCTCATTTGCTAAACAATTGAATTTGCAAAGTAATATAAGGATTTAAGAGCATTTTATATAGGTGTGTTATATCACATGAATAAAGTGACCACAATGGATTTGATCCATGATAAGATATTTGAATTTGCTTGTTTGCAAGATTTGCTAGATCTGATAACCTGATTTGTCTCAGCATACAGAGCAGGTCTCTTTCCAGATAAAGCTGGGAAAGAAAGCACCAATTCATTTGATTGCATTATATTTTACATTAGATGTTCCTTTTGGGATTACTGTAAAAGCTGGCATTTATTTATATCTATCTGTCACTGACTGGAGGCACTTGATGTCAAAACTGGCAAGATAAAAAAGCCTGTTTTACAAATAAACCTGTAGGAGCAGAGCTACAGCAATGATTTTTGTAAAGTAGGCAATCACATTCTCGTGGGTTAGAGTTTGAATATTGCAACTGTTATGAGAAATTGAAAATAAAACATGAAATACCTCACTGCCACTAGGAAAGGAACGGAGAAACCGGGAAAGCAAGACTAGTAGCAGATTATCAAAATTTTTATTACATTTTTCCCACAGAGGGATACCAATTCTCCTGCTTCCTTTTAGTTGATTTTGTGTGTGACAGGCTAAATGTTTTTAGAAAGAAGTTTCTCCTTTACTAAAACCAAATTCTATTTAGCACTATTTTTTGTATTGAGCAGAATAAAACAACAGAATTTAAAGGGAAATATTAGATTACTTGTGAGGGTTTCTGAGAAACAGCATGGTTGGGTATTTTTATCTTCATTTCCTTGTCTTTTGCAATTTTAATTTGAGAAAATGCACATACTGTGAGAAGTTCAGTTAAATATTTCATTGTTAGTGCATGCTGCAGAAAGAAAAAAAACCATAATATCTAAAGATCAGCTCATCTGTATTTGTTTCGGTGGGTAATTTTTTAGTGTAAATGAAAAAAAAATCAAGATTCCTACTGAGAGCAGACACTCTGAAAGAAGGCAAAAAGTAATAAAACACCTTAATGAATTCAGATGCTGGAGACAGAACTACTAAATAAAATACACAAGTGGGGGACTGTTGCCTTTTCTTCTGCTCTATAAATACAGGTCTGCAGAACTCAGATTTTTTCTGAAGCTGGAAGTAATAGCAGCTCCTATATCCTGGTTTTGAGTAAAACCAGCCATGACAACATGATCTCCTGCCCAGCCTGTGTGTTCTAGCACATGGACAACTGTACGATGACTCGCCACGCTTTTAATTGCAGCTTTGATCATTAAATCTCTTTTGAATTACTGAAGGCTCTATTCCCACTTTCCAGTTACAAAAACCACCAGAAAAGGATTTGAGGTTTCAGGTCAGAAAGTTCAGCTTTGCTTTTTAAATCCCAGCCTCGTTCAATGTGGATCCGTAAAGGGCTGCACACACCAAGACAAAAGCACAAAACAGATCACACCAGACCAATCTTCTTAGCCCTGAGCATCCTGTGCTGGCATCCACCTCTTCATCCTGTCTGCCATTTCCAGGCCAGAACAGCTGTTGCTTTGGTAACCCACTAAAAGCACTGATGCTTTCATTGTGGTCGGCCTGCTTCTGGCACTAATCACGGTCTTCACATTAATGAGATGCTGTTTATGTTTTCCTCAGTGGGATATTCTGCTCAATAGTCAAGGAAGGCACCACTAGATGGCTCAAGGGACTAGTAGGCTTCTCCTACTTCCCAAAAATCCCTAGGCAGGGGTCTGGGTGCTGGCCCCCAGAAGGCTGGGCCTCTTGTTTTGGCCATGGAGAAGCCATTTGGTCAACACAAGGCAGAACTCGGCTTTGCCCTGTTTGGAGCAGCCATCCAGCAGCAAGATCCCTGTGGCACCACACACTGACTGCCCTCCTCAAAAAAAGCAGCCTCCATGCTGCTGTACCCTGCACGAAGAAAAAATGGCGGATTTTGCCTCGTAAAAGGGCCCATCCTGTTCTGACAGAGCCCCATTTCTGCACGATGTGTCAGCAGTCAGCAGAGGAAAAGGATGGCCCCTCGCTGGCACTCTGAGTTTGTTTAGAAATGCTCATTCTGGCTTTTATCCCTTGCACAGCCACAGGGCTCCCAAAGCAACTCGTCAGTGACTTTTAATTCAAGCTGATGATTAACGCAGTTGGTACTCGTAATCACCAAATGTTTCCTCATTGATGTGAATCCCTTCCCTGATGGAAACTCAGGACCTTGCCACAGCCCAGCTTGCGAGGACATTTCCTCGGTGCAAAGAAGGAATTAGACATTAATGTAATGGACTTTTAAATCTCTCTGGTCATTGGCCCCAGAGAGGTGCATCCAACTGGATGCCTCTAGTAGTTAATTTGTTCCACAAATGGAGAGGGAATTTTTCTCTTTAGAAAGATTTTACTGGGACAATTTCTCTCCTAGCCAACATCAGTTTGACTTCTGCAGAGTCACTTTAGATTTGCAGTGATAAAAAGGAGGTAAAACTCATCTCCTTATTATACAGCTAAGCAGGTCTGCTCAGGGAACTGCAAAGAAAGAGCAGGAGGAATATAAGAGGAAATTACAAATAATGTTGATAAAAGCAGCAAAGAATCACATTTCTTATCCAAGTGTGTGACAAAAAGTTCTCCCAAAACAATTCCACCATTGTATGGTCTTTTCCTACAAGAGCACTTATTTCCTCTACTCCCACTCTTTGGCAACCCTCAGGTGGCCAGTCTTGCTCAAGTCATTTTCTTATGGGGGTGGGTAGGAATTGCAGCATTTTTAATATTTCCATTTTAATATTTAAAGTTTCATACACACATAATAAATACAGATTGATAAGCTACAGAAACGTGGTCAGCTTTAACTGAAATGCAGCAGGACAGCAGCAAATTTATCTGGGATGTTTGGAAATGAAAAATGGGTCAGTCCACTTACTGAAAGAAACCTTCTAGCTGCCAAGAGAGCTTTTGGGCAGCCAAAGACTCATAGGTAGGAGTCTCCATAAACCTTGTTTTTTGTCAGACTTTTTACAACAGGGCAACATAATCAGGTGAAATTAAAATGGCCCCATGTTAGTCAGCAAAAAAGAGGGCCCAGCCTTCAATTAGTGCCACCACTACTCAGCCATGTGAAAGAGAATATAATGGATCTTGGCTGATTTCCTGCCAAGTTTTCCAGACCTCACTTTACTTTTTTGACTTTACATGCAGTATCATATTTAGCAGGACTAATGAGCCTGCATTCCTCTAATGAGCCCACCCCAGCATATGAGGATTTGTTTTGTTCTCTTGTTAATGATCTCCTTTCCTCAAGAAATCAGTGTTTGAAAAGACACAGAATAAGGTCTTTGCAACACTTTCATTCCAAGGCCTCTGCTTTGCCCTCACTTTCAGAGCACACAAATGATTTTTGACTAGCAATTTCAGAGAAAATCCACAGAAAACATCTTTCTGCAGGACTGCAAATGATTCCACTCTTGCTGCAAGGGCCATGAGCACCTCAAATGGTTACTCTTAATTGGGGAAACTGATGGAAGGAAACAGAAGAGAAATAGAAGCAAAAGGTCAGCAGAATTCATACAAGAAATTCATGTTCTGGTTTCTAAAGAACAGGGTATGAACCAAAGCCATCCTTCCCCAGTGAGGAACTTCAGCATCACCTCTGGGAGGTCCGCTGGAGAAAACTGCAGCCTGGTTGGTCCCACCTTGACCCCTGGGAAGGTGATGATTTCTGGCATTTTTTGCTCCATTTCTGAACATCTGAAGGAAAAGAATGTGGCTGGGAGGAGTTGGTATGTGTGTGTAGGGGAGCAGTGCTGACATTCCTTCTCCTCAGAGACCCTGGGGGCACATTTTAGGTGTCTGAGAGCCCTTGGCAACAGGAGGAATTTGGTAGAATCAAGTAATCAAGAGCAAGAGAAGAACTTCACTTCTGAACATCACAAGAATCAACAGAGATAATGACTCTACTGTTTTCTTCAGACATTAGTATTAATAAAATTCACTCTGAAAAGGCCAAGACATTAAGTGCTAAGCAGATGATGAGCTCCAATTGCAGCAATTACTTATTGACTGTGTAATGTGCCCTGCTTTTTGCTAATGTCATCCTTGTCCTCTTCTCCTTTTTCCCTTCTCCACACATTACCCAAGCCTTTTTAGGCAATGGACTATGGAGTGACACTTCATGCATCCAGTCTCTCAAATTCCATTCTTACAGTGATTTTAATTTTTTTTGCCCCCCTTGTTTATTTATGGGGCTATGTGTAGGGTTTCCAGCCTCAAACCAGCTCTCTTTTCACAGAGCTTGTAGAGACACAACTTTTACAGGCACTTTTTATGCTTTTAGAAGTAAAATGATCCAACAGCTTCTGATATGTAAACCATCATAAGGTCATGTAAGTCTGTTTAATGTAAAATAAGTCAGAAAGTAAAAATTTAGGTATGAAAGGAAAAAGCCCAGGTACAATCTTGATCTAGAAGATCTGTGGTCTGAACAGATTGGTAATGCTGATTTCAGTGTTGAACCTTGCTGCCCTGGTGAGTATTCCCATTAATGGTAGCGTGGAAGTTTGCTGAGCCGTGAGAAGTTTCCAGTGCAGAAGGGTTCCTGCTAATTTCACTGAGTTTGAGAAATTACCAGAATATAGGCTTCATTAAGAGTTGCTTTTTTATGCAGATGACAAAGAGAAATTGCAGCCAGTGGTGTCTTTGCTGAGAAGACTCCATTAGACTTCCATTAGTTGCTAATAATATATCAAAATTATTTTTATAGGGTTAAGCTTGCCTCTTTCCTCATCCACCTGCCTTGCAGAGATAACCTCTAAGAATATCCTGTAGGACTGTCAGGCTCCAACTCAAAAGCTTTTCCTTAGCTAAATTTTCTAAACAATTCATTACCTATTAAAGATTGGTGAGAATACAGAGATATGGCCCTTTCTCTTTCCAATTTACATTCTCATAAAACTCCACTTAATGCCCATTCAGACCCTGGAATAATTTGATTTTTCTTCCATTATTACTATGCAAAGATATTCTGTATATTAGTGAAATATCCATTCATTCTTCAGAACACATTTGCTGTTAACTACACATACACTTAACTGTAGTTAAAGAATTGTTAATCAGACGTGTCACATATCATATTTGAAATATCCATTTTGTTTATTGTGTGTGGCATGGTTTTCAGAAGGTTGAACCTTAGTAGTGCATATTTCTACTTGAAGATGAAGATGCTAAGACATATATTTGTGAATGTGCACGTGTGGTTGGAAATACTAAAAGTTGATACTTCGTTTTCTTCTTAAATGCTCTGCCTTGAAGTGAAGCTTATCAGTGAATCTGTCAGGTCTAGTGGCAGCATCTGCTGCCTGACCTTTATCCAAGTGTGTTAGATTATTTTAATTGTAGAGCTGAGCATCACTGCTGGATAAATATGAACAGCAAAGCAGCTGACTTGGACTAAGTCTCACCAAGAGGCTTGTTCTATTTTTCTGCTTAAAATCCTGCTTCTGTAGGCTGAGTCCTGCTGTGAACTGGACTTCTCTAAGCCTGGAATTAGCTCCAATATCCTCAGGAGAAGGAGCAGGCAAATGATCTGTCCCTGGGAATTGGCATTGGTGACTTGACCAGGAAACACTGATGAGGTTCTACAGCTCAGACCTGAGTGTGAGACAAACCAAAATCCATGAACCTTCCAGCTGAGAGAGTCTGGCACAACAGATCCATGGCCACTTGGAGAGCAGGGCTGGCTCAGGCCACAATAACCAGCACAGCTGCTTGCATGGGAAGGTCAATGACTTTTTCTGCCACTATGGAATGATGTCTTCACACAGTACGAAATGCTAAATACTCATTTTCTCGAGCTAAATTAACATAATTTAACTGAGGGCCATGCATCTGCATTGTGGACTTTGTTTCATTGCAGGAGCTCTAACTGGTGACATGACCTCACCAGCACATTTGAATCCTCACTGCAGAGACCCTCTGAACAAAAGCCAATTTTAATTAGAATGTGAAAATTTCCACAAGGAGAGAGAATCAGACTTCCTTGTATGAAACCAGAAGATGCTGCAGTGCTCTCCAGAGAATGCTATATACATAGCCAACAATAACAAAAACAATGGCAGTTTTTTCTGGGAAATGTCTCCCAGAAAAAAAAAAAAAAAGGTGAAATGGGAGGGAGTTTTCATATTCTATTTGAATAATGCTAAATTTGCAGACATGGAATTTAGAGAGAGACAAAAACTATTAATTAGCATTAACATTCAAGTTTCAGGGAAAAAACAAGAGGGCATATCCATTTCCATTTGTGGAAACATCAAAACCCAACTGGACATGAGCAGCCTGCTCCAGCTTACCCTGCTGGAGCAGGAATGATGGAACAGACCCTGTCCAGAGGTCCCTTCCAACATACATGATTTTGTGATTCTGTGACACTGAGTATCAGAATGGGCTTTTTCTTCATGTTTTCAAAGGGGGTTGGTATTTCTGCCTTAGGCAGGAGGGGAGATTTCTCTTCCAAACTCAATGGTTCTAGTTGAGAAGTGCTAAAATACTTTTAGAAGTTTTAAAGTGTTTTGAGTTGGCATTTCAGAATGACACAGACGAAGTATAATTTTTCTGAGCTGGGGTGACAGAAAAAATAATAAAACCTAAGTGACTTCCGAAAGAAAAGAGATCATGAAGGTTGGAAATGACTCCTAAAATCATTCAGCCCAGCTGTTTACCCAGAACCACCATGTTCACCACTAAACCATATCCTTAAGTCCCACATCCACATATTTTTTGAACTCTTGCAGGGATGGTTATTCCACCATTTCCCTAGATAGCCTGTTCCAATGACCTTTCTGTTTGAGTCAAAAAGGTTTTTTTTGTTTTGCCAAGATAAGTTGATATTTTACTATTATTTTTAGGTTCAGCCCTAGAAACAAGATAAGAAAAATTTCCATCTCAGCTTTTAAATACAGTTACATGAAGGTTCTTGATCTCTAGTATAAGTTGTATGCCAAAAAAAAAAAAAAACCTAAGCAAGTGAAACCACACACAGGAACTTTTTTCTGGGTTTTGGGTGCTTTCAAAGCCCAGAGATGCCCCAAAAGCAATTTATTCCAAGTAACATGAGATATAAGCAGCCTTAATTTAACATTTCAAGTTGTGAAAGATGAAGTATCAAATTCCCATCTCATATTTGCTGCTTAGATTTGTCCAAACAAATCAGCATATTTCAGGAACATTTCCACTTTCTTTCATCTACCTGGTTATTCCAGAAGGCTTAACATGTACTATTTCCTTTTCTTATCCAACCACTTGAATAACATCTGCCCTCTTCGTCAGCTTCCTAAAATAACCACCTTTGGCATCTTAGAAAAGATTTTTCATTCTCTGGTGCAAAACAGCAGCCAAGTAATGAACTGAGGGCTCAGCCCAGCAAATATTTAATTTGGCAAGTGCTAGGTTTTAACTTGTGATATTTCAGCTTTGCATTCAAATGTCCAAAACAGGTGATATATCCGTAATGCAAAAAGCTAGAAGCAAACACCACAGCATTTAGAAAATAGCTGCAGGGTTTTTTGCTATGGAAATTATTTGTGCTTAAAACATCAACCCAGAGTAATTGTATATTTTGTTTAGAGTGACAGCTGAATTTTTCATGTATTTGCTGCCTTTTGATGGCAGATAAGTGGGAAGGAAAATGCACTCTCTGAAGGCTTTTATCAGAGAAAATCACAGTCAGAAAATTGCACCATGTAGCACAGCAATATTTCCATACTTTACTGCACTTACAGAGAGAAAACTGTTATTAAGGCTAACAGGGTGTCATGTAAAAAGAGATGTTTCTTTTCATAGATCCTTTATTTGGCCAGAATGTTCCCCCTACCGTTGCAGGGGTTGGGAGGCCATTGCAGCAGGATTTAAAGCGTTAGACTTTTCACTGAAGTGCAGCTAATATTTTAACAAGGGGCTCCAACAAAATTCCTGCTGGCTTTGTATACTGTGATAAACCCCAGGATGGGACAGACTCACCCTGGGGAATCTATTCACCTGTGTTCCCAAGGGCCAGTATCCTGAACCAAGGAGGGAGCAGAAATCCATCCCTAAAGCCTTGCCTTGCTGCAGAGAGCTCTGTTGTTCCCAGAAGATGGGGATTGCTCGTCTGGTGCCTTTCACACCTGGTTTGTTGGGCAGACATTTCAGAGAGCATCAGTAAAGGCAGCTGGGCCACCACCCACTGAAAGGAGCTTCAGGAGAGGTGCTTGTTTTGGAGTTCTCTGGAAGACCTCAGTCTGCTTGAAAGGGAAAGAACTTGTAAGGGACCAGACTGGAGAAAAATGGGGTGGGCTCCAGCTCAGGGGCTCTGTGGTCTGCTCCTGCTGCTGCACTGACTCACATTTACTGAATCTACCAATGCCATAATTGCCTTCTGCTAAGCATGAGCCCTGACTCATAGTAAGAGCTGCTATTTCTACTGCTAGGGATGAAATTCCCAATGGACAAACCCCTGTGGATTCACGAGAATCATCACAGCAGCTGTAAAACCGTTCCATCTCCCTGTGACTCAATCGCGCTGCTAATATTTCAATTATTTGCAAGTTTTGTAAACAAAGCTATTCTGGGATGCTTTGGAAGCACCAATCTCCCTCTCCACAGGCCAGCAGTTAGTCATGGCTTCATTCATCAGAAGCCTCTTTATTTTGCAAAGCTCTCACCTCACCACTGTTCTCAGCTGTGCTGCAGCTACTCCTCCGCATTCCCTTCACATGCAGGAGCACAGCATCTCCCAGATCCAGTCCCCAGTGCCATTCTGTTTGCTCTCTCCATGGATTATTGCAATAATAAAAACAGCAGCTGCCTGAAGCAGACTTCTTCCCAGCAGAGGGGTGAGAAATATCCAAGCCTTCTCTGCCATCTTAGCTTGGCAAGTGACAAGATCTGCACCCATTTTGTTCCTTTAAAGTGACTTGAAATTTAAAAAATCCCCAATTCTCAAACCCTGTTTCTAATCCCAGAGCAGTATTAGCACAAACATAGGTGCACCTTCATCCCACTGTCAGGGAACATTAAGTGAAAGAATGAAGAAAAATTTCTCTTTCCCTGACTATCCCAAACAGCTTGAAGCTGCAAGCTGTAACTGGAATTACAGCAGGCCCCCAAAGTAACATTGCAAATAATTCCCAGTCCAAACCTTTCACTTTGCAAGCACAGAGCAAGATCACAGGCTCCCCACAAGACCAGGGAGGTTTCCTGGCATGTACTAGGGACAGTTTGTTTTCATTAGGAAGAACTTCCTTGTGGGATGTTGTACAGATTGACCCCCAGACCTGAAGAAAGCAATTTGAACCTGCTATTAATCAAGTCAAATAACTCATTTTTGCAAGTAAAACATCCTGAGCTATGGTCTTTGTGTCCCTGGCATAACATCCTATAAAAGTCCCTCCTTCTGATGAAACCTCCTCGTGGTGGAGTAATTGTTTTTATTCTCCACACAGCTAACTATTTGCCTTTGTGTTTCGTATTATGGATTTCCTCTTTTAATTACCTGAACCCCACTCAGCATTCAGAAATATCAAGCACAGCACTATGAAACAACATTTTTTTCTTGTACTGACAATACTCAACTCTTCATCCACCACTTCAGCAAGGAGTTGTTTTTACTTTATTTGGGATACTTCAGCATTTCACTAGAAATGGATAGAAATGCTGCAGATTTTATTTTCTTCTTAGTAATTGATCAGATGGAATGGAGATAGCTCAATAAAAAATAAAAACAGAAAAGTATATTCTTATAAAAGTGTCAGTTCTTCGACAAGTTGAGCTTAATTTTAGTTTAATTTTGATTTCATAGAGAAAGAGAGAATAGGTCTAAATGGACAAAACTCTCAGAGATTTCACTGTGCAAACTAGTAGCCAAAACCACACATTCTTGACACACAAAATAGAGGACAGTCAATGCCTCTTATGAAATCATGACTGTTTTCTTTTATGTTTCTCTTCTTCCATTTAGGAAATTCATTGTTTCTAGTTCTTTCACAAATGAGGTAAATACAGGTATAGATCAGGACTTTAACGAGAAGGAGGAAAATGGTACAGAAGTATTGGGAAAGCCCACAGGCTGACTTGGATGCATGTAGTTTTACAGGTATTTTAGTTGCTGTTGCTTTACAATAATAGATCCAGTAGGGTTATGTGTCCAGTGTATTTCATTCTGGACTTTAGCAGATAACAGACCTCCTTATCTTTTCCCCATTTAAAAAAAAAAAAAAAAAAGTAAGCCCTATTTCCTGCACTTTTGCTTGGAAGCTATCACTTGAAAAAGTGATAACTATAGAAAAATAGTGTAGGAATGTGAATAAATGATATTATACAGGTTTTCAAAAGAGAAATATTGAAAGAACCTTGCAAATCACATAGTTTATTTCCCTGAAAATTAAAGGCCAAGAGGCTTTTGCAACATTTTAACATAATTTTAAGGCAGCGTTATATGAAATAAAAATTATCTGAACACTCTCCTGTCTTGTAAAGAGGATTAAAAAAATTAAGCAAAACATGCTTTCCATTGTATCATTTGATACTTGATCACAGAACTTCAACTACTGCTACCAGAAGTACCATTTCTCCATATTTATGGTTTTTTACATAGTACCACAGGAAAATTTAGGAGTTTACCTGCAGAGCAGGATATCAGCATTGCTATGTCCAACTCTGTGTACATGTGTGCAAAGACAGGGAAGCAAATTAGAGGCACTTATCACCTTGCTTTTCTGACTCTAAGAAGGTGAAGTGGAGGATCTTCTAGAGGAGCAAAACGTTCTTGCACAAAACTCACTCTCACAGCATAAATAACTTCAATATTAACAATTCATTTCATTCAAACTGAGAAGTGGTTTGGGATAAAGGCACTATCATTTCCCATGACTATCGTACTCCACAAACACCAGGAGACACTGAGATCACTGAGATGGAACTTTTTTCATTTAACAGGAGAAAATGCTACTCTGGAAGCAATCAGTGGTCAGCAGAACATAATAGCAGCTGACATTTCAGGTCAATATGAAAGCAGTTTGGAGCCAGCCAGTTTGGAAGGGCTCCAGTTTGTCACTTCATTGCTAATGAAGACAATGTTGCAACATGTTTTGTTTAATATAAAAACCAGGATAGAATCATGGGAGACTTATTTCCCTCTCAACTTCACCCCCCTCCAATCCTCTTTCCAAATGCAATTGTTCTATTTTTAAAAAGCTCATTTGTTCTTATTGTTCTTGCATCAAGCTGGCAGCTCTCTCATCTGTCTCCCACTGTGCTTAAAAAGAGGATCCTGCAGTCCCAAACACAGTCCTGATGTTTCCACTGAAGTAAAACACATCTGCAATGACAGCTTTCACTTAGGAGTGAAGCTGCTTTTTAAAAAAATGACAACCTCTCTAGTCAGATTTCAGATGGATTTATCAAAAAGAAAAACCAAAATAAAACCCCAAACCACTGCCACCTCCTTCAAGGTACCAGGATGCTCATTGGTTAAGACATTAAACAAAGTTTGTTTAAAGAAATCCGAGCTTCATCATGCATGTGCTTTGAGAGCAATACCACACAAAAGTGGTTGGGAAAATGAGTCTGCCTTTAGGGCTGCCCTTCACCCAAAATCCCACAGCAATATCTTGAAAAAACCCCTAGCCCAAGGAGATCCCATGGGATCCCTCAGATCTGTGATGGTAATATCAGATGAAACACCCCTGGAAAATTGCTGCTTGTTCCATGTCAGCTAGGAAAGAGACAGAAAGCGAGCAGGTAACCAAACCAATGTGCTAAAGTAACCATTTTCAGGGTTTCAAACAGAATTCTTGCAAGTGACTAAAGACTGATCCACTACTTTGCAGCTTCCATTGCAGGGAAAAAGAGTCTCATGGCCAAAATCAAACCACATGCGCCTTTACTTGCCTAATAGCAATGAAATCTGATGGAGAGAGTCAGAAATGTACCACATCATCAGTCCAGGTCCCCTCATATTCTCTGCTGCCTTAGGTTTTGGCTGTCCTGTTGAGGGCAGCAAGGCCTTCAAAGATGGAATTGGCTCTGCTGAAACACAGTCCCCCCCAGAAAAAGAGCTTTTTTGTTAGATGAGACCTCAGGTGCAAAGCAGTGTAAACGCTGAGCAGCTTTCAGACCTGGCACAACCTCCATCAGTCTCTGACCCTAAACATGTGCAGCCTGGTTCTGTCAGTGGATTCCATCACCATCGTTTGGGAATCAGCTAAGAGGCCCCAAGACTCTTTGGCCTTGTGGAAAATAAAGATTGAGTCACTTTTCTCTCTCTTTAACTTTTTCCCTGTGAATCAAGTCAGAGGCAGAGTAGATACACACTTGCCCTCAGTGTGTTTCATGGAATAAACAGGTTTGACAGCTGAGAATTTTTGGCACACAAACTTGCATTTTTTTAAAGAGGCTTAAAGCAGACAAACAGCCAGGCTACTCTCCTCAGAGGAGCAAATCCTGAGAAGATTTTTTTTTTTCTTATTGCATTAATGAATATTCTGTCACTTTAGCAGGCCAAACATAATAGTTCAAACTGCTATGCTGAGACTAATTGCCCTGTCATTTACAATTAGAGGTGTTAATATGGTCATTAAGAAGTTACAAATGGCTCCTGAACAGCCTCCCAGGTCAGCACGGCGTACAGAGCACCCTGGCAGAGTAGCAGAGGGAGTTAGAGGTTGGGGACCTCAGCAGGTCTCGGTGCCATGAGAAACCTGACAAGGCAAGAAGGTGCCACAGCTTTCCTTCCTGCAAAACCCTTGCTGGCTGCTCAGCAGTGAAAATCAGCCCAGCTCAGAGAGGGCTGGCACCTCTGCCACGCCTGCCAGCCCACTGACTCCCTCACTTCAAGGGCTGTCAACCCCACCAGCCCTTCCCTCCAGGAAGCCAAGCAAGGCGTGTGGTGCCACAACCTCCTGGCAGCAATTAGCCATCAGAATCAGACTGAGAGTTCACCTATAATCTGTTCAAGTGGAAAGGCCATCTTGTAATTAATTTCTTCTGTCTGCAGAGCAGCCGACAGACAAGAGGGGGGACAGTGAAGCTTTTAATCCATATTCCATGGCTCGAGAGTGCAACTGCACTCACTCACACAGACAACTCCTCTCTGCTAACTGAGCTGTTAAAGCGTGGTCGGTGTCAGCTTGGAGAGGGCAGCTTGTGGAATTGTGTGCCATATTAGCTGGAAGAGGCTGCATTTGCATGGAAGACTCCAGTCTCCAGCTACATCCTACTTGGAGATAATCTGGAGCCACTCTGTTTCAAGAGGTCAGTTTTTAAAGAGGCAGGAACAAAAACATCCCTCTCTAAAAATAAACCAATTCTTGTGAAAAGGCTTGGCATCCCCCTGTCAGGTTTCAGTGACTGGGAGAGAGAGTAGTCTGTCTGGTGTTGGCTTCCAGCCATGAGGAAGTTCATATCTAATATAATCAAGTCACATTAGAAAAAACTGAGCAGATAAGAAGCCAAATGCAACTCATACCACAAAGCCTCCATTGAAAATGTGTTTTGACTTCAGAAGGGGGACAGGAAAAAAGAAGAAAGGATTAGAGATTCAGGGCCCAGCGATCCTTTCAATTGCCCCAGATTTACAACCATTATACTCCAGAAGAGTTGATCCAAATTCCACTTTGCTGTGAGAAAGGCAAGTGCTTAACTTACATCAGCTGCAAAAACATTTCCGATTTCTTATCTCTTTCCTAATTGCCATTCAGAGGACAGTGTGATGTGTGTCACGTCCAGCCTTTACCCATTTATTCTTGAAGGTTAAAAATGTCACAACGGGTGTGGAGCAACCAGAATTTAAAAAAAAAAAAGTTTGTAGATACAGAAGTCTGTTATTGCAAGTCCAATGAGAAAATAATGCTCTCTTTGTACTTGTTTTCCCTTGACAGACAGCTTAAATTAGGTTGCTGAATAACTTGGTACATGGTACAACAGTAAAGCTGTCACAAAAGCATGTTAATCAAAGCACAACTGATACTTGACATCCCCTGGTGAAAGGCATTTTTACGGTGTTTCATTAAAATTGAAAGGAGGATTAAGAGGCCTATTTCTTGATTAATGTCTCTCTCTGACTGGGAGATGTAATCCTATCCATAACCTCAAATTACTGGAAACAAAATTAAATTTCTGCCAGCAGATCATTCCGAGCACATATGACACAGGGCACAAAAGTGTTCATTTCTTTACAGTTTTTAACCAGCCTGGAGGCCCTTTGAGTTGCAAACACCACAATGGGAACTCCAGCGATGCTCCAGGCTACAGGAGATGCTGTGGAATAGCCTCTGAGACCTATAGGAGTTGGGCAAACATTTTGAAAACCGCTTTTAGTGCCAAAAATTATTATAAAGTGATACAAGGAAATCCTTGGCAACAAAGTAAATCAGATTGATAGAGACAGAGAAAATTTCAAAGAGGCTGAAGTTTAGGGATAAAGTATTTGACCACCCTTGCATGCCACACCCAGAGGAAGAGGGAAATACTGCAGTGGACAGGGCATAGCAGGGTGTTACTCAAACGTGCTCAGCCTTTGGGAAGAGAAGAGGCAGCCAGTCTGGAAAGAACACAGTATTGGGATTTCTGTCAGGACACACCATGGCTCTGCTCGCTGCAGGGACCCTCCTGGGACCACAGCTCTCCCTGGTGACCCACAGCGTGATGAGAAGTGGGCTCTTCCTCCCCACCTGCCCTCCCTTGGCTCTGCAATGAACCAGAGCAGGGATTCTGTGTCAGGAGTGCAGGTTCCAGTAGTCCCCACGGCCCAGCCCGCAGGGCAGCGGGCTCCCTGCCAGCCCCCACAGCCTCTGGCACATTTGCTTTCAAACCCCTGGTATCAGCAGTGCTTGGAGCCTGTGTGTGCCCAGGAGAAGGAACAAAAGATGATAAAACCCACACTAATTTCAGCCTGCCCCACACCAGACAGGGCAAAGGCAGTTCCAGGTCAGAAACTCAGCTGCAAACACAGTCCCGGCCACCTGCCAAAATCCCCATTTCACAGCATGCTCTGCTCACACTCCATGGCAGAATTCTGCGTGGCTAAATCCCAAGAAGCCTAAAACAGCTGCATATCCCATTCAAACAAAACAAACCCATGCCTCAGTAGCCCATTTCAGCAGCACATGTCCCCTGAACAGACTGGTTCTTCCAAGAGCCAACTCCAAGTGGGTTTTTGTAGCAGACCTGGCAGCCATAATCTGCCTTTGAGAAACCAGATTAGATAAAATCACTTGTAGTTCTGCTGTTTCAGCCACTTCACTCTTGAAATGTTCTCTGCCTGCCTCAGCCTGACGGTTCATCTTCAGAAGACAATAGTTGAGCTAGAAGCCTAAATTCCAAAATGCTCAAGAGTCGGACTCTCAAGAGTTGCTCCTCATATCTCTGGGCTTCAGTAGTCCACTCACTCCCAAGGCCATTAAGATTTAGTGCCAGGAACAATTTATTCCACTAGATAAGGGCTAGAACTTTTCCAAGCACAACCTACATGCTCTGAGACGTTAACAAGTCACCTAAGGCTACATCATGTTTCAACTTTGATCTCCTCTTTGGTTGGTCTGAATATCACTTCCCACATCTTTCCTCTCTTCAAGGCAGCGCTGTGCTGCAGGGGGAAGCCCTGGGATCTCAGTCTCCTTGGAGGCACTGCCACAGGCCCCACTACTCATCATCTCTGCCTGCCTGGTAGTCCTTACATCAGCTTGGAGTCCTGCTTAGCCATGAATAGCTAGAAAATTTGCTTAAACAAACAAAAAAAGAAAAAACCAAAAGATTCGTGTAACACTCAGCTCTGAAAGATGGCATAGCGTTAAACACTTGTTTTTAAAACAACATTCAAATGCGTTCACATATCTGATTTGCATCCTGAACAAGCAGCCTTACTCCAGATTTCTGCAAAGAGGATGAGATTGAAACCCATCCACCCCCTCCTTACATTTTTCATTCCCCACTGACTCCTTGGCATCTCTGTTCTAAACACCTCTGTTCTCACCCCTGTTTACAGGATCAGGTTAAAGCAGCCTGTGAAAAAAAGGCAGAGTTCAAGAAATGGATGTGGCTGTGTTATCCTCAGAGTGCTTTCAGGGCAGTAAATATCAGGACTCTCCTCTCCCTCCCTTATGCAGCCCAAGGTACACAACAGGAGAGCACATCTGAGAGATGAGCTTTGAGATACAGCCTTTTATAGTAGCTGCAATAATTTAATAAGCTGCAAGCTGCTCCCAGAGCACAGTCATGGCAGAGAGGGGTTGTTGTTGTTTTAGCCTTTGCAGCTTTGCTAAGCTTTGAACTGAGGGTATTGGGTTGAACAGCAATAAATGCACTGTGAGTTGTCTAATATTTTCCATTACACGAGTTATATCATGTAATCTTACACCTGCCATTTCTTATTCTTATACTATGTCCACTGCTTGGGAAAAAAAAAAAAGAGATGGATCTTTTGTTGCTATTTATAACATGCCAATAGATCTCAGTGAGTTTTATCAAAGGGCAGGTTAGAGTAATTAAAAATCTAGTCAGATTATTTAAAAAAAAAAAGGAAGGGTGTATCAGGCATTCAAAACCTTCAGGGTGAAGTTGTCTGGAGCAGTATTGAAATACTTCGTTGTTAATTTCACATTGAAAACTCAATTTATTCTCATGAAATAACTTCCTTATTTGCAATCTAACTTGTAAGAAAATATTTACACCACATACACTGGCTTATTTATCTATTCAGTGAGCCATATGGCATCAAGACTGGCAATTTAAGTGGGAACAGACAACAAATAAATGGTGCAGAAAGCTAAGCCTTAGAGAGCCACAAAGGCTGGTTCAGAGATGAGCTCGAATAGAGACTAGAAGAACCATTTCCCAAGGCATGAGAGGAGCCTCAGACAGAGTCATTGGGGAAGCCACGGGACCCTCAGAGGGCTCTGCTGCTCCATTACAGGTGTGTCGGTGTGCAGACCCCAAACCTCTGGCCCTGCTGGGTCCAGCAGCTCACCGAGCTCTGCACAAACCGTGCTGGAGCATCAGCCCCTCCAGCCCTGCCCGGCAGTGATTCCAACAGCTCTGGAAACAGGAGCAGTCCCGAGGGAGGCCCAGCAGGCTGAGCATCACCAAGCACAAGGACCCAGCACCCCTGGATTCTGGCTGTGCCCGCGGCAGATGGACAAAGCAGGCTGAGGCTGGTGCAGCCATTTGCAGCAATCTGGCAAAGCTGAGCACAAATCAGTGTCCTGAGGATGCAAAACCTGCCTGGCTGCTCACTCCCTTGGGCTTCTCCTATTTCTGGTGCCGGTGAGGGGGGAGGGAAGAATGTAAAACAAGATTCCTCTAGCTGCCCTGATCTATGTTATGCCCCTTTTAAGATTTCTCCTCACATTTCTAAGTACAGACATGGCCCTCACTGCACAATGTGGGCTTAGACACCTACCAGGGACATGGTTATCCTGCTTATTTGGGCTCAGTAGGAAACAACAGCAGGGGCAGTGGGGAAATGGGAGCTGCCAGAGGGAGGAAGGGGCAGATTTAAATTTCCTGCATTTTAGCAGGGCTAGAAACAGTTAAATGGGTCACCCCACTTTGATGGGTTATCCCATTATTGAAGTTGTAAGCAGTGTTGGAGCATAAAGGTTTTGGGCACAAAAATGTCTATGGTTATTTTTGGAAAACAAGTCTAACATAAAGTCTGAGTGGAGGGAAATACTGGAGTGATGGGAATTTTAAAAGGCCCAAGGTATAAGCATTTACACAGCAACTTGGTTTAGAAACCAAGAAATAGGAAGATAAGTTTAGTTTATTACGAGGTTCATTTCTTTTTAGATTTCTAAAGCAGAGTGTTTTTATCATGTGAAACGATAGTCACTGCCACAGCTAGTTAAATATAACAAGTGGGAGAGAGAGGGGAAGTAATTCTGAAACCTTTCTAAAATGAAAGTTTTCTTCTCTACTTGGGAGCCATAAATAAAATCAAGTATTTGCCCTCAGGGAAGAACTTAACACTACTCCAATTCAGCCGAAGGAATCTTTCACCAAGGCACGTCTTTGCCCTCACTGCTGCTGTGCCTTCTCCTCACTCTCTTCTCTATGGGAGTCAAAGCCACTCTGCATTTAATAGCTGTGCTCTACCAAAAGTCACCCTGAAGGAGCCAACAGAGCCAATAAAACCTGGACAAGGCTGATTTCTAACAGCTGCAGTTCCCTGAAGCAGGACTTCAGCCTGCAAGGCTTATCAGGCAGCTGCACACCCCACCGAGCCTCAACCTCTGTCCATCACTGCCCAAGGCTCTCACAGCACCACCAGCCTGTTCCTCACAGCACAGGGAAAAATCTGCAGAGCTTTTTGCTGATGCAGGATTGGTTCCCCCCTTTTCTACAAGAAGCTATTCCAGGTTGGAGGGCTTATTTCAGAAAGGGTTCCCAGCGAACCAGTTTATCACACCGAGAAGCATTTGCAAACCAAGTTCATTTTCCCCATCCATCTGAAAACTGCACAGAAGCCAAACAAAATCACATGTGAATGTCACAGTTTGCCCGTTCTTCTTTCACCACAGTGAAATTCTTCCTTCCTTCCCTCAAAAGCAAAACAAACCCTGGAACCAAAAGCAAATCTGAACCTTTAATGAAGCTGGGAAGGACAATGCAATGAGTTGAATGATGACAAGATGGCCAAAGACTTTCTATAGTCAGTCTTAGGTTAGCCACAAATCCAAGAGCAGCAGGCCAAAATTCTTTTTAATTCCATCTGTATAAAACCAAAGTCACTTTCCAGTGAACTCAGTAGTGCTGCTCCAAATTTACTACAGTATAATTCAATGTAGTGTGGAAAAGGAATGTATAAACAAGGTCTTATTCAGGCTGGCTTGTGACAAATGGTGACATTTTCTTCTTGGAATAAAACCTGTCAAAATCATGTAATTAAGCAGAAAATGCCTTTGCTGTACATAATTTATTTGCAAACACCAAAAACATCCTATATGAAGTAAATCCGTGTTCTTGTTTTCCAAAATTCTCATTTGCAGCATGAGTTACACTCTCCATCAGAAGAATTTCAACAACCAGGCTGCCTTAACCTCGAAACAAGTGAAATAATCCAAAAGTGTGTGCAGCAGTAAGGGGGTGCTGAGGCAATACCACAGTCTTGTTTCCAGCCTGCCTCCCTCTGCATTCCTGTTTTGACTGTGTGTTCACCAAAGGTGAGTGCTCTTCCAAAGGTGTTACACCTCGGAGCAAGATAAACCAACCCATGAATAGATGCACCTGCAACTGTTCACAGGCTGTTCCAAAGCGTGTTACAACTTCTTTGCAAAGAAAACAAACCACACAGGAGCATGCTGGCACTGTGAAACAGTCCGGGGAAGACTTGGTAGCTGTTTTTAAATAAAAGCTGCTAGCACAGCAGCTGCTGTTGAGGGGTGGGATTGTTCATGTTGGGTACAGCTGCCTTCTGTTCCCTCTCGAGCTGTTGTTAAGAACTCTTACTGTACAGAGGACCCCGAAGCTCCAGAGCTCAGTCCCCCAAGTCAGCAGGGTGCCCCAGAGCCTGCAGAGAACAGCAGCTTCCATTACTTCCCAACACTCCATCAGCAAAATGACCCAAATCCTTCACAAGCAGCAGAGAGGAGAATCTTAAAAAAAAAAAAAAA
>WEKY01043566.1:224438-278480 GCA_013390045.1 Picathartes gymnocephalus
AAACCCAAAAAAAAAAAAAAAAAAAAAGCAAAAAACATCCCAAACCTCTCCTTCAACTGCATCCCACATTCAGGTTTCCAGAAAAATGGACAGCCCCACAAGACCCAGCTAGGAATGTGCCTACAATAGCATGGAAATAATAATACACCAATATTCCAATTCCAATAGCAACATTGGAAAACGCTGAGTTTGCCAAAGCTGATTCATGTGTCTGAGGGAGGGGAGAGGAACAAAAGGTGATTTTGACACATCTTATTCCTGCCTCCTGTTTTTCTCTGCTTCTTTGAATTTCAAAATTCAAATGCTATAATTGGAGTTGAGTGAAAAACAGAACTTGTGTCATATGAGAAATTGACATTCTGGCATGTTTTTCCATTGAATCAGAACCAAAAAAAAGTTAAAATTTCTCATGCGGTGACAAGCCAAAAAAAATCCAGTTTTGAACCCGTCCATATTGATACAATTTAAAATTTTGTTTTGAGAACATCAAAGCAATGTAACAAATTAAATCCTGCTAAAGTATATCAACATTTTGTGTGAAGAATCCAAACAAACACAGAAACAAGGACTTTACCTTTCCAAAGCAAAACAAAAATGTTCCTCGGCTACAAATATCTGTGTGATTGACACCTCTCAGTAAGACATTCTGATTCTGATGAAGTTTCATTTTCTGACAGAAAATTGTTCCATCAGAAATTTTAACGAGCTTTCCTTCAATACAAACACGTCCGTGTTACTCATGCCTAGGAGAAAATGTCACTTTGCAATATTTTGCTTGGTTAGGTGCCTCCCCATCAGGATGAGGATATTACAGAGTCTGCCTTGGTTTCTCCACATTCCCCCCTCCCCATGCACAACATGCACATCCATCACCTGATTAAAAACATTATTTATCTTTATATAAAAACTTATATTTCCTAACAAGCCAAGACATTTATAAATAACTTATAATACTACAGCTGAGTGCTAAACATCATGATTTAGGATGAAAGAAAGAACCATTCTGATCATTGTCCTTTAGTATTTCAAAACCCATTTTTCATGTTTATTTGCTGTCACTGGTGATAACTGATTGCCTTGCTGCATTGCATTTCCTCTGCAATGGTGAGTTGTTTGCAAAAGGAATGGAGGACAAGCTGTCACATCAAAGAGAAAAGACTGAAACCCACCAGGAGGTGAAGCAAGGGTTTATTGTCTTTTGCCCTGGGTTTTGACAGTTAATTAGCTCTCATCCAATTTATGCTTGTGTGGCAGCTACACCAGGGTCACCAGCAACAACTCCAAGGTGAGGCCAACGCAAAGGATACAAGACAGGAAAACTTGTGGCAGAGCCCCAGCAAAGCAAAGGGCTTCATCTCTCACCCCCAGCCACGACTGACGGACTCGTTCCCTAACAAAGCCTTTGACTTGTTTATTTTTATCCCTCACCACACCGAGGATTCTTTCAACAGCTTTGGGCACTGTGGAATTGCCAAAGTGGCTGCTAAATTAAGCAGTCAGAGTAGCAGCTTCTGTGGAAAAATGCTGCTCCTTCAACTTTCTTTCTGTCAGCTGCCTTGGGCAGAGGAAGAGGAGGAAGATGACAATGACAAGGTGGTAATGAAGGGCATCACTGAAATGCTCAGCAGGGCTGGACTTCACTGCCTGCTCTTCAGGACCTTTCAGAACCTCAGCCACATCTTCTGGCACCCAAATATTTTTCAGGACTTGGCAAAGCAAATATGCTTTCCCCTCTTGTTACCTGTTGCTTTCTCTGCCGCTTTGGTGGGCTTTGCCATCTGCACACGTTTTACTTTCTCTGCCAGTTTGAAACCCCAGGTGCAGGGAGAAAGCAGTGCCCAAACTGTGCTCCTGGGGCACAAAAGCAGGATTTTCACATCATAGGATAAAACCTTTGATCAAATCACATGTCTTAGCTGCAATAAATCCTGGAAGAGTGCTGCCCTGCTCGATGCCTAGTGAAAATCAGTGAGGTCTCACCTCTGAAAAAAAGCTCTGGATCAATTTAGAGGTCAGGTGAGTGTCTCAGGGGAATATGACAGACAGTAGCACCAGAAAAAGAATTGGAAATGAGATGAAAATTCACTTTGTGTTACATACCCACTGAATGGGAATTTCTAGACATAACGGAGTCAGTCAAGGCTCAGACTGGAGGGGCAGCCTTGAATACTACAGAGATCCTTGGCAATGTCCAAGATGTGCCCCATTTCCAAGTGAAATCTTTATACCTTGTAGAAAGCACCTGCTGCCTCAAAAAACAGTTTCTTTTTTAGAATTACCTGTTCAGCCCTTACCCAAGCAGAGCAAGGCAGTTTCTAGGCACACAGGGAACATCATTCCTGCAGAGACACTCCTAAAGAGTCAGCCTCATTTAGCCACATTAAATATGGAAAGCACTGCACTAAGACAGCATTGGCACAATATGCAGCTTCCTGTCTCAATATCCCAGCTTCCCTGCAGCTGGATCCTGATGAGATCCAGGGGCTGAATCAGGGCTTCCTGTTCCCTGCTGCCATGATGGGATGCTGTAAGTCCATCCCACCAACGATGCCACAGTCCTTTATGTCCTCTTTGTAAAATACATTGAGAAGTCACCACTAAATTGAAAGTCTGAAGCACAGAATCATCCGACTTTTTATATTGAACTCAGTTCTGGAGAAATCTTTCATTAAGTGAGCCAGTCAATTACAGGGGTGGCCCCAAACAACCTCTGAGCTACCACAGCCAGCAATCAACCCCCTAGTTAAAACTACTGGAGCAGCCAGGATTTAAGAACTATTGAGATGCAGCAACACACTCGTGTGAATCATCTGTAGCAACTGAGCTTGGGTCTCAAGGATGCAAAAGGCTGAGCGGTTCCAGGTGACCATGAAGAGCCAGTCCCCAAATATTGGGCCACCAACAGCAGGGGAGCCAACACCTTGCCCAATCCCACTTGGAAGTACCAACAGAGTTGCCCTCTCAAATCACTGAATCACAGAATTCAGAATGATTTGGGTCGGAAGGGACCTTAAAGATCATCTATTCCCAGCCCCCTGCCATGGACAGGGACGGCTGCCACCCCACTGTTGCTCAGAGACTCATCCAACCTGGCCTTGAACAGTCCCAGGAATTCAAAGCAGTAATGCCTCTTTCGTCTGACGACAAGAAGCTGAGACCCACCTCTCCTGAACACCTACAGCTAGGTGTGATGATTCTAGCTCCTATAGCCCACTCCTAATATCATCTGAAATACCCTTCCACTCTGCAAACCCCACTGCTGTCTTAATGAAGGACGGACGTGAACACAACTTGTATCAAGGAGCTCTCATGGGATGCACACAGCAAGCAAAACAACAGACTAAACGGAGTGTGTGGGCTGGTGCCACTGTGTTTCTCTCAGCTGTGAGTCATTGTGTGGGGTAGAAAACTGCCTTCCTCCCCCAAAATATCATGGAAAGTAAGCAACGCCTCACGTTACAGCAAGAGAGGCTCTACATAGCAGGGGCCGGAGCTGTGTTACTCACAGGGAGCCTGAAGAATTTGGCAACATCGCAGCCAAATCTGTCACTGACACTTCACACAGGCCATTGAGCAACCAGCAGAAGAAAATCATTTTCAGCCAGTCTTGATCCAGCAAGGTTCCGATAAGAAATAGGATAAAGACCCTTTCAATTCAAGGTCGCCTACCTCCTTTCTCTTGGGTTCTTTGAAAGATCCTTCCCAACCTCCTCCCTTGCTCCCGTGAGCGCTGTGCACAGCTCAGGTCCTTCCCCCGGGGTGACGTGGTGTGACACTGCTGCCTGGGGACTTGGATGCAGCACCCAGGAAGGCTGCCAGCTGGACAAGGCAAGCCAGCACCTCTTGCAGATTAGCAATGAGCCCAAGCAAGCCTTTCTTCTGCACAAATTTGGAAGTTTGAGAGTTGGAGCACGCACGCTAAATACTTCCCAGAAGATTTAACAAATTTGCATTGGCAAATGTTCAGTGATTCAGCTCAGGGCTCCTCACCCTCACAAGCAGGAACATCAGGTACCTGGTGTGTGTTACCTGAGAGTGTCCCAGCAAAGCACCAAGAGTGACTGCACTGCTCTAACTCAGGCACTGCAACAGTTTTGCAGCAGGAGTATTAAAAAAAATAAGGTACTGAATAGTCAGCTCAAAGGGAAGGCAAGTCAGAAACCCTGAATAGGAGTCTTTGGCTTTGATCAGGAGATGGTTTTCCCTGTAGGTGCTTGTTTCCACCAAGGAAAACAAGTTCCTTCATACCATACTCCAGGATGCAGTGCACAAACAGGAAGAGGCAGCCACCAGGGAGAGGCAAGAAATACACACATACGCAGACTGACAGCAGTTTTCTGCATGTTACTGTGGAAAAACTATTGTCCACTTTGGGACAGTGACCAGGACTGTAAAACATGGGCCCTTTTGTGCCCTCCCTGAACCAGCAGCTAATAATGCAGTCCAAGGAGTCAGGAAAGTCCCAGATGCCATGACCAAGGCAGGTGCCAGGCTCTGTTGGACAAAGTCCCAATCACACAATGCAGGAGAAGGACTGTGTCTTGTCCAAGGTCTTGCAGGACCAGCCAGGAGGGGCTTTGTACCCACACCAGTCTTTTTCTTATATTTTTTGGTACTAATTTCCCCCAGCCCATACCTGTGAGAAGCACCAAACACTCCTCCACTGTCTCACTGAGGATTATCAGCATTTTTTTTAGGTTTACAGAGGCTCCATGGGCAGAGCAGAAGCTTGAGACCAATCACAGCACTTAACCACCCTCCTCACTAAAAGGCTTTTTGAAATATCTGCCTGCTGCTTGGAGAACCTAAATACACAGGATAGCCAAGACCCCAGCACACAACGACCTGCTTTAAATGTCTCTTTGCCTTTGGGAAAAACACAGTGAGGCTTTTGAGAATGAATTACAGAAGGTAAAGCTTCTAAAGGAAGATCAATATTTGGACATCCTTTTCATTAGGAAACCATACCAAGGACATTTTTGACATGTGCCTGCATATCTTTTGTCAATAGAGCTGTTTGTGAGACTCATGAGAGAGGGTTGAGGGGGATTTTGTGCTACCCTCAACCCAATATTTTTACAAACCTCACTATTCATTTCTGACTGCACTGCAAATCCATTATGGATAAGGAAAGCAATCCTAAAACACAATTAAGAGATGGAGTCATGAGGTGGTAGCCTTGCAGCTAAGAAGCAATGACCTCAGCAGAAGGAATAGATAGAGGATACACTAATCCCTATTAAATCGGGCAGCTGGCAAATAATGCTTTTTAAGTCACTGAAACCTGCAGCACGCTGAGCTGAGGGTGCATGAGGCTGGAGGAGAGCTGCTGTGGCCGTGCCAATGGATGTCTCTGCTCCCTGGGGCTCAGGAGGCACCCTGCTAGCAGAGACACTGCAGAGCTGGATGAGCACTGAGTGTCTAAACACGCACACAAACACACACAGCTTTTGGTCTCCTCACCCAGGGGCTCGAGGGGCTTTCTGCTGGGGGCCTCCCTGCTGGCACAGAGCAGCCTGGTTCTCACAGAGCAGGCACAGCTTCATGTTCAGGATGGCACAGCTCCAAAGAGATGCTTTATTAAAATGTTTTTCCCAAGCCTTTACTCCTACCCACATCTATAGTGCCTTCTTAGTACTACAGGGGAGCTCAGAGCCCCCACAAGTTCTCAGCACACAAGTTACAACACAAGACCATCAAGGGCATCGCTTTTCTGGCAGGTGCTTCTCCCTCACCCCATTTTAAAGCTTTTGACCAAGTGCAAAGCTTTTGGCTTTGAGTGGACACTGGGAAAATAAACCAATGCAACCTGAGGGAGGAAGAGATGTCAGAGGAGAAGCAGCAGAGCAGAGAAAGGTCTCTGCTCACCACAGGTCTGCTGGCAGCCAGAGATTGTGAGGCACAGCTGGGAGGAGAAGTGCCACTGCACAATCACTCAAAGCAGCGGTGTTGCTTTTAGAGGCATTCAGATGCCAGGGCATCCTACCGAGTCCCCAAATAAATAATATTTGATTGTGACAAGTGCCTAGCTTGCTTCTGAATGCAGCAAGAAAATAATGCACTGACATGATGAAAATATTAGAGAGGCATAAGTCAATCCTACTCATCCTATGAAGAACAAAAGAAAAAAAAAAGAGACCCCAAAAACCCCCACAATTGTTTAAATAAAATGTCCTCACCAGCATTAGCAATCACAAAAAACACTTTTCTGGCAAGGCTCAAGCTACCTGCAGAGAATTCACTTTCCTTGTCTTCTGACAAGAAGCTCAAGGAATAAAAATGGCATCCATCCCTCTTTCCTCTATATGCTCCGTTCTGCTCCATATGGTGCTGCCTGATAGTAAATGAGAAATTAAAATCATTAGCACCAGCCTCTGCCCTCTCCTCCCCCACTGCTTTCTCCCTGCAGTGGCTGCACAAAATCTGCTGGCCCAAGCTGGAGACAAAACCATTTAACTGCTGTGCTCTGGAGTCACATATGAGCTCTCCCTTGTCTCCCTAGTTCGTAGATGCCAGTTTTGCCAAGAACTGACTGTCCTTCTGAATTATTTCATCCTGGAAAATAACACTATTGACAGACTAAAACTCTCCCCATGGATTATTTCTTTCTTTATTTAAAACTGAAAATAAAGACATAGACAATCATAAATTAAAACTAAAACCTTTTGAGTGTGAGGCAGGCAGCAGTAATATGTAACATTATATCCCAGCCCTTCCAAAACAGAATTTGTAGTCATCTTCTAATTTAAAAAAAAATCTGAACTAAATTTTCCCGGTAAATTCTAGTCATAATCTACAACTGCCTCTTTACTTTCAGATCCCTTCAAAATCATCTTCAGCGTGTGCCCTGTGCAGTAAGTTCCTTCACAAGATATTGGAAAATAGGATGCAAACATAATGTTTTTTTGTTTTTTTTTTTTTTAAGAATACTTGGGAGCAATTGAATGAAAAGCCCAAGAACTAGGGTAAGTAGTCAGCAGGCATCGAGGGTTTTTTTGATTATTCCTGTAGCACCAGGGTGGAGGCAGGAGCAGGTATCAGGTGGCTTGGAGGAAGCTGTCCCTCCCGGCACACGCAGTGGGGTCAAGGCCAAACCAAGGGAGAGGAGGTCACGGTGAAATGGGCAGGGAACGTGACAAATCCCTCATCACCACGTGCAAACACACCATCTCCATGGATTAACCTAGCAGAAGAGCCATTATAACCATCCCACCTTTGCAGGCACCACAGCCTTTTGGAAAGGCTCGAGCGCTGAGGGTGATTAAGCTTTGTTATCAGCCCACCACAGCGGCAGCCTTGACTTTCATAGCCCTGGGGAGATGGAGACTCTCTCCATCACAGGACCTGCATTATGTTTTCAACAAGAGCTTTCAAGAAACGTTGATTCAATTGCTGCATCAATCTTTCGCTCTTTGACCATGATCTGAAGCAGCAGCAGCAGCAGGGCAAACCCTGACATCTGGCACTGCTCACACAGGGCTGAGGTTCAGACTGCCCTTCAGGGTTCCTGTGCAAGATTTGGGAAATTGTTATCATCATCCTCCACACCAAAATGTTCCCAGCAAGTGGGTACCATAAAGCCCCTCGAGCAGCGTTCTCTCAAAAAGCAAATGTGCGAAGGAGTTATAGCAGAATGCAATTTTTCATCCATTCTGTGAGAAGAAGCTTGCTTCAAATTTAAAAAAAAACCACTGATAACTGCCAAATCTGCCTCAGACTTCTTAACTGCCACATCGACAAAATCTATGTCTGCAATTCGCTTTGCACACTTCAGCCCAGCACAAGGCAAGCACAGGGAGAACTGCCTCCTAAAAGGAAACACTGGCTTCATCACTTAACAAAACCTGAATAACCTGAGCAATCACTGCTCCTCCCACTCTGCTCCCTCCTACAGCAGCCATGGCAGCTATTTCCCATGAAAGGATTGTGGAGAACAGGATACACAGAACTTGCAAACTGGGGAATAAAAGAGGTGACTAAAGCCTATAAATGCAAGGGACTAGAGAGGAGAAATTCACGGATAAAAGTGAGAAGCAGCCTGAAGCTGGAAATGGAAAAATCCATGCTGAGTGTGAAGGAACTCCAATCAATGCAGAGAATTACGAGGCAAATCCTTTACCTGGAGAACCTGACTAGATATGCACAAAAAAAACCCAAATGAAAAGACACTTGAAGGGAAATAATTCTTTCTCTAAACAGAAGATTGTTTGTGGTACTCTCCAATAGTCTCTCCATCTCTTATAAAAGGCAGAGATTCCTGCCTAGTCAAAAAAACCTAGCACAGCATAGATTAAAAAGTGAGTCCTACGTAGTAAGGCTTTGGACAGAACAGCTTTCAACTACCTGCCAAACCAAGGATTTTTAAATTAAACTTTCTTTTTTTCATATACACTAAAGGAGAAATCTAGGAACATGAGAATGCTCCTTCTCACTTGTGAGTTTTCTCTCCAGCCAGAAGGATAATGTCACATCATGGAACAGGTTCAGGTGGAAACACTCAGGTACCTCCCCTGGGGGAAGTGGGAGCTTTCAGTCCTCTGGTGGAAAGCCCCAGAAGTGAATGTGGGGGTGCTTCGAGGGTCTTTGATGCTTTGTGACCCCTTCCAAGACAGGAGAGCACAGCTGAGCCAGGTCTGCCCCATCAGGAGGGATGAACACCCCCAGGCCGAGGTGTGAATGTGGCCTTCCCCGGGGAGGTGTAGCGGAGGACAGCTGGCATGATAAAAACCTTATCTGGCTCAAATCCTGGCTTGCAGCCTGGGGGGTGGGAGTTCTCTCCCTCTGTCTCCCACACCCAAAACCTCACCTCCTGCCCCTCGGGGGGTGCAAACCCGGCCTCAGCACAGCACCCACGAATGGGCCATTGAGTCATTAACCATTGACATGCCAGTCTCTCGCGGGGTACATCCCAACGCTAGTTCCCTCCCCAGCTTCCAGCGTGGTTTCACTCGCTGGCACAGGGAAATACAGACAATAAAGCAGCCCAAAACCAGAGATGAGATGTTCTTCCTGGAGGGAGAAGGGGAGAAAATCAGCTGTGGGAGGAAGCAAGGCTGAAGCAAAGGGTGATTCCTTTGGATCTGCAATACAATTCCTTTCAGACAAAGGTTTCCCAGCTCAGATATGTGATGTACCCACCAAGCCAAGCTTTGGCGATGTGCTGAAATTAGTGTTACGAGCAGAGCCGGTGCAAACCTGACACCCACAGCAAGGCAGGCAGAGCCCGTCCCTCCCAAAGCCAGGCACACTGATCCCTGCCATGGCCATGGAGCTCACTCCAGGCCTGCAGACACACTGCCAGATGTCCCCAGGGCTTTCCCAGGCTTTGAGGCTGCTCAGTCAAGTGTAGATGCTGTCTGTGAGCCCCAGCGCGGCTTTAGCTTCTGTTTGAAGGTGTCTGTAGACTTGGGGCCCAGGGCTAATGCAGCACTGGGCAGGAACAGCTCTGAGGGAAGCTTAAGACCAGGATAAACAACTTATTACGGGTAATGATTTTCTCAGTATTTCAACCAATGCAGTGCCAGTCACCCAAAGGCAGGGCTGAGTCTCAACGTTAGCACAGCATAACACAAAGTGCTTTTCAAGGTCTGTCTTCCTGCTTATACTGTATTGCTTTGTATTGTATCATAAAAATTGTCTGAATGGCAGTTCAACAAGCCAGGACTTGATTCACAGACCTACCGCCTTACTGATGCATGTGAGGTCAAGAAATACAAATAGAGCAGATAATTAGAAGGGAAGTGAGTGTGTGGTGCTGAGCAACCACATGGGAAGATTTCTGCTCTGGAAAGGTAGAGAAGCTGCATTTACAGAACTACCTCGTATTGGTTTGAGCATTCATGAAAAACCAAAGTCTTGCAGCTTTGCAAATACAAGAGTATCAGCCTGTAATATTGCAGTTCCTCTTTTAGGGTTTGACCATGGGGCTCTGTATAGACCTGAAAGACCAAACCCACCAGTGGCATAACACAGAGCAGGCAGCCCTTAGCAGAGCTGTCCCCTTCTTTCCTAGGAAAATGAGATATCAGGGACAACCCTTGGGGACTAACAGTTCACATGCATTGCTAGAGGAAATGAAGAGAAATGCATTGCAGCAAACAGAGCCGTGCACAGCTTCCACCAGCAGAAACCATCAGGCTTTGCTCTGTGTTTTACACCCTGGAAAGCAGAGCATGGATACCTCCACTTGGAAAAACTCAGTTGCCCTGTCTGCTGGGAGAAAAATCCTTACTTTGACACAAAAGCAAAATATCAAAAGCTTTTAGTTCATCTTGCCTTAGCCAGGATTCTGCTCGTTTCTGTTTCACTTCAAGATCTGGTTAAATTTTGTGTTTCACTTTCTCCTCAAAAGCTGGCAGCAACCCACCTGTTTCTGGGTGCACTTTTGTGTGTGACTGCGTGGTAGACAAACAGTGCATTCTCGCTTGTAAGAGACTCTATCCTGTGGCATCAGGCAGTTATCAGATGCTGCAGAAGACACACAATCCACATAATTCACCTTGTCAGCACAGTAATGCTATGCCATTGACAAAACCCCTACATAAACACCCAGCTGGTTATATGATTATGCCCTGAGGAAAAAAAAGATTGATAGTCCTGGTGATTTTACTGTACAATAACCACAGAAGCTGTCTTTGTCCACGTAGCTTTCTAACCCTTTCCTGAAACATTACTAAATACCCTTGCCTGACAAAGGTGAGCTCTCCAAGTTAATAACACGTCACAGAAAGAGCAAGCTGAAACCTCTGTGTTCAGCTGGAAGCTGTAACCCTTTTGCTCACTAATGAAGCTGCAGACATCATAGATATTTTTAGGATGCCTGCAAACCTCGTTAAAATCCACAGTGGAAAGTTCAGCTACAATAGGAAGACACAGAATATTACAGAAAAATAAAAACTAAAATATTTCCCAATGCTATTGAAAATGTCCAAATAGTCAACACAAAAAGCCTTACCTGACATAAAAATTTAAACAAGTATTCTTCAGTGTTGTAATTCCTGGAACAAAATTTATCAGCAAATTTAAATTAATTCTGCTCCAGGCATTAGGATACACTATCAGTTACTCCCTTACCCTCCACCCCCCGGGAAATATTTCCCTATTGCTGTCAGTCAACTGCTTGAATGCTTGGAGTTTACCAGCTGCATAACATATATTGATTTTTGATGAATGACATCTCTCTCTGGGCCATTACGGTTTTGTTTTCAAACCTTATTTAATTGTTCACCTATTTTTCAGTGAAATAAATGCAAAGTGTTTATTCTCCAAAGGCTGTAAACAGAGATCTCAGGTCTAGTTTCTATGACAACCTCACTTGATACAGCAAACCTAGATTATCTCTAATGACAGACATGAAGTTTAAATTGCACATTCTGCACAAACAGTGCACTGTTGACCTTTTATTGAAAAATGGAAAACAGCGTGATTAGCATAATGTGCTATGTGAAAGGCAAAATTGTGGAATAATGCAGATCCTACTTTAATCATAACTACAGTGCTAATCTCTAGCAAACTATTTGCCAGAACATGAAGCTTTAAGAATTAGGATTTTTCCCAGGCACCATTTTCAAATTCTGTTAGATGGTAATGCTATCACATTAAATAGTTATCAGATAACACTTGCTGCTTCTGCTGTTTCTCTCCCATTGCAGTTTTTAACAGGGGAGCAAAAGTGGATAAGCTTATGTAGAAATATGATACAAAAATTCCAGCCATGAGAACTATTTTTAAACCTCCTGAAGGCATTTTTTTCTCATGCTTACAAATTCGTTTGGAAGTGAGAGCCAAAAGACACAGTCCTTTCTGTCAGGTGCTGTCTTCCAAAAGCTGCCTGTTTTCCTAGGAGGGAAATTTGCATGTATGTTAGTGAATATATCCCAGCTCATCCACAGAAAGAGAAGCTGCAGGAGACATTCTGCTTTGCAAGAGCAGAGATGGAAAACATCTTGCCTTCGTATTCAGCAAGTTTTGGCAGGCTTTGATTTTGCCAGCTTCGGTTTGTTGTTGCTCACAGAAATGTCTGCAGCAGTTTACAAAATGTGAATTCTTTGGGGAGTTTGGTGCATGAATTGAGGTTCCCCCTGGAGCTGAAAGAGTCGCAAGCTGCTGTAAGGGAACAGCTGTTAAATCTGTCCTTCCCTCTGCAGAATACTTTTAATTCTTTTAAACTTTCATGAAACAATAGGACACATTTCTATTTACTGAATGATATTTCAGCTCACTCATATTCACCATAATCAGTGAACAGTCTGGAGACAACCAAGCAAACAAAACCCTAGCTAATATCAAAATACAGTTATAGATGGTAGAACTGAGAGGTTAATGAATTGGGAATGAGGCAAAGAAACTTTCATCTCTGCAGTACCCAAAAGTAATGCCAAGTTATTATTGTTTTCTTTCCTGCATTTAAAGAAAAAAATTAAAAGTGGCAAGTACCAAGGAAAATTATAAAATTAGCTCTCCATTGTGTAGTAGAAAGTGTTGGATAATTCAAGCCTGGGCATAAATACTGAAGAGTCACAGGCACACAGCTAACACCCCTTTCTCATCCAGAGGATGAAATTCAGCAACTAGATCTTACTAGCGTCACATCAAGGTGGTCTCTTCATCCTCCCTGTTCAGCAAACAAGCTAAAAATGATTTTGAGGTGCTTGTCTACAGAGCAATGCCATTAGAGGAAACCTATTCCCTCATTTCTCTCTCACTCTAATGGATTTATGCCTTTAATCCTGTCAGCTGAGTTGTTTTTAACCAGCAGTTAAGGCAGCAGCAATAATAAAGGACTTTTTTTAGTCCAGGCAACCCCCAGTGTACTTGTGTTCTATGCAGTTATTCACCACGACTGCTATTCTCTGCATATCAGGATATCTCTGGTTTTCAGTGTTTTTCATTTGGCAGTTCTACATTTTTCTTAACAAGCATTGTCTTCCACTACAGCAGCTGACAGGAAGGAATCAATTGATTTAAAAGGCATCCACTTGCTTCCACACAGAATTATTATACTTGTAAATGTAATCCTGTCATTTGATATATCAGATAGCAAACTGTGTGTTTGGGAAGGTGATGTGTCCCACGCTTAGGTATTTTTAAACCCTTCAAGGCTGCCCAAACTTGTCCAGTGAAATTTAAACTTCACTGCCTCACGTGATGGCAAAGAGCATTTGTGGTCCTGCTCACCGTGTGGGTTATGGGACAGAGGCTGAACTGACCATATCTGCACAGCCACTCAAAGGTTACCACACATTTTATAAATCTTTAAAAAAAAAATGAAGGTAAATATTGACAAAAAATTGGCAGCAGAAGCCAACACGTCTGAATGGTGATGTTAAAGGCAGCCTCCCTACCTACTGTTATGTCTAAAGAGAAATAAATTACTGCTTTTAAAGACATTGTAAATTATAAACCTATTTAAAGACAAGCTCTCACCACTAGGCTCTCTGTTAGACAAGTACATTCCCTGGACATTTGCTTCCACAGGTCAAAAGGAGGGAAATACTTCCTTGTTCTTCTGGCATATTCCTTCCATTTCCTTTGTAATACTTTTAGTTAGGATATTGACCAATTTTGGTACCTCCAGTTAATTCTTCTTCTCTGTTTCACAGTTCCTTCAGGCACAGTTTGCATAGCTCTAGTCACTTGTACAAATATTTAAAACCAGCAAGACAAACCAAGCATAACAAATCCAGAAATAAAGCAACTCCCACAGAAGCTAATGTTTACCCAAAAGGGAGCATGAAATGTCCCACACCTCCCTCCAGACAGCCTCTTCTGTCTCTCCGAGGTGGGATTTGATGGTGCTGTGGGCAAAAAGGACCAAAGAGCCAAAGTCCTGGCAGTTTCTGCACTCCCACCCTGGACCCTCTGTTGCCGAGCCTTTCCAGCCTGCTCTGTGACCCTGGAGGAGCTGCAGCTCCTGGCTGGATGCAAGTGCACAACTGGAGATGATGAAGTTGAATTTGTCAGTCCCATACTGATCATACAGAGGAGTCTGGACAGCAGACACAGACACTGCCAGTCTCACCAGGGGCTGATGTGTGGGCAGGAACCACCATCCCTCCCTATTGTCCCATGCTTCCAACAAAGCTGGGATATGGCCGCCCTAGCAAAGTGGATGAACTGGTTCAATTGGGCAAGAAAAAAAATAACCAACAAACCTAATTAAATTTTGCCATGAATGTAAAACATGCAGTTGAGAACACAGAAAATTCATGCTGGCTGCTACAATCACCTTCCTGCAGTAAGTAAACATCTCCTACAAAATGTCAGACAGCTGAAATACCATTTGTTTTGCAATGAACTTTTAGCCCCATGGCTCAGCCAAGCATCCACATTTCTATTTTTTTTTTTTTCCTCTGAAACATAACCAGCTCTGCGAGATGCCAGACAGCTAGGAGAGCTCTCCAGGCTGGAAATAAAAAGATACTATTGTCTTGGGACTGCCACAGTCATTGTTCCTACCTATACTCATCCCACCACTTTCTGCAAGGCTGACAAAACAGTTACAGAGAGCTCTTCCACTCACAGCTGCTTCACAAGGCTGCAAATCCGAGCTGGAGTTGGAATAAGGCAAGCGGCAGAAATGAAGCATAATGTGCTCAGTTGCTGCTGTAAAGATCAAAATCAGGAGTCCCAAACAGATGTAAGAATCCAAACTACATTTATGCACATTTTTCTATGACAGAGGTCTCTCATTCTGCAGCTGAAACTGGTTTGCCGTTCTCTTAGAACTATTTCCAGTCCTCTCCCCAGCACAGGAAGCTGAGAGAGACCTGAAGGGCCACCAAACCTTTAGCTGCCAGCCACGGGTATCTGAGACTCCCCTTTGTAATCCCTGTGAGCACAGGGAATAGTGATGGCTCTCAGATGGCACCTGAAGTTGTCTGGAACTCCAAAATAAATCACCCTGCAATTCAAGTTCTGTAGTTAATGTATGCTATTGCTCTACAGACCTTCCAGGATGCTGTAGTGTCTGCCTCCATGTTCTTTGATCCAAGTGCAAACTAGATTTTGTAAGTAAAAATCAGGTTGATAAATACAGTTATATTTTTTAAAAGTGACTTTCAATTTATAGAAAAGGGTATTCATAAAAAAAGCCTTCTACCCTTCACAACAGCTTCTGCTTCCACCATTTTCTTGGCACTTTTTTCAAATACGTTTCTAATGGGTAAGGACTGTTCAAGACCTCCAGCACCTATCATTGCATCCTCTGAGATGAGTGTGTTGGATCAAGGGATGTTGGGAAACTGCTGTCCCATCTGTGGGGGAGATTCTTAGCCAGGTCAAGAGAAGCAAGAAA
Source organism: Picathartes gymnocephalus (assembly GCA_013390045.1). Classification (NCBI taxonomy): domain Eukaryota; kingdom Metazoa; phylum Chordata; class Aves; order Passeriformes; family Picathartidae; genus Picathartes; species Picathartes gymnocephalus. Next base: position 239,734 of record WEKY01043566.1, read on the forward strand.
GGTTTCTCAAAAAAAAAAAACCAAAAAAAACTTCAAACCTTCATCTGTTTTCACCCTTTTCTTGTTTTCCAGCAAGGTAATGAGTTGACACCACACCATAAATGAGTGAATGTGAGCAGACAGACCAATCCCCAACTGGGTGATGTTATGCAGTCAGGGTGGCTCCCAGTTGTACTGGATTCCTGCTATATTGATGGATTGTAGAAGGATTTGAGAATTATATCATTATTCAGAGCCTGCAAAAAACAAGATGAGAGTCAAGCTGCCAGGCATGATAGGAATGTTAGGCAAAGGTGTCTGTAAACTTCTGCTGACCCCTCACACCAACTGGGCCGAGAGCTCTTTTATTAATGCTAATGTTTTTCATATTAGTGCTCACATAAAGAAATCCTGCTGACTGCTGGGGTCAGGGAGTTCACAAGATGTGTTGGCCACATCAGCAATACCCTGATGATGGTTTCTGGCATGACCCCACAGCTAATGAAGGGCCATTTGTGGGGAAATTGCTTTTCACGAGGAAAGAGATCTGTGATGAAGGTGTAAAACACATCTGGAGCGGGACAGGCTGCTGTTTGTGTGGTGCAGTAATGGAAGATCTCCACCCCACTGAGACTCGGTGTGGCTGTGACAGTGACACGTGTCCCTGGCTTTCTTCTTTCCCGTCCTTTCACTTCATTTTCCTGTGCACAAAACACTGCTCCCACTCCTTGTTGCTAAATGACCAACACCCTTCTATTTATGACCCTCTTCCATCTGGTAATTCACCTGCAAGACTGGACTTTTTGAAGCCAATACTGCAGCTCAGCATTTCTCAGCCTGCAACGCACCCTGCATGTCTCTTTTTTGGGGCCCTGTCAACAGACTTTTCAAAGGATAGAAGGCTCAGGTGCACCCCAGGACAGGGGTACAAAGGGCTCACCAAGTAGTCCCAACCTGTTGTATCTCTGTGTAATCCTGTGTTAGGTGACATTTTCACTTCCTTTGGTAGAAATCTGTTCCTGTGCTTGCCTGGGCATGATTCTGTCACAGAAGAGCAGTCTGGAGAGGGCTTTAGGAGGTCATCCAGCAAGGGACGTGAGCTCAGGCACTCATGACAGATGGGTCTCTAAACTATTCTAAAAACACTCTCTGAAGACCCCCAAAAAACTGGATTTGAGAAGCCACCCCTTGTCGCTGTAAATCAAGATATTCTCGATTAGTGTGTCTTTGCAGGATCTCAGGAACATCCTCCACATCATGTAAATTATGCTGTTGTGTGATAGCCTGGAGGCTCTTTTCCTCAACAGATAACACCTTATCTGTTTATAAAAGACCTTCACAGGCTTGCATGTTTAATTTGTTAGTGCATAATGGCTGTTACCTAATAGGAGGGGCTACGTGTATTATGGGGGATTGCAGAATTATTGGGGGGTTAATAATTATCACCATGAGGAGAACAAGTTGCCATAATAATATATGAGTATATAGGTACTACATGATTCTGAGGAGGAAGAGATTGCCTGCAAACCTACAGAATCAAGCAAGGAGAAAATCCAGAGATCATAAGCAAGGAACAGTCATGCTGAGAAATTTCCCTTCATCACCTTGAAAAGAACCTGCTGGGAGAAAATAATTACATATTATGAAAAATGTCAAGATGTCAGATACTCCTTTTCATCCCTCAGATCGGGGTGAGACCATGTCTGTCTCAGCAAGCCTTTTCTGTTGGATCTGGTGTTCTTTGCACAAATCTGGTATCATATCAAGCAAAGAACAGCACTAACTCAGGCTCAGGCTTTCCACCCCACCAGAGAACTGCAAAACCTTGAGTTCTTCTCTTGGAGATGTTTTTCTCTCTGGTCCAAGAGGAATATGCAATAAAAAGCTCATTTTAAATTAAAAAAATAGTCCTTTTCCACAGAAGATTTTAACTTTCATGAGCCATTGCTCTCCAGCACAAATACATTTAGTCAACATTCCCAGCTGCATCATTAGCTTCCCACTCAGGTGGGAAGGAGGGGGAATGAGGCAAGGGTTCACAGCTGTATTACTGCTGCTGGTAGGGTTGCCATGGAAAGCAAAACTCCAAAAAGCAGCAGAGGACAAAGAATTTGAGGTCAACGTTCAACATTTCCCTGGTCTCTCTCATGAGGTCACTTTTTCTTCACAGTGCAAGTGGCAAAACTTCCTCCTGTAAACATCTACAGCCCAGCCCAGAGCCACCAGCAGGGGTGGAACCAGGCAGGAGGACACGGACCTTTCCCCTTCAGGCAGTCCAGTGGCAGCTGGCAAAGTGCAAGTTTTTAACAAGAGCTGAGCTGCTGCCTGAGTCCAGGGCTGGCACTTTAAAAACAGGAGGCCAGGTGTCCAAAAGCTTATCTGTTTCATTCAGCTGTATCAGCTGGCCTAAAAAGACATATCTCTCCTTACGCTCCCGCCATGGAAATGGGAGTCATTTATCACAAAGGACTTTTCCCTGAGCTACCTTGACCTTTTCTCTTTGATACTGCTTTTTCACTGTGATTTTTACACATTTAGGAGAGACTCTCACAGTCTATTTTTAATTGCATAATGAACTTACATGCCCTATATTATAATGGGGCCACAAATACAGAGATCTTGGAGTCCTCCAGTTAGATGCTACCGTTATATCTTTATTTACATATTACAGCGTATTTCTTCTATACATAGACTTAACTATGGAGTTAAGTGGATTTATAATTATTTCAGTGTTGTTACAACACACACCAGTATGTATACTCGAAGCAAGTCCATAAAACTTAAAATTACACATATTTTTAAGGAGTGCTAATATCACCATTTGATGTGGTAATTATTGATATTGGCTTCCTGTAGGAAGAGCACTCAAACAACCAGCTAATTTCACACGTAAAACAGCTGTCACACGGTAATGGCATTAAAAGCCACTAAGCTGATCTACATTCAAAGCCATGCCACAGAGGTGAAAGGCCCTGTAGCCAATTATTACTCCTCCGAGCCAGACAGTCCCCAAACACAAACAACATATGCAGATCCATCCCTCCTTGTCTTTAATTAGACCCTGCCTACCCTCTGTAGCAGCAGCAGTACAAGTGAGAAGGGCAAAAGTTAGGCAGTGGGGAGATGATCACAAAGAGATCCCAACGTGCTCTGTCTGGCATGTCCTGCATGTTGTACACAGGGACTAAACCCAGCATCAAGAGACAATGGTTGTAGTGTCCACACTGCAAAACATATGATTTTCATGGAGCAAATAAATAAATGGCATCCTGTGCAGAAGTCTTCTTTTTTTCACTGCAATGACTGTGTCACTGACTGATTAATGATTACTGTGTTTTTTTAGTAGTTGTGGGTACACAAGGAATGCAGGTTTGTACCCACTGCTTATGAGGAAATGACTTTAAAAAGATCACTGGGACAATCTGCTACAGCTTCAGTGAATCTGGTGAATCTATGAAATTTGCAGTGATTATGAATTTAGGCAAAATAAAAGAGGTGCCAAAGCAGCCAGATTATCTTAGAGACCTTTCAGCCAAAAAATCTCACCTGGCTGTAGTTGCAGGTTCTGACATGGAGGACTCCCATGCCCGTATCTATCCTTACTCCCTGCAAGCTTTCACTGGCTCTGGTTCCAGCCTTTCTGGTGGAGTTGGTACAAATCTGCTTCTGGTTCCAGGGAGGAACAGAAGATTTTCTGAAGTTTCCCTAAGAGCCCACTCTGCCACTGAGGGGAGGGAGACTTACCCTTCTGTTAGGTGAATCCCCAGCACCCCAGCTGCTCCCTGCTCACCAGCCTCCCTGCTTGGCAGAACCACGTTCCTGGCATGGAATTGATAAATCCTGCTAAAGACTGTGGCCAAGGACACAAGGTCAGCCAGGACAGCCCACTGACCCAGTGCAGGGGTGGCAGCAGCACGCACAGGGATTGATCCACTCAGCATCTACTTCCCAATCCCAGGAAGCAGCTCTAGAAAGGAAACAGCCCCCTGCAATCAGCACACACGGAGCTCAAGACCAAACCAACACACTTGAGTCATACATAGTCATTCTCAGAGAAATCTCCATCCTTCCTTGCAGTACACTGAGTTCACCACTTACTCAGACAAATATTTCATTTCTGAATTTCAAGGGCAGCAAATTAAAACAACATCTAAAAGAAAAGGGATTGTAGCATAAACAAACATAGCTGCACCCACAAACTGCAAATAATCACTTATTTTTATACATTGCTAGTTGCACTCTATGCACGTTTTTTTTCTGTTTTCACTGATCTGCATGAACCTTAGTGTAGACTTTAAAAATTAATGGCTGCTTAAGAGTTTCCGAAACAATCCTGTGAATTTCACTGTCAATGAGTCAAGAATGACCAATACTTTTAAAATGTGCAGTAGGAGAAGGCTTCTGCCTTTTCACTCAGAAACAAATGGAGAAGATCTCAGAGCAGAGAGAAACTATTGGAGTGCAGGGAGCAGGAAGGGAGGGTCTGACACCGTGCCCTCAGAGCTGTGGCTCAGACTAATGAATTATCTCTGCTTGGTTAAATCTCTGGCATTGCTAATCAGACAAGAAGTATAAAATGGAAAGTTCATTAGCGAGATCATAAAAGAGTCAAACTGACAAAGATCATTCGCCTTGGAGATAAAAGGTCAGTTCCAGGAATTGGAAAATCTCTTTGCTTAAGGAAAACAGGTTTGACCAGAAGCAACTCAGAGTCCAGAAAAGCCCTGCACTGGGATCCTGTGCAATGGTCTGCTTTATTTCTGGAACATAAACAGGGAAACATTTCCTTTGACAGTGGATAAGCTAGACTTTCTTTAATCAACATCATGCTGGCCCAGGGTAAGCTGGACAGTATCAGCTTTCCCCCAGGAGTGATTCATTTACCTCCACCCAGACTCAGACAGCTCCTCTGTAGGAAACAGTTCCAGCACAAGTCACAAGATGGTCTCAGAAGCAGAATTTGTTAATTGTGTCAAATTACATGTGAAGGGTTCACAATATGGATCACTGCCCACTTGGGATTTAAAGGAGATTGCTAAAGTAATTTCGAGATTTCAGGATAATTCAGAAACTCTGTTCCCAGAGGTTACTAAATGCTCTTCTTATTACTACTACAGCCATGCTGCACTGGGGGCTGGATTTCTTTTCTTCAGGGGTAGAAGGAAGAGGAGGTGAAATGATGGTGGTTTTTCTTTAGAATAATTAGAAGGGAAAAAAACCCCAGAATGTGTATATTCTCTATATTTAGCCTGGTTTTCTAAAATATGGAAAAATCAGGCTTTGTATGGATCCTTTTTGCTTTTGAGGTCACTACCTTATTTCAATCAATCACATTTGGGAGACAAAACAATGGCAAAAAGATTCCTGCACATCTCATGGACATGATTCAAATAAAAAGGAGGCAAGAAATTTTTGCTGCCCCTGGGGATAATAATGCAACCTGTGCTCAGTTAGGAAGAATGCAAAACCAGGCAAAGTTCCATAGGTGCCTTTGTAAGCCTTGAGTAACCCCCACAAGAGATAGAGAACTGCAGAAAATTCAGTCACAGCTTTGACACATGCAAAAACTTTTAGTCCAACACCTCAACCTGGAGATCGTCCATCAGCTGGAATGGCCAACTTCCAGCAAGCATTTTCCTTTCCAAAGAAATAGGCCAGCAAGGTTGGACAGAGGCAATTAAGACAGAGAAAATTAAGATGTTTGTCATTGTTTCTATACAAGTCAGCAGACAAGAAAAAGCCACTTGTCAAGGTTTTCCTGTCTCACACCTGAACCTTGACAATGCCACTCTCCCCAGAGGACTGAACTGTGTCAAGTTCCTTTTTTTACCCCTTGAAAAAATCAGCACCATCCCTACCTTACAAGCAACTGTTACAGTGCACATCAGGAAGGAAACATTAAATAAATGTGGATGGCTTCTAAGCACCCTGCTTCATGCAGGATTAACTTGCTCAGGATACATTTTGGAGAATGGTCCTTTATGTTTATCGATATCAAATCTAAATTGCAGTGGGGAGAAGTATCCTGACCACAAAAGAGCTCGACAGTTTTACAGCTAGGACACAACACAATAACCATTTAGCCAGATTAAAGCATACTGAGAGCTGCATCAAATATTGTTTAGAGCACATAAAAACTGCTTTAATATTTAAATGTATCCCATGGCTGGGCTCTTTAGATTTGCTAGATTCACTGGGGCTGCACAGCTATTAGCTTCTACATTTCATCTTCAATTCCTCTTCACAGTAGGAGAAACATAAAAATGAGGGTCACTGCTTGGTCATTTCATTACCCCTGGCAGAGAAATGTGCTTTGCACAAATGAGGAAATATTTCAGATGTAGATTGTTGTAATGTTGGTGTGACAAAATAAAACCGGAGTTAAAAAATAATAACGATATTTTAATGGTTATTTTGTAGAATAACATTAAAATAATATGCAGTGTAGCAGTGGTTCCCCTATCAAAGATCCTGGTGTATGTCATTGTCATCATTTAAAAGGTCCATTAGCAAGAGCCCTGGAAATGTATGGCTCAAGGTCACAACCAAGCTAAACGAGACTGAGCAGTAATTCAAAAACATTAAACTGTTTATGGTTAGAAATCTAATAAATAAATCCTCAGTACATACACACACACACACACAAATCTTAGCAGCAAACTCATCTACAACTCTTCCTTTATTTCTGTGAAAACAGAAGCCCAGTGGAAGAAATTTATAATCTGCTTAGAGCCAGAAATGGATTAGATAAAGTATCACTTGGGGAGATGTGTGACTTCATGCCACAAACGCAGATTAGGCTGCACAAACTGTTTAGCCATGGGTGTCCCTGTGACCCAAACACAAACTGTGCCTTTGCCCAAGCCCAGGGGCCACAACAGACCAAAAGATAGGCAGGAGCTGGGCAGGGAACACGGGCTGAGCAGGCACAGAGCCCTCCACTGCCTTTCTGCCTGGGGACAGCTCCTGTGGGCACAGGGAGAGCATCACCACAGTCTCAAGGAGGAGATTTAGAGCAGAAGAAACAGGAATGCAATGCAATTTATTAATCATGACCAGAGAGGAGAAAAACTGTCATCTTACTAACGCTTAGCTCTATTTGCATTATTTAAAGCGTGGCATTTAATCTGTGTTCTAAATATCTGAATAAAAGAAACTTGATTTCCAGTTGTATTCTCCTCCCCAAAAGACTTAGTGTGAGGTGTTTTCCTCTGCTTTACCAACAATAAATTTGGATGACAATGCAACATCCAAGAGAATCACTTCTGGCACTGAATGAGAAATTGTGCTGAAATGAAAAACCCAGCATTACTTACTGCAAGGCTATTCCTCTACAGGTCTCTGGACTGGCCCTGTGCTCACCCTTAGATCCTCACACTGGTCATGGCTCTAGTCCTGGAGGATCAGGGCATATGTTATGATGACCCTACCAAGAATTCCTGTGTATAAAAATCACTGAATTTCATATTCAGTGCAATCAAAGTCACAAAAATGTGGGAAAATTAATCCAGGTGGTTTTGATGAGAAATATTTTTGTATATTTAGACACATATGCCAAAAGATTCCCTTATGAGCAATAAATTTTAGAATAGCCTCCAATGCAGAATATTAGGATCTAAAGATAAAGACCCAAGCCCAGCAGAATATTAACAAACACAGGAAATATTTTCCAGTCTTATTCCTTCTGCTTGAAAACCATTCTCCTAAACCTCCTGGTTTAGTATCACTCACTTTCACAAGCCTAATAAAAATACCAAAAATGGAAACAAGATTCCCTAACACAGAACCACACAATTGTGATGGAAACACACAGTGAAACACAAATGCGATCAATCAGAGAAACTGATTCTTGGGGGGAAAAAATTCAGAGAGTGTACTCTGCTGCCATTCCTGTAAATGGAATTCAGCTTCCAGGTAAGTTACACATCTTGCTGACAGAATGTTTTATTGATGTCACGGTGATCTTGTATTTCATTTCCTAGCTGAGTGTGGGTGCAAGAGAAAAGGCTTTTGCAAGCAACTGTGCTAACACTTCACATCTGGCTATGCTCAACAGCCATTTGAAGGCTGTCAGTGCCTGGAGAACAGTGGCACACCTCTATGGAACTTTAATTCATGGCAGCAGCTGGATGCACACCCAAAAATTATAAGTTACATATGAGGAAAATATTACTCTGTTAGCAGTTAAGTCACAGTCCTGCAATGAGTAAATTGCAAAGCAATGCAGCTTTGTTTCATGACTATCAGTTGACCGAAAAGAGCTCAGGGATATATAACAAATGCAAAAATAAAAGCCCATCCATCTTGATTTAGATATGTTGAAAGCATTTCCTCTGATATGACTTTGTAGTTTTCCACCAGAGCCTTTCATGCAGGCAGCCCCAGCTCCCATGCCCACAGTAGCACAGCCCCTACACACAAATCCCCTCTGCCTGGTGGGTCACTCAATCAGGGCTCACATCTTCCCTGCAAAAAGGATGAGATTCAAGGGTGACATAATGCACACTCATCCCAATCTCCCAATAATCCCCTTTCACCACTTATGGAAATGCTTGGTCAATAAAACCTATTGACATTATTGCAGTAAAGTCGTTTTCAAGTTAAGTGGCTGGCTCTCTGTCTCTGGGACCCCACCAGCAGTCAGGCTCCAATCCAGCAAGTAAACAAAGGCTTCAGTTTTGTAAATCATCTCATTTATTAGGGGTCAATCCAGATTCCATTTAAATCGGTGTGAGCCTCCTGTCTCTAAAGGTAGTTGGACCAGACTCCACAAATGTAGGACCTCTCCTTACACTCCTTAAATCCTTCCTTTGCAGATTTGTCAGGTACCTGACGGTGCCAACTCCTCCCTGTGTCACAGAGCCACCAGGCAATCAGGACATGCTGTGGCAGCCTGCAGGGCTGGTCCTGAGCAAACTGCACCCTGGGGAAGCGGGCTGCCCACCAGCTGGTTGTGCTGGTGGTGCCCAGCTGCTCCAGCCCCAAATTCAGACATGGAGACACACCCTGACACCTACAGTGATACCTGCAAGGCCGGAGCTGTTGTGCTCCAGAGAGATTCAGCTCCATGACTTGTCCAGGTTCACTCGTGCCTAACCTCCCTCTTCCTCCCCATGCACCAAGGCAGAGCTCCACGCCATGGGGCAGGGAAGGGACAGGTGACAGAGCGCAGTCCTGGCTGAGCCAGGGCCCACAAGGCAGCCCAGGCCAGCAGCCCAGCCCCAGGCCCTGCAGGGCAGGCAGGGCCAGGAGCTGCACTGTGCACACACAGACCTGGGGCAGCCCCAGGGCAGGGCAGTGAGAGCACATCTCACCTGGGGTGTGCACATCGCAGCAGGGTGACTGCTCCAGGGCTGCCACCATCCCTTCTGGAGCCTGCTGCACCTCTAATTAGCAAGCTTTTAAAGGAAAAAGTTTCCTGGCTGGGATCTGACAGGCTTTCCTCGAGCAGAAGAGAAGAGTGCTAGTATTTATGAGATAGTTGTAGTGCTACTTTCAAAAACACCAAGTGTCTTTTTCATTCCTTACAAAAATCTCTGTTGCACAGGACTGGAATTGCTGTTGAACTCTCTCCCTTGTAAAGAAAGAAATAATACTGAAAATGAATAACCAACAGCAGAGCTGGGGATGGGAAGAAGGACTTCCCCAAGATGTGAGAGCAGCAGCAGAAGGTGGTTGCAGGGGAATGAAATCAGGTTGTCCCAAAGTAGGTGGCACTGGGAATGGGAAAGGAGTCCACAGCCTCTGCCACACACCCACCAAAGCTCTTACAGGCAACCGCAGAGAAACTCTAACAGCTGACATGGCCCCAGCCTTTGTATTCACCCACCCAAACCCACAACCCCTCCAGCATCCCAAGAAAGCCACCTGACAGGAAATAAAGGTAACTGGAGGCTCCCATCCATGCTCTCTGTGCCTCTGCAGGTTCCAACTAAGCATTCAGCAGACACCAACATTCACTGCTTGACTCACACTGTGCCACCACAGGCTGCTCATGGTTACAGAGGCAGAGCACAAGCCCCACAGCACCTCAAGAGCAAGCCCAGGGCTCCACTTTGCCAGGCACAGATATTTCAAGAGTATTTCAGGTGTTTCTAATCCCGCCTGTTCTGTAGGAGGTGTTAGATCATTTCTGTCAACACACACCCCCGCTTCCAGGCAGGGCCTTGGGGGGAAATAAATTTATTCTTTGTTTATTCTTCTCTCTTCAATCCTAGCTGCCATCATGTCACTCTGATTTGGAAATCTGAGGGGCTCCCATGGAGACCAGACAGTCCTTTTCCCATTTTATCAGTCCCACACACCAAGCTGTCCCCAGCACCCCCAGCCCAGGGACCCACCAGAGAGGCAGAGCTTCCCACTGAACGTGCTGCCATTCATGGAGAGCCCCCAGAGCAGCCCCCAGAGCAGAGCTTCGGGCTGGAACAGAGACAAATCCTAAAACCCCAGAGCAGAGAGGCAGTCACTTAATGACAGTTCAGCCCATGAATCCAGAATAGCAACTCGTTTGTTGTCTGAAGCTGGAATCCACTTTGTGTGATGACAGATAGCTTAGGAGAAGCAGATCCTGCCTGCCAAGAGAACTTCAAAAAGGACAAGGGGAAAGCAAAAATCTGGCTAGAAACCAAATGCTTTGCTAAACCTAGATAACATACTGTTTACCAACAGCAAACTAGATTAGGGGAAGGGAAAAAAAAAGGACTTATGCAAATGTTCTTAATTTAATAATTATGATCAGATACGGCTTTGTTTATTCCGTGTAATTTGTGTAATACAAATAAAGTACAAGGGCTCTCTTCCCCTATAGGAAATGAGAATTATTAAACATTGCACCAAAAAGAGAAGGAATGTGTTTATTGACATGAAAAATGATCCTGCGGATTCAAAAGCTTTTGTATGTTAATTGCTAAATGTCAGTGCAATTTAGAAAGTGGTTGCAGAAGGAAAGAATTCCTTTCCAAAACAGAAGTGGCTTTTCCTCATCCACCACCCCGATTCAAGACTGCATCTTGAAAGTATTTATGGCTGTGTTTTGGTCGGTGACATTGGGTTAGTACCCAAAAACATCCTCACTTCATATTGATGTGGTTACTTGCTAGGAGGCATAAAGGAAGTGAAGGATTTCCTCCCAGTTTTATTACTGAATGCTCAAAATGTTTCCTGGGGTAAACAGCACTAAAGCCATCTGGTTTTTTTCTTTTTTTCTTTTTGGAAACAAAAGGAGAACAACGGTAGCAACCAGAGAATGGAAAAATACAGGTCTAGAGCAGTGCTGTGAAAAAGATCTTTCTCTGAAAGAGGGAAGGTGAGCAGTCACAGGTGTCTTGGGCTGATAGATACACTCAGCAGCCCTGAGAGGCTCTCAATGTGGTGTCTCTGGTCTTCTGTCCCACTCTATAAAGGAGGAGAGAAATGCAAAATGTGCGATTCAGCTGCCAGACAGTTAGAGATGCTTCAGTAAATTAAACTTTGGACTGGAAAATGAGGGAGCTTCTTAACATCTTTAATTACAGCCTGTTGATTTAGTGCTCTGGGGAGGGGGAACAAATCAACAAACCCAAACCTTTGCAGTTCTGATGGAGAAAGACAGACAAAGAAAACTTTCCATGCATTCATGAGCATATTTGCAGAAGGAAATGAGTACTCTCTATCCAAAACCTGTTTGTGAGGCATGCAAACCCTGAGAGGTGCAGAGCAGCCACCAGCAGAACCAGCTGTTGCACTGAGTGAGAAAACCGGACCTGTTCCACCATGCTAAAACAACAGAACTTGCAGAATGCCCTGTGGGGTTCTCCTTCATCCAGCATCTCCTGGAGAACCTCTGGCTGCAAAACCTCAGGACAGTTTAACCAACACAGAGGAAAGGTTGATGTGCCATGGGATGCCTGCTAAATTATCCCTTCCATGTGCAGAACCTATCTCTTCCAAACCAGAGCCAGCCATGGTCATGGAGATCTCTTCTTTCCCAAGTTTTTCCTCAAAAGATGCTGTTTCCACAGCTCTGCAGAAGTGGTCCTCACATCTATGGACAATCCAGAGCTTTCCCAGGAGGAAATCATACACTTTAATGATTCAAATGGTAAAATGGGCTCACCAGTAAAAATTTATTTATTCCAGTTATAGAGCAAGGGACAAGGAATGCAGGTGATGCCAACATCCCTGCAAGTCTACATGGGAACAAAGAGCCTCTGGAAGCACCTCAGCAGCTCAGCATTTGTGCTCCCCTGGCACTGCTGGGGGCTGCAGCTCTGCTTCTCCATTAACCATGGTGGGATTCAGGCAGAAGGACCACAGACAACCCTTGGACCTCTCCTGTGTTAAAAGAAACTGCAAAACTTAGAGGAAGAAGAAAACTTCCACCAAAACTATTTAAAGGCTGGGGAGGAGGAACTGCTTCCAGTGAGAAATTTGATGGGCAGGATTTATTGAGCTTATCAAAGAGAAGACCAAGGGTGACTTGATTACAGGGTATTAAGCACCTCCATGGGGAGAAAATACCAGCCATGAAGGGCTCTTTAATCTTGCAGGGAAAGGCTTAACAAGAAGCCATGGCTGGAAGCTAGAGAAAATAGAAAATAGAAATAGAAATAGCAAATAGAAAATACAGCACAGAGTTTAAACAGCAAGAGCAAGATGGCAAAGGATGCAGTGGATTCCTCAGTCCATCCTGAAAAATGCTGCACAGCTGCCTCTGTTCCCTGCAAGGGCCAGGCCTGCAAGGAGCACTGCTGAGATCCTTCCCTGCACACAGCAGGGCTGGAGCCCTGGGAGATGCTGGAAAGGAAGAGGGACTTGATCTCCCACACCCACCTTGTGAGAGAGCACCTGGCTCTGCACCATGGCCAGGTGAGAGATCTGCAGCAAGGAACAGTTACTTCTACAGAAGAGGAAAAGACTCATTGCAGCTAAATTCAAAGATTCATTGCAGATAAATTTGAAGTCAGCCTTCGTCAAAAAGAATTCAAATTTACTGTAACTTTGTCTTTCCACCTGCAGAGCAAGATTGAAGATTGAGATTCAAAGAAGATTAAAAGACAGGGTTTTGGCCACTGCTTTGTAAAGCATTTGGTATCCTAGTCATGTTTGGGATTCTTCCTCCTGCCTGACTAATTACTTCTATTTCCTGTTTTCTTTGAAATTGCTACTATGTTCTGCATTGCTGGAATCTGAAATATTGTTTCACGGAACATGATTTTATTTGTGCATACCACAAACTCCAGAGATGCCAAATTCCTTTTTGTGCTACTGCTTCAGCTCTTGAAAAAAATATTTCCCATCTCTGACAAATATCAACACCTCTCCCCCAAGGAAAGTGTGAAAACTTCAAAGCCATATAAAAATGTTTAACCACTAAAACAAAAAAACAGTGATGAAAAATTATATTTCTCTATTTGCACTCACTGCCTGCCTTATTCTGCACTCAGACAATTTGGTGAAAAAAAACTTTGATGGCCATTCATTTCATGAATTCATTTCATTTCAAAACATGTTCATTTACTTCAGCTGAAAGAAAAGTCTTGGAATTAAAGCAAAAAACAGGGAAATTGTGGATTTTTCCTAACACTGCCACTGATTAAGAGATGGGCCCACTATCACACAGATGATTTCTCTTTTACTGTAAAAAAAACCCCGAAAAGGTTATAATATTCAGTTCGAGGAAATTCAGCTTTTCGTGCTTTCACATCTGCAAAGGAATGCAGGGTCAGCTCATGGGAAGCCAAATGTATTTCAGCTCTTTATGTTCTCTTGTACAGTATCTTCAAGTTTTTTTTGTACAAAAATCTGGGATTCTGCAACTCCCACTGAAATTCCACTTTTTAGGTACTCCCCTATCCCCAGCCAGTGCCAGGCTGCAGCACACACATGTGTTTTATAGTCTTTGTCTGCTCCTCGTATTCAGGAAGGTTCTCTGCTGTCTTGCCTTTGTGTCCTTCTCCCCACACACCACTCCTATCCTCATCATTAATGGTTGATAAATAGCTAATGAGTGGCTTGGACATTAGGGCCTCCCTTTCCATCTGGGCTACAGGCTATTTTACAGGCCCTGCTAAATCTTTATTAGATTTGGGTGCACATTATTGATTTAGGTAGATGAGGTCGTTGTAACCTCATCTCAAAGAGAAAGGAAGCAGGAGAAGCCAAATGTAATTCAGCTGTTATTTTCTGTAGCACTGCAAATCAATAGGAGGGGAAAAGTCAAAACAAAACCAAAAAGTTTTTTTTAAAAAAAAAAGTCATAACTGGACCTTAAACCAAATGCAATGGTCTTACAGGCATTTGGAAGCAAAGAACTGAGATAGGCTATAAAAGTTAAGAGCTTTTCTCCTTTTAGCAGTACAGAATAGGTGGTAGGTTCTAGTGAAGAGACAACGTTAATAAAATACCAGGCTGTTCCTAGGGCAAAGTGACATCTATTTATAGAATAAGAACACTTTACCTAAGACACAGTGATGGCTTAATAAAAGGGCATCTTTTGCTTAAGTTATTTTCACTCCTGTTAAAGGGCCACATCAGCACCTGCAGCTCTAATGAAAGAAGAGCTCAGGCTTTACACTAAGCACTTTGGAGCATCCTGTCAGAGGTAACTTAAGCACAGAAATCCCACTGAAAGTCTGGCATTCAGGGCCGGTCCCTCTGAACTATTTCAACACACTGTCACCCCTTATCATCCTACGGATGTGAACACCAAGAGTGTACATGGGTTCAAAAAGACCCGGCATAAATACATGGAAAAGGAGCCTGGAGGTACTTTAGGAAAGAAGTCCTTGCACAGATGTGTGCAAGAGATGTGTATTCATCCTTCCCTGAAGCCCATGGGGCAAGGTGAGCCCAGGTGGAGGACAGCACTGACACAGCTGCCGTGCTCCGGGAGCCTCCCTGGTGGCTCTGTGCCTCTTCCTCCTCTTCCCAGCAGTGGTGCCAGGCCAGCCCTGCCCTCCCCAGCTCCACCAGGCAGCTCACAGCTGTCAGTTCAAAGCAGAGGTGATCCCAAGCTGAGCACCTGCCCCTGAGACAGAGGTGCTAACTCCAGCTCAGCACCCCCTTAGCCCTCCCCTCTGGCCCCCACAAGGGCCTCTCTCTTCACTCTCTGTTTTGGAGAATGCTACCCAGGCTGGCAAATTCCACCAGGCAGCAGGGCACTTAGCCAAACTCGCAAAGGACTTGTGTATTGTATGCCTAATCCCTGGGCATTTTGGGATTCCCATCCTAAAACCACATGCTAAATCACACAAAAGCCATTTTCACCTGGACACAGGGTTGTTGTTCCCTCCTAATGCACCGTGACAGGTTGCCTGGCTGTTTCCAAATCACAGCTCTTTGATCTCCTCATTCTAAAGGAATATGAAATTCAAGAGTGCTGGTTGTATCCAGGAGCTGTCAAGTTCCACTAATCTCCCTCCCTTTCCCATGACACCCAGCTGGTGTTTTACCTCTGCAGCCACGTTCTGGTGTGGGATTCCAAAGTCAGGGAGCTGCCCTGAGGGGCCTTGGGTCACTTGCACACAGTCAGCTCCTGCAGGACTTTGGCCAGTTTAGGCTCAAGCCCAGGCGAACCCCTCTGTCATATTTAGCAGATGGATTTGGCTGCCTGGAAGAATTCCAGGCTGGCAGCACAGCTCTCTCCCTGCATGGACACCTGGCAACTCAGCAGTGCAAGATCCAAACTCTTTATTCACCCCTGTGTTCCACCTGATAGGTGAGCACCTGATGGTGGTGTGAGTGCTCATTTTCCTCCTGCCCACTAATGACCAGCATTAAATGCTCAGCTCCTCAGTGGGTGATAACATTCACACAGGAGTCTCTCTCTGTTTTCTGATAAAAGAAACCGTGACAGAACAAAATATATTCCATTTTACTGCACCTGTGACCAGCTCCCAACCAGGCACTGCAACCCACCAAGCACAGGTGCATCTCCAACCTGTTGCTTTAAACCAGGCAGAGAGTCAACACCCTGTGATTTCTCAGACACTGGAGAAGAACTTGGAGAATTTTCGAGCTGTACACACCTCCAGGCACTTCTGCAACTGATGCTGAGTGCACTCAGCCAGGGCTGTTTAGAAGCTCACGCCATTGGATCCCTGCTGTGCTGCAGTCTGCAGCAGAGCACTAAATGCAATCCTCTCCAACAGTGAGGTCTGGAACACTTATAAGAAAATGTGACCGTATCTGTCCAAAATGCAATTGAGAAGCTATTGCCACAGGGGCAGAGCATCTTAGCCTTCATTTACCATTTTGTGGTTTCACAATTACATTAAAAAATTCAAAACATTCCTTTACCAAACTGGTTTGAGTGAAAAGTTATGTATTGCTATCTGGTATGTGGGATCACTAATGTGCATCCAACTCTTACCAGATGTGCAGTAAGACACCAATTCCTAGTTTTATCTTTAAAAGACTAGAAAAGTCCTTGGATTAAAACCACAACAAATTACAGCAGCCACCATCACCACAGCTGAATGTGCAAGCCACCCACACAGTGATTGGGTGAGAGTTTCATGCCGATGTGAATGTTCATTTTCTAGATAACAAGACAAGGGGGAGCTGTAAAGTGAAAGGTTTTCTGTTTGACCCAGTAAGGCTCTTCATACACTCTCCACTCCCTCACTCCAACTTAAACCCAATTCTCTCTTGCTGGACTTTGCTGCTGCTACAGCCAGAATTTCCTTTTTGCCTCATTAGTCAGAGCAGTGGCTAGTTTTAAAGCTCTGCTAACACTTCCTTCCTTCTCCCCATCCATAATGCTCCATCAGACATCGTCATAGTTCAGTGAGAAAATAATGAAGAAAAATGTACATTCAACAGTTTGCTGAGACTTCTTGCTCTGCTAGGCTTAATTTTGCTTTTTGTTAATTCCTGGAACACTTCTGCCAGGCAATACCTACTCTGCAGCAGGAAGCAGCAGTCCTGGAATCACAGAATCCCAGGTCTGTTTCCACACAGCAGCAGAGGGAGATGCTGCAGTGGACCTGGCAGTTCTGATCCTTGGAGTTCACACTGGCCATGTCTCTGCTCCATATGGATTCACCTGAACATTTGCATGAATATGGAGCTGAGGGCTCCTCAGACACTTACCAGCATCTGTGGCAGAGAGCCACAAGCTGTGAAAAGAGCCAAAACATCCCACATGCTTGGGAAGAAATACGCCATGTAGTCAACCATCAATGTACACAGCTTATTCCCTCCCCACCACCATTCATCCAAAGAAATCCTTGAGCCACTGCTGCCAAGAAAGCAGTGACATTTCAAAGTAGCCACATGCAGATTAACCAGCACTTTTGTTGGCTCCAGATGAGTCAATACAAGCTGATCTTACAGCCCCAGGCACACCAGGCCTCCTGCTGCCACAAACAGACATCAGATACTTATGTTGTCATCCCTCACCACTCAGTGCCCAGGCTAGCTCCTTGCTTGGCCCAGACTCAAAACCAACATTGTCTGCAGCAAACACAGAACTTGTGGCCACCTGGCCTGTGGTGCATCAGTGGCTCTCACTAAGAACAGTGTTCCCTAGAGTTACAAGGTGGGATAAACGAGACAAACACCAGTAGGTCATCCTTGATTCAGAAATTGTGCTCTGTATTCCCAACCACCATCCTCAGACACCTCATCCTCCAATGTGTAGGCACTTTTCAACCTGCAGACCAAGAGCCCCCGGGAATCCTGAGATGATTCTACAAAGGGTAATTAAGAAAATTGAGTCTGTTTTTAATGGACTTAAATTAGCTCTATGGGGATCCACGTACTCACGGAAAAGTTTTTAATAAAAAAAAAAGAAGGTTTACATGGACACTCACTGCATAAAGAGTTCATTCTCCCGAGTGGCAGAAGTCGGAGACACTTTCTTGTCCCCTGTCCTGCACACATCACATCCCTGCACTGTGTCTGTCCCTGTGCTTTGCTGACCAGCTCTGTACGTGGTGACCTCCTGCTATGCTGCTGTTTTACATAAACTCAACCCGTAAGAACCAAAATCAAACAGCAAAAGATCACTGGACTGAGACCTAAGCAGAAGAAAACTTCTTTCCTAAAAGTAATGTTCGTAAAATTGAGAACAAACTAACCTGGAGCCAGTTCCTGTAAAACACTATCACTGATCAAACATGTTCACTCTGAAGAGAAGCCCTGTGTCTTGCCTCGTGTGCCCAGTTCCCTTTAAACTTCATTAAAGTCTAGTAAAAAATAAATAAGAAAAATATAATTTGCATTTATTATACGAATTAGAAGAGCTGGCCAGATGGGGAGCTCTCCTCCAGCAGGGCCGTTGTTTTCCAGGAGAGAAAAGCACTGGCACTACCCAGCTGTTTGGGGCCTGTGGTGTTCCCACTCCTAGAAAACCATCGCCCCTGGCTTCTCCCTGTAATTAGTTCGTGCTAATACCCTTGGCTGGGCTGCAGAAAAGTCACATTCTGAAAGATCACCCCAGCGAACAGCTGCACTCAGGAGACAAAACGTCACCACTCCAAGCTGTCAGCCAATTCATCTCCAGCGAAAGTCAGCCGGGCCATAAATTGGGAGTTCTTTATCTCGGGACAGCAGACTGAGAAAGGGCTTTAATTGCTGAGCTATGCTAATGAGCCTTGTTTGTGACACGAGGTGCTTCGTGGTGGCTCTGTCTGAGAGCACGGCACTGTCACCCCCGAGGGCACACACAGTCAGCTTAAAGCCGCGGCCGGCTGGGGACAGAAATCATGTAAAGGTCCCCTCAGCGTGGCACCTTATCAAAGGCATCATTAACAGCTGCTTCGTGGAGTGGCAGGAACCTCTCCTGGGTCAGATCAGTTCAGTTTGCTCTGTTCTTTCCTCCTTTCTCTATTTTTCTTTTTTTTTTTTTCCCTAAATTGTGAGTTCTGTCTAATCATCTGCAGAGGAACAAAAAGATATCAAGAACTTTGTGTTTCCTCACAGATAAGAGCTGTGTCTGGTTTTAAAAGGAATTAAAACAAAACAAATCATGCCCGGGGAACAGCAAACAGACAAAAGAATATCAGCTGAAGTCTTTCTTGCTGACTTCTTGAGCCAAGCTCTACTGCAGCCCGGATTCCACTTTTTTTCCTTTTGGGTTAGGGGCTGCAGCAATGAAAACAGTTATTTTAACACTCATAGTTTGGAAAATCATCAGAGAATCACAGAATGGCTGCAAGGGTTTAAAAATCATGTAGTTTCAACCCCACTGCCATGGGTAGGGAACTATCTGCTACATCAGGCTACTGAGAGCCTGATCTTCAACACCTCCAGGGATGGGGAGTCCACAGCCTCCTTGGGCAAAGCAGTAGCCCAGGTGGACACCAGGCTGCAGATTTCCTTGTCCAGTTATCAAATGCTCTTTCATTTGTCCTCTTAACAACAAGACTTGCTTGCCACAGAAAGCCCAATGCACATTTCCACGGGTAAGGCCAGTGCTCAGCTTCTTTGAAAGTCATTAGTACTTAAATGTGGCATTATTGTTCTTATGGTACTGCCCAGGGATATGTGCAGGCATCACAGACCCTGAGGGCCAGGCCCTCTGCAAACATCCATTTCCCCAGTCTCGGAGATCTTTTAACCTGGGGGCCCAACCTTGCATCCACTCACACGCTTGAGTAAGCACCAGCATCTCGTGGCCCTACAGAAATCAACACAACTGATGAATGGAATGAAATCAGTAATTACCCATGTGCTTAATTATTTGCAGAACTGGGGGCTAAGTGCTTCATTTTCAGCTTTACGCTTGAAAATATTGGTTCTAATCTAGTGTGCCTCACTTCGCACTCAATCCCACAAGGATCAGCTCGGTCTGGCCTAATTAAGCAAAAGCACTTAACGAAGTGTTTAACTTTAAGCATGTGAACAAACCCATTGACTGAACACTGCATTGCTTGGGGTGGCTCAGCCCCTTGCAGGATGGGGCCCTTGCCCAGGTGTTAGGGGGACGTGACTGAGGGTGGGAAGCACGACCCAAACCCCAAGCCTGTCCAATGCTCAGGGTGTTGGACAGCCCAGGGCTCCCCTGGCTGCTGCCCAGCAGCGTGGTGGGCCAGCCAGGAGCTCTGGCAGGGCTGAAGATCCACCAATGTGTCCCCTACTCCCATCCTGGATGGCATCCAAGTCTGCCTGCGACAGGGGGTGCACAGAGGCAGTGCTGGGATTTAAAGAGAAGCTGCAAATGTTCTCTGTAATTAACAGACTGGATGTCTTCATGCTCAAAAGCACACCCCTCATTTAACACTGGCCACAGCTCCCACTCTGCAGCAGAGAAAGAGCTGAGCCCTGCTGCAGCAGGGATGTCCCCAGAGGCTGCAGCAGAGGGAACCTCCCCGGCTGCCAGACTGGCAGAGGCACAGGTCAGGGGTGGGGGCTGCAGAAGGGGACTTGTAGCCAGACCCCTCTGCACCTCTGTTTCCAGGTGTTTTTGGCCAGGCTGAGGAGTACCTGGAATAGGGCACTTGCATGAGGAGACCCAGCTCTCCCCAGGCCTGGGCTGCCTGGGACAAAGCCTCCAACCGTGGCTTGCTTCTTACAAGCCCCAATTTTAGGCCCTTTAGGACACAAAATAATGATAACACACTCCCTGGAAAAGAAAAATCCCCTTGGGCCTGTGTAAAATTAGCAGTGTGCTGACTGTCCCACTTTCACTCCCGCTATGTGGGGCAGCCTGGCTTATTAATAATACTCAGGACTCATTTCAGGATCCTTTGCTCTCCCCCCTGCAAAGGGAGCCTGGAGGCAGCCAGGCTGCTCCTCCCAGCAGTGCCAAAGGTGCCCCTGTCACCCTGACAGACAAAGCCTCCTGCACACCACCTGGGAAGGCAGCAGGAGAGGACAGGGCAAGGTGGGGGAGCTGCAGGCTGCCCTGGTGTTGCAGGGGAGGAAGAGGAGGGATGTGCCCTTTGCTGGCACAGGAGAACTCCCAGGAATGAGGGTGAAGCACAGCTTGGCCTCTCCAAGGGGGAGAAGATAAACCACAGGTGCTCTCCATCTTCCAGAGCCTCTGGCAGCAGCCTGCCAAGGCAGCAGGGACTTCAATGCCTCTGCTGGAAGGAGCTGTCCCTCTGTCCTACACACACAGAAACACACACACACCTGGAAACAAAGCACAGCTTAACAGGAAAACTTCCCAAAAGTGACATCATTAGAAAAATTCAGTATTAGTGTAAAATACGGCCTCTACCCAGGAGCTCAGAGGAGACCTGTTGTCTGCCCAGGTGAAAACCTCCTGACAGGGTTCCCCAGGGTAAGGGAATTTCAGAGCTGCTGTGAGATTTCTTCCAGTGTGGAAGGAAAATCCCAGCTAAACTGCAATGCGCAAGGAGAAACCTGAGGAGAAAAGGGGAGCTGACCGCCAGACACATCTACGTTAGAGCCATTCAAGGAGAGGGAACCTCGACTAAAAGAACAAAGTTTTCAGGAATAAGGTTTTTCACAATGTCACACAGCCTGTTCTTTCACTCCAAATTATGATCTGCCCCAACATTGTTTTATCTCACGCTGTTCACAGTGACTGTTGTGACACTCCAATCCTGAGCCAGCTTCCCTGTTAAATACTGATTGAACCCCTGCTCAAACAAAACCTCACAAAATTAGTACTAGAGTTGACTCAGATATGGAACACAACAACGTATGAAGAGAGAGAGAAAAGGAAAGATCTGGGGGGAAATGAAGTTGTTTATCTTACCCAAGAGGAGTGTGTAAACTGTCCTGGCCCCACACAGCCTCAAGAGCTAAGCCTAAGAATCAAATACATTTCAGTAAACAAACCTCTACTGGAATGGCACTGTTTTTCCTTGTGTAGGTTTTTTTTTTCTTCCCATGGGGACAGCAAGTTGTGTTGCTTGGGTTTTTTTCCCCTTTCTACGAGGCACATTATTCCATTTAAGTGCTCATGTGTGTTTATTAATAGAGCAAAAATGAGTGAATGGGGAGCTGCTCTGGGGAGGCTGAAAGCCTGCACCGGAGCAATGAATCAGAGGAACAAATCCATTTAGGAAAATGCTCGTTTTAAGACAAGTTCCTTTCACATTGGAGTTATTTTCCTCTACACCCCAAACATAATCAGACCCAGTGACATGCCAGGCCTACAGCACCATGTACACACCCCAGGCAGGACCCTCCAGCTGCACCTCCTGGTGTTGTGCTAAAAAACAGTCAGAGAGTGACCAACAGCAGCTCACACGTGCTGGGAAGCAATGAATGATGACTATAAATATTTAGAAAACATCCCTCACTCAGCGGGGCCTGAGTCGGGCTGTGGAGGGACCCCTGCAACACTGGCACCATCATAGCCATTGCTGCCCTGTAGAGGATGGCAGAGATGAGACCTGAGATGATTCTGGCCCTCCACAATGTACCCTGTACCCACAGGTGAGCCCCAGGGCTGCAAAGCCCTCCTGGGCTGCGGGGGAGAGCTCACAGGTCCTTGCAGCTGCTCTCCAGAGGCACAGGTGCCACCACAGCTCACTCCAGAGCAGGGAGAGGGTCCTGCCTTGCTCAGTGCTGCTGACAGACCCAGAGGAAAGACCTGAGCAAATGCACACACAAAAAGAGACACAAATGTGGGCACAATTCCTGAAACAGTGGAGAACCAGGTCCCCACAGCTGGCCTTGAGAAGGGAGTCAGAAGAAAGCAAGGCACATGGGGAAGGTGTGCCAGCGAAGATCACCAGAGAGGGAAAGCTCACATTGTTCACTTGCTAATGAAAGGTGTTCAGTAACGTGAGAAGAAATATTTCAGGACCAGCTCATCACTTACCACAGCCCACCCTGAGTTTTGGCAGTGACACCTGAACTGCTGCCTGGGGACCACAAAGCTCCCTGAGGACACCAAAGGTCACACGTATTTTATCCATTTACTGTTTCCAAAGGGCACTGTTATTTACTTGCCCTCAGTGTCTGTGCTCGGCAGTTTCAGCTCTCTCTTGGCTTTGCTAAAATACTTTCCCAGGCAGTGGGATGCTGCTGCTGGGCCCAGCAGAGCCAGGACAGTGTCTGATGTGGCCGTGTCCCCCGGCAAAGCGCGGCACCAAACCCCAGTGTTTAGAGTATCGCCGTTCCTGTGTGCACTCAAACGAGATTAGCTGCTTTCAGACAGTGCCTAATGAAAGCTGAGTTTTTCCATGCCAGCATTTGCCTTTCCAGCCTGAACACACACGGCTGGAGGATTGGCCTGGCATTCAGGCTGCAGCATGTGACTCTTTAATGAGGGAGGTCTATGAACTGCAGGACTAAAGCACATGGGCACAGAACCAGCTCCCCAACATGACCAGCTCCACTGGAGTGGAAGGATTTTTTTTTTTTTTTTTAAATGTGTGATTAAGGCCCACTGTGGGGAAACAAACCTATTCCTGGCTCTTTCACAGCCCTAGCAGGTGATTATGAACAAATTCTATAACCATGTTCTACCTTTGGAGTACTCCACCACAATAACGAGATAAAAATGCCCTTTCTCACAGGAGGTTGCAGCAGGTTCAGGTATTAGCAGGATGAATGTCACAGCAATGCTCGTAAAGTGTAAAGACTAAAATTGGAGCAAGCCCTGCAGTGTTGGCTTTGAAAGCCCGTGTGGAATTGCTGGATCACAGTGGTCTTTTGGATCTCTGAGCAACACCTGCAGCAAATGTGGCTTCACTGCTGCCCTCCTCCCTGCCATCCTACCCAACAGCAGCCTGCTTGGAAAACATCAGGAAGGAGAAGGCAGCAAGCAGAGCAGCTGCTGCATGGCTGGCTGTCAATAAGCATTTTGTGCCCACACAGGGCAGCAAGCACAGGTTTTCCCTCACTCCCACCTTCAGGTATCACACTGCTGGCCAGGCTGTGGCTTCTCCTGCACAAGGGCAGAGGGCAGTTTGCTCCTGAGCCACCTCTACCCCCACCTTTAATGTTAAGGAGGAAATAAATCAAAGAGAATTAGGTGCTTGGGCACCAACGTGGCAGCACAAGTGTCTTTTTCCCATTTTTAGTTCAGTATTTGCATACTTTTTCCAACAGGTATTGCAGCTAGAGCAAAAGGTGCAGCATTGCCCAAAGGCTGAAGGCAGTCCCTGCAGCAACAGGGATTTCCTTGGAGCCTGGCAGAGCCAAACCCCTTCAGTCCCAGTAATGAGGAGTGTCAGGCACCACTCAATCTCCTGGACATCCCAAAAGTCTCTATCACCTTTCTCTAATTTGTTTCTGAAAGAAACAGTGGAACAATGTTTTCTATCTGCTGTTGCAGGAGAAAGTCACAAACAAACAAGAAGAGAAAGCGAAAAACTAGAAGCTAGAAAATAGTAAAACTGGAGCTGCCCTGAGGAGCTGCAGCCCCAGCCCATGTGCAGACTGTGCTGCTTCAGAGAACCCAATGCAAAGTCAGCTCTGTCCAGTTCACGCAGTTCCACAACTGATGTCACAGAACACCAAGGGTAACTTCTATGCAAAAGCTGTTGCTGTTCTCCCATCATTCTGATTCAGAAATATTGTCCTATCTGCTTTAAATTGCTTCATACTGGTGGGGTTTTTTTCTGGCTTATTGCTACATCTCTCTCCTCCTTGTTTACACACATTTTCTCCTGGTTTTCCACAGAGCAAGTAAATGCCAAACCAGATTTTCATATTCCACATACGCTTTTTTTCCCCCCCTTTTTTTTTCCTAAATCACTTCAGGACTCCCACTGTCCTGGGATTAGCCCAGCTTTTTTTTTTTTTCCCCAGCCGCAGAACAAAAATATTATGATTACATAAAAAAACCCAGGGCTTTCCACTCTGAACCACGCCAAGGGAGGAAGGCAGAGCTTGGCCACGGCCACAATCACAGCCAGTGCTGCTGACGTGCTTCAAACCACGCTCAACTCCCTGCTAATGTGGGCAGCCTCAGCGTTTGCTCCCTGTGCCTGCAGGAACTTAACAACCAAGTTATGGTAGCAGAAAAATGGCTTGAGTAACAACAGGTTGTTATGGGATGGTCATCACTGGCCAGGGGAGAGGGGCACCTGCCCCAGACCGGTGGGAGTGGTGTGGCTGGGTGGGCAGCCAGACCTCCCAGCGCTGCTCCCAGCCTCACTGCTCCTTTTCCCTAAATTCAGGTTGATTTCTGACCTTAAACGGCTTGATGGGCTTCCCTGGAGTATCCAGCATGGTTTCCATGGAATTCTCCTCCTTACAATGAGGTAAAAACGTGTCTGATCTCTTCCTCACATGCTCGCAAACACTGGAGGAAAACAACAGAATCCTCCATGAGAAAATATTTCAGCTGTTTTGCAAAGACGTAAAAATCAGTGATATGAGAAAACGCTGTATTGAAGCATCTTCAAAATCCAACCCATGATCTCTTTTCTCATTATGAAGGGTATCTTACAAAACAAAATCCTTCAAGTAGATGCAGCTGCCTGCATCCAGTGAGCAAGAGGTATAAAGCTTGCCCTCAGACAGCATTTCAGGCAGCATTTAATAAAATCCCAAAGATCTGGGTGCTGTTTGCCGCACCATATAGTATTTCCAGGAGCAGATCAAAACATTTAGATTTAAACATCTCTGTCCTGGTTAAAAAACCTTGAAACGCTGAATGTGTGGTTGTGTTTTGACTGATGCAAATCTGAGAGGAAATGGGGATAAAAGCGGGGTGGAGTGAGCCAGTAAGAAACACAATAAAAACCAGCACCACCTAGACAGTCCAGCATGGATTACACGTTTATGGATTTATACATTAAAATATTAGCATGGTGTCTCTGGCAAAATTGATTTATGGCAAGTCAAAGACACCATGACCACATTTGTGGAAGTCCCAGAACTTAAGAACAACTAACTCCATTTCTGTTTGTTTCATTTCATAGTAACTTTGACCCTTATATCCCACTCCATTTCAAAGCACGTTGAACACCTTTGAATTCCAGCGTTGTGATGTTTTGTGACATTGCTGAGCAACAATACAGCAGCTCTGTCTGCTGCCTTAAAAAGAAGGAATTCTGGCAATTTAAAAAACTCCATTAATAAGAAGTAACTCTGTTCTGGGAAGGATTTCACCTCTCCCTTCATTTTCAGATGAATGATGCTGTTTCTCATTCCTGTTCCCTCTTTTGCAGGCACTGTCATTGCAGCAGCATTTCTCCACACCACAGACACGGCCACGATCAAAATAACTGAGTGAAATCATCTGGGTTCTGCAAGAGTGAATTTATTGTTGTGAGGTTTTCACGAGCGGCAGCAAAACATATCTAGAGATGGGTGAAACCTGGCATGTGTCAAAATAAAACTGACATTTTTTAAATTTCTCACTATTTCTGGGAAGAAGAAATCAGAAATGGTAAAATGAGGGGGGTTTAGATGTTTTGTTACAGCAAGGCCAAGACACATGAGCTTTATAGGTCTGATGGCTACAGTTGCTGAAACAGCACTAAGAAGCACTTTGAACTAACCATAAGGTTTTAAAACTGTTGTTCAAATACTGATGAATTCCAGGTATTTGAAACACTTCCATTTCAGTAAAAGCTAACAAGTACACTTTCCAAAGGGTACATTTGGCTTCCAGTACACAAGTTAATACATATCTAGGCTCTTGGGAGCATCATAACTTTAGAGAAAAACCCAACCAAATCACAGCACTGTTCATTTTTTATTATCATTGTTATTTTTTAACCTTATATAAAATCAGTTCCAAAATCAGTTGCTTTTCAGTAGCATGCACTTTCAATTTTTATAATATCTGGGTGTTAAACTTAGAGAAAAGTTGTCCCTTAGTTTAGGACACAATGGTGTTTGTTTGTATTCTATTTATTTCAAAAGGGAAGAATATTTATATTAATCCAGAAAACCATAAAAATTTGGTACCAGGACAAGACTGCTGAGAAAACTAAAGATGAACCCTCCAGAAATTTGAATGGTAGAGGAGTCTTCTCACAATTGAACGTACTGATGAATAGATATTTTCACTTTTTGCTGCTCTCTTTGTCTGAGTAACAAAAGCGGAATATGTTGTCGCTATGGCTCTTTGTGTCTCAATTATCTCAATAAAATAGCTATTAAAAATGAATAAATAAGGATAAAACTAGCAGGAGTCTTCTCATTAATTTCAGTGGAGTCAGGATATAATGAGGTTGTCTTTTTAAAGGACCAGGATCCAGGGTCCTTTAAATCTGCAAATCTGCATGTACATTTGTGCATGTACCTTCACATCTTCTAAGTGTCCTATACCATCAGTTGTTCTGCCTGTTTAGAAAATGGGATTTAAATATTTCAAAATTAGTTTTCCTCTGTGTCTCATCTCTACATTCTCGATGTCGTCACCTCTGCTCTTACTTTCAGGTCCTTAAAGCCATGTCTTTTCTGGTCTCCTTCCCCAGCAGTAAAATTTCCTCATCACCACTCTTGTCCACCACTAGCATGTCCCTGGCAATCTGCATGCCAGCAATGATGTGAAATGCAAACATATTCATCTCTCCCTCTAAAGCTGGCTCTTTCTTTGGAAACCTTGGTTTTTTCCATGGAAGTTTCATAAACAAAATTCCATGACATTGAATTATACCTTACTTCAGTTAGTCAGCTACTGGAATGGACCAAAATTCCCACTTTCTCATTTCTCCAGCAGCCCAAGGGCTGTAGTAAGACAATAGTGCCTAAACTTGAAGTGTCCAAGGTTGGATGGGGTTTGGAGCAACCTGGGGTAGGGAGGTGTCCCTGCCCATGGCAAGAGTGGAATGGGATGAGCCTTAAGGTCCCTTCCAACCCAAACCAAGGTGTAGCTCTGTGTCCACAGCAAGCACTTTGTGCCAGCTGGCTCTGTGTCTGGTCACTGTGAGATGCTGAAGTGTGCTGACACACGTCCTGGCACTGACAGCACAAAACGCTGCAGGACACCCACCCTTACAGACTGCACTGACTGAGGAACCACAGCAGCACAGAACTGACCTGGTGCATGGGGCAGAACCTGGAATGTGGCTGACAAAGCTCCAAGTGTGACTGTAAACAAGGCATCATCGCCCAGGGCTTTCCAAGAAGCTCCATGGTGATCTATTCCCAGCTATGTAACATCCTTCCTGGGAGAAAACATGAAATCATCCTCTAATAAAGCTGCAGATGACACAGCACTGCTGAGTGCTAATGGAGGGTGAGGATTTTCAGCTGCCAAGGAGTTGGCTGACGGGAGGCAAGGGAGTCGCAGGCACTCCAGTGGGGTAGGATCAAATTCCCCATCTCCATGGGGAACATGGAGAAAGCAGGGCTTTGTTCTGGGAGTCAGAGATGCTCAAACAGGTTTGGGATTGTGGTGGTTCCTCCGATGAGCTTACAGAGAGGGAGGCAGGGCTCCCCAGGGTGGGGACACTGCATCAGCTCCTTCCCTGGATCTGCTGGCAGAGATTTGGCAGTGCCTGGCAGAGCCCCGCATTTGACCCCAGTCCTTCCTGGGGTGCCAGCCCTGGCACAGCCACCAGGGCAGCCCAGGGTGAGCCAGTCTGCTGCCCAGCACCGTCCCCACGGAGCAGGGACACGCTGTCCTTCCCTCTGCCCTGCCTCCCCAGGGCCCTGCTGGGATTTAAAAATATCCTTTCCCAGACTCTCAGCAGAGACACAAATCTTCTGGTTTGCAGTTTAACTCCTAGGGCAGCCCATGATACAAAGGCTGGGAAGCTACAGGCCTAACAGGACATTTGGACACCACAGACATAAGAATTCCAAAGGCTT
The DNA here is from genome assembly GCA_013390045.1 of Picathartes gymnocephalus. Taxonomy (NCBI): domain Eukaryota; kingdom Metazoa; phylum Chordata; class Aves; order Passeriformes; family Picathartidae; genus Picathartes; species Picathartes gymnocephalus. The sequence continues at coordinate 268,339 of WEKY01043566.1, forward strand.
TGCATGGAATGCCAGATTGTATCTTTTATGTTTAAAAGCTAAGGGGAGGCTGTGCAGGGAAATACCACCCTTAGGGATCCGCCCACTACAGCCTAGTGTCAGAAACAAAACGCTGAGCTAGATCAACCTTGGTCCGAAGGTATTTTTATGTTCCTCTTCAGCTGTACACAACGTCTGAGGGTAGTACTGTAGCAAAGGATGCAAATCTTCCTGTGCTCCTGGTATTACTGGTGCAATTCTCACCGGAGTGCCATGTTAAATTTAGAGCCCACAATTCATAAAGGAAGCTGACAAGTTGCAGAGAGTTCAGAAAGGAGTATGAAGGATGGAAAAACAGCATTTACAGCTGCAGGAGCTTGATCTATTTAGCTTATGAAGAGAGGAGTTTAAGGGATCACTTGGTTAAAGACTATCAGTGTTCACAGGGAGAATTAAATATTGAGATCAGGATCCTCAATTAGCACAGGAAAACCTTGACACGGAAAACAGGCAAGTTCTGACTGGAAATATGAGGCACATGTTTACCAGTGTAAATAATTAATTTATTACCAAAGCCAGGCCTCAAGCAGACAGGATGACTCTTCATTACAGGGGTTTTTTAATAACATTTGAATGCTTTTTTCCTGAAAAGACATGTTGAAATTCAAACAAGCACAAACAGAGCCAGCCTTGTGACCTGTATCATCCAAGGGAGCAAACAACGCTTCCCTTTTTTACACACTCATAGCCTTCTCTCCTTTCCACCAGCAGTCCTGACAGTAATTCCAAGTGTGTAACAGCTGAGAGCATAATTCTGATCACAGATCCTCCTGGCTGATCTGCTCTATGTTTGTGCAAGCACCAAGTAGATCTCTCATCTCTCTGCCAGGAACCTCTCACCTGCACGTGCCCTGAGCCATAAAACACCATCACGGTGACACTGGTGACTCCTGCCTGAAGCCAGGAGCCAGCACACAATCGTCCTCCTCCCTCCCCTCCTCCTGGTGCCCACCAGCAGCAGAGAATCCTTTGACAGACCCTGGTCCAAGCAATTCCACCCAGTCCTCAGTTATCCATCCTGCATTTCCCTGATATCCAATGTTCACGGCTCTCACCGTGCTGTAAACCCACTCCTCTGTGTCCTATCCAACAGGATCACAGAGAACAGATTATTCCCTCTTTTGAAGGCTTTTAAAACCATTTTCATGCCTCACTAAAGTCTCCTCCAGCACCAATTCTTTCTCCCTTTCCTGAGAGGCCACAGCTCTCATCAGTTTTTGCTGCTGGACTCTTTCCAAGTTCACCTCCTCCTGCTCAAAATGCCGCCCCCCAACCTCCTCACGGGGCTCCAGGTCCTCCACAAGCACACACCAAAACCCCGAGCTCTGTCACGTGTGCCTGGGAGCAGAACTTGGCCCCCTTTTAATCCCATTGCATTTATCAGCCATATAATGTTTTGCACATTATCACCCCAATTATAGAGGCTTGTAGGTGATAATGAGATTGCACTGGATATATTCCAGCAAAGCACATTCTAGGTTTTACTAACTTCATTAACCAAGAAAAGATGGTTAATGGCTGAAAAGTGCAATGATGCACATAATCACACCAGTTGCTTTGCTACTACAATTATATTATTAAGATGGATCTTTGAGGTACAATTTTGTGTATAATTAGTGGGTTATCCCTTCAGGAAAAAGAAAAAAAAAAGTAATTCAAAAGCATCCAAAGGTTTGAGCAAAATAGTTCTTACTGAAAACACAAATGAAGTCATGCTCTTAGGTCAGACTCTGAATGGGATTTGTGAGAAAACAGGAGTGCAAGAATTTAGAAACTTAACACAGGCTCCCTGAGGATGTGAAATACCAAATTGTGATCCACTGACACACACCGGGAGCACCCAATCTCAGTGGTGTCCATGGGCATCCAGGCTGTGACTTCTGAGAAGACAACAGCTCCCAGAATGTATCAGAAATGTAGAACACTTAGGTTTGAAATTATTTCTTTGTGTTTTATTGACTTCTGTATTCTTCAGTTGTTTATTTTCTTGGACGTCACTGTTCTTCCCAATGGAGACAACTTCAATTTCAGATTAAGAAACCCAGCACCACCAAGCAGGCAGAACAATGAAGAACCCTCTGGTTACTCCTTTTACCACATAACAAAGCAGAAAATGAGTGTAAATATTCACAAGCAGTTTCCAAGTGTAAGCCTGATTTTTTTGGACTGCTTTTCTCTTTCAGCTAAATTGTACTTATCAAAAAATGCAATGACTGTTTTTCACTTAGAATTTTTTACAAATTTAATTGAGTTGTCAGGAGAAATACTATTATCCTCAGCATGTGAAATTAATGTATCAGGAATTTATCTACTGTCTTGCTTGTGTGCATGACATTTATACAGTTCATTGCAACAAATAAATATATGTCTCTTCTGCTGGGTAAAATTTCACACAATAAAAAAGTCTTCAGAACTGAATTTGTGATTGTCTAAAAGTCCTTGATATGGCTGGCTCTGCCAAGGAGCTTAGCAGGAGACTTTGCTGGATTTAATCAGCCAGACAGACCTCAGAAATTCTGCTGGAATTCTTGTTGCTATTAGAAATATGCAATAGCATTTGCTAATTCAGTTCAGAACTGATTCAGAAACTAAAAGCAATAAATCTTCATGCAAGCGTCGAGCTCTCTCAAGGATATCCTGGAGCAGTGATTTTTGGAGAGGAGGAATACATAAAGGAATGCAGAGTGTCTAGCCAGAATTTTATTTGAAATACTCTTTTCAATGAATCCAGAGACTTGTCCAAACCAGAAAACCTCTGTTTTCTGCTCTGATTTTTCCCAAATGCATTGACTTGGCCTTCCACTTCCATGACCCTGCACAGGAGACAAGAAAGCAGGGGCAGCAGGAGATGAAATCAGTACAAACTCTTGGCCACCCCTTTTAAGTCAGGAGGAGTTTCATCACTGATATTACACAGGAGTTTAATCTGCACTGTGAGTCACCAGGACATCTTTCTGTGCCTTGAAAGCTCTGTGGTCTCCTGAAATCTAACAAAAACTGCCAACTTTGACAAAAACTGCAGGTACTGTGGCAAGGCCTGCCATGGTAAGCACATACTTAGTGTTTGCTGGAGTGGGGTTTCATTTGTTATTACCCTGGAGCTAAAGCAAAGTGTGAAACAGCATTACCTGCAGGCAAAGACAACTGACACTCCGAAATTCCATGTGTGAAACCTCCAGAATACCCCCAGGAGGCACAAACCTGGCACAGCTGCTGGGGCAGACCCCGACTGAGGCACATGGTAACAACCTGCCAGCCACAATAAGATCCAAAGATGAAGCCCTGGCTGCAGAGGAGTCTGGCAGGCTGGGATTTTCACCTCAGCACTTCCACGTGCACAGGCCAGGGCACAGGGTGGGGTCAGCAGGGGCAGCTGAGCAGCTCAGCTGGGATCAGAGAGCTCCTTCCCCCCAAACACTTGAGTTTGAGCTCACAGAATGACAGAATGGTTTGGGTTGGAAGGGGCTTTAAATCTCATTAAACCCTCCTGCCACAGGCAGGGACACCTTGCACTAGACCAGGTTGCTCAGAGCCTCATGCAGTCTAACCTTGGACACTTCCAGGGATATCCAGAGATATTCAGTAATAATAAATTTCAATAATATCGCTTTAATTTAATTCACTACAAAACTGTATAATTAACACACTTCCTGTGCCATTTCAGCCTCACAGGATCTTCGCAGAAAAACCTGGTTCTCCATTTCAATATGAGTCTGATTTGCTGTAAGAGGGAAATCTCATTTGACATTTAGGAACTGAAGTGCTTATAGCATTTATTACATTTCCCTGATATATTAATAAAATGTATAAACACAAACTGTTCTTCAACAAAAAAACCCCAAACCTACCTTTCAATTTTCATAAAAACTATTTGATTTTCTCATAAACTGCATATATGAATTTCTATGCCACTTTGACATCCCTCTCCATAAGTCAGTATATCCTCAGGAAAAATATGGTTCTGCTGATAAACGTTTGGCTCTTGGCTTTATTTGTGCTCTGCAGTAGTTTGGATGGGCAAGTCAAAACCCTGCCTGGTTGTCTATGACCTTTGCATTCTCCTTTAAATTCCATGCATTTGCAAGAGATGATGGAAGAGCTGATAGTGTCTACTGTTTATCAGCCATGATAATTAGATTAGATACATTTTTGATTGCAAAAATAGTCTTGTAATGGATTTTTTTGCCTTTTTTTTTTTTTTTTAACAGCTACTATTTCCAACACTTTCAGCAGTGCTCTGAAGATTTAAAGAATTCAGTGTCCAGGAAGCACTTTGTCTCCTTCATCTGACAAACTTTTTTTGGGAGAAAGGAAATTCAGTTTCTCTTCTCTCTGCACTGTCAGCCCCCAGGGCATGAAGTCTTCTCCTCCTGTTTGCTGCCAGCCCTGGAGAGGGCTCAGCTGTCCCCTCCAGCCCCCAGGAACCCCCCTGACCACTCCTTCTGCCACAGCCACAGCCAGGCTGATGCTGTCACATGGCAGTCTGGGCTCTGCTGAATGCCCTGCTTCAATTGCTCTTGGTTCAAGGTGCCACTGCTAGAGATAAAATAGGGAAAATGATGGCATTTTGCTGGAAATTTGGGCACCCAACAGTCAAGCAGAGCCATGTTTAGGTTGCCCATATAACTTTCTGCTGTGATGAGCACATTACTTACTTCATGACAATGGTGTACTCTTGGAATCACCTTTATTTTCTGCTCTCAGATCTTTCCAGTTGTCTGCATGCACTGAGGTGGAGCATCAGTTCTTACAGGTGTTGTGTGCTGTTATCCATTTCCAATGGCTGAATCAAATTGAGGGACAGCTAAAAATGCATCCTATTCCCCACCACTCTGTTTGCCTGGGTAAAGGTTTGCTGCAGGTACCTGAGGACTGTCATGTAACTCTAAAATGACTGATTTGGACAGTCACTCCTGTCCCCAGTGCAGTGAAAGTTGTGCTCTACGCCCTGGAGATGTTTGGTACCCTGCTAGAGAAACACCTGATGTGTTTGGTTATGCTGAAATAGCCCATTGGGCTCAGCACAGATCAGGAGAAGGTGAAACCATCACCGCCTCCTTTGCAGTCAGATTTCCACATCCTTGAAGGATCAGCTGCTTCCACAAAAAAAAAAGCAAAAGCACACCTCCAAAGAAAGATTCCCAAAACCAAAATCGTGCTTTGCAGCTGGCTTTTGAACCCCTAATCCTCTGTCCCAGGGAGTTTTTGCAGTGTAAAGGGCAAAAAAGAGACAGTGCTTCTCCCACAGGCACATCAAACATCGGTGCTGGGGCCTCTGAGCAGAGCCCAGGCTGAAGCTTTACTTCCATGACTTGTGTTTGTATCCTCCACTGAAACCTAACTCATCCATGTCAGACCCACCAGCTGCTTCCAATCTTCTGAACAGGATTGCTCTGTGCTATAAACTTCAGCTTTCCAAACACCATCATCATCTGTTAAGCCAAAGGCTTTAGAGAGGATTCCTGAACACTAGGCTGGGAGTCCAAGCAGCACAGGGCATATCTTCCCTGTGTCAGCAGACACCTCATGTATTTTTAGTGCTGTCAGAAACAAACCACTCCTTGATATTCCAGAAGGGGGGAAAAATCTTCTCGAAGCGGTGGTGAAGCCAATATTTTAAAAGACCCTTTCGAGAACTTGCCAGCCTCCTGGGAGATCTTGTCAACATCTCCCACGTTAAAAGAAAGCCACTTTAAAATCCACAGGGGTTTTAAAGAAAAGCTGGAACATATCAAAGCTGCTGGGATGGCAAGCCTCATAACTTGCACAATACATCAACACTTACAGACAGTAAATCCTCCCCGGCCTCAGGGGAGCTCACAGCCCCCCAGAGTAAGCCCTTTGCTAATGCATCTCTCAAATGAACTGCTAATCTCCTCTCTAAACTTGACAGCTGTCCTGCATGCACTCAAACCCCTCTGTGCTTAAATCCTTCTATCATTTTTGTTAAGTCACTTGTTAGATCATTTTTGCTTTAATAAAAAGAAAGAAATCTTTCCTCCAACCGCAAAGGCCTCACTCACCTGCAGCTGGTGTGTCCACAGATTTCATACATATGTGTGTGTGTGTGTATTCCCAGGTGAAATCTTGGGCTTTACAAATTCTTGTGGCCAGTGGGAGCTCCCACACCAGCTCCCCCCCCCCAGCAGATTTCTCAGACCCCAGCAGATCTGATGGCTTCCTGTGCCCAGATCAGTTTGAATTTCTGACACGGTTCCGCGCTGCTCTGAGGGAGCAGAAACCTTTCCCCTTGGCTGGGCAGAGTTTGGCCCGTGGTGTTGAATTCACAGTGCCAACAGCTGTTTGTCACTTCTGCTCCAGATGAGAGTTTGCCAGGCTTGCTGTGCAGCCTTGCCACAAGAACCCGCATGAGACACCACCAAGACAGCTGTGGTCTTACACTGCCCCAGTTCTGGGGAGGATTGCCTAAAGGGGAGTTTGGCATAGTCAGAAACAATCCCAACTTCCAGTTGAGGACAAAGCAGCAGTTTTTCAGGCAGTTCTCAGTGTTCCAAACGAAGAACATTTCAAAGCACACCAAAACACCAATCCTTCCTAGAAGCAGCTACTTGTCCATTAGCTCTTCCTGACCACATATTGTGTTTACTGCTTTAAACGGATGAAGAGTTTCACCAAGACATTGATTCATTCCAATGTCAACAGTGGGATTCCCTGCTCTTGCACCAGCACTGTGACTGGTGACCCCAATCAGCTGCCAGGAGGCTGGTGCAAGTCTCACAATGCCTGACAGCTCTGCAAGGACCTAATGCTGTTGAGTGTTTGCTCAACACCTGGAACATGCAGTTCCATGAGCATAAGCCTGGACAAAGAAAGCAGTGAAATAACTCCTGCAACACCTCAATACCTTAAACACTTGGGTTGCCAAGGCACATGAGCTCTGCTGAGCTGTTGGTCAAACAGAGGGTGCTGTTACTGCAGTGCTGGTGACAGGTGTCGATCCTTCACAATATTTTTCCTAGTGAGGATATTTTTTTTGTGCTGCTCCAGGTTCTTCATCACTCCCTGCATTGGCAGTGAGGGGAACAGGGCCATTTTCCTCTCTGCCTGTAGCTACTTAGACTGCTACAGCAGCCATGTGAAATTACTCACTCTGCCTCTTGAAATGTCTACAGAAGATGAGATACAACAATTGCTCCAGGAAGCGATGCTCAGGCACTCTGATTGATCACCCTGTGCCCTGTCACCCATCTGTTACCTCTGCCATTCCCTGCTGGCTCCAGTGCAAATCAGGGCCTGAAACACTCTGCTGAAGAGGGCAAAGGTCTGTCACATAACTGCATCTCAGAGATGAGCTCTGGGCTGAGCCTGGCACCCCATAACTGTGAAATGTCCCTGTGGTCACCTGGTGCAGAACCGTGTCCCACACGAGCACGCTCCGGAACAGGACTTCCTTTGCCAATGTTTTCAGTACTGAAATGAGTCCCATTTTCCAACCAGAGAATTCATGCTCTGAAACACTGCTTCCAGCCAGCTCTGCTCCCTGCAGCCATCCTTATTGTTCCCTGGTCCTTGATACACCCACTTGCCAGGCACTTCCTGCGGCTGGGGAGGCGGATCCCGGCCCCTCAGGAGGTACTTCTGATTCCCGAGCTTATGAAACCTGCCGGTTTCTGATGCAAACAAAACACATTGGAAAGCTGCTGTACCTGCCAGAGGAGCATCTGTTAGACTGACAAATCAGGGCCGTGCACAGGGGAGACAGATTTACTTCTGACAAAACTCCACCCACCCTGCTCAGCCCTGCAGCTCTCACCAGGGGCTGGAAATTAATAGGATCTTTGCATTGTCAACTCCTCTTGCGCAAATGGAAAAGCATACCTGATGCTTCCGAAAGGAGGATCTGTTTTCTGGGTGGCCTGACTGGATGGGAACCATCAGGGGCAGCAAAGAGGACTTGCATCTCCCCACCACAGTCCCTTGTCCTGCAGCATTGGCAGCTGCATTGGCAGCTGCTTGTCCTGCAAGCACTGGCCAGAAGGGTGAGGGCTGGGCCACCAAAACCTGGGCTCACCAGGCCCAGCAGGTGGGTGCTGTGGGACACTGCTGTCTGTGCTGCTGCCCAGGGTGCCTCTGCATCCACCCACAGCACACAGCGCAGGCACAACACACCTCAGGCCTGTCCCTTTCTAGGGTTGAATATTCCAGACTGGTTCCCCACACCTGAGCAGCACTCTAGTGAGTGCATGTACCTCCACGCCAGTGAGGGCACGTACCTCACCTGAGACCCCAGCCAAATCTTCTCTAATTTAATAAATTAAAACCCCCTTCTAACAGGGGTGCAAAAAAGAAATCCCCTCTGCCCCACACAACTCACTGCCAACAAAGGGAAGGCACCTGCTGCCCTCCATGAGCTTACAAGGCTCCAGCCTCTTCCCACTGACGGCACTGAACTTGTTCTGTCCCCGCATCGCTGTGCTGCGGGTGGAGAGCCCTCCCTGCCGGGGCCGGGATGTCCGGAGCGGCACCGCTCCTCCCCGGCGGGCCTGTGCCTTGTCGGGTCCGGCTCACACGGGCCGCTCCCGGGTCGTCCTGCGGCTCCGAGCCCGATCCTGCTCCCGATCCCGCTCTTTATCCCGCTCCCGATCCCACTCCCGGTCCCCATCCAGGTCCCCATCTCGATCCCGATCCCCATCCCGATCCCGCTCTTGGCCCTCATCCCGATCACCCTCCCCATCCCGGTCCCAGCATTCATCCCGATCCCGATCCCGATCCCGTTCTCGCTCCCCATCTTGATCTCGATCTCGGTCCCGGTCCCGGTCCCGCCGCACCTGCGGGACCGGAGCGCGCCCCGGCTGCGGCAGAGCCACGCCCCCCGCCGCCTCCCAGCCAATGAGCCCGAGGGAACTCTGGCCGACAGCCAATGGGAGCGCGGCGGCCGCGCCCCCGCCCCCTATTTGAGGCGCTCCGCGCGGCCGCGCGCTCGCAGAGGCGGCGGGAGCAGGGAGCGGGAGCGGACCCTGAGCGGACGGTGCGCTCGGCGCTGCCCCGCGCCGCGCTGAGGGAGGGGCCGCTCCCATGGAGGCATTCCCGGGCACCAAGCTGGAGCAGCACCGGCACCTCCCGCCCGTGGAGTGCCTGCCGGGCGCCCGCTACGGCGGCCGGAGCCACAGCGCCTGCGGGAACGTCTTCAACTCCTGGAACGACTACCTGGGGTTGGCCACGCTCATCACCAAGGCCATGCGGCCCGGCAAGGGCTTCGGCGCCGAGCCCCCCTCGGTGGTGGTGGCGGCCGCCGTGCCGCCGGCCGAGGAGGAGGAGGAAGAGGAGGAGGAAGAGGAAGAGGCGGCGGGGCCGTACTTCGAAGGCGCGCTGGACTTGCACGACCTGGACCTGTGCGGGCATCACCATCACCACCACCACGGCGAGGGGCTGCTGGAGGAGCGCTTCGCCGACTTCAGCCCCTTCCCCGGGCGCGGCGGCCCCGCCACCGTGGTATTCGACTGCTCCGGGGAGCACCCGGACCGGGAGGGCTCTGCCCACGCCTGGGGCGGCGTGGTGGTGGCGGGGCGGCTGCCGGCGCCCCCGCGGGCCGCCTCCCGCCTGCTCAAGCCCGAGCTGCAGGTCTGCGTCTTCTGCCGGAACAACAAGGAGGCGGTGGCCCTCTACACCACGCACATCCTCAAGGGACCCGACGGCCGCGTCCTGTGCCCAGTGCTGCGGCGCTACACCTGCCCCCTCTGCGGCGCCAGCGGCGACAATGCCCACACCATCAAGTACTGCCCCCTCTCCAAAGTGCCAGCGGCCCGGCAGCTCCGGCACGCCCGGACCGCGCTGGGCAGGAAGGGCCGCTAGCGCCGGGACCCCCGGGCCTCGCCCCGTGCCCGCCACGGCTGACACTGCTCCGGCCCCGGGGCGGCCGCTGCGCGCTGGACCGCGCGGAGCCCGGCGCCGGGCCCGGGGACTGCGAGGCGGAGATGCGCTGTGTTTGTTTATTGTAAGAAAAAATATATCTATATGTGATTTTTACGGAGACGGCGAGATCTGACTGGGTGGGCGTGCGCGGGGGGTCCGAGGGTTAAAGCCACGGCCGGGGAGGTGGCGGGGGTCCCGGGTGCCTGCGGCGGGGGGGGGGGGCCGGCCGC
>WEKY01043566.1:278493-290928 GCA_013390045.1 Picathartes gymnocephalus
TGCCGTCCGCCGCCCGTCCCGAGCGCTCCGTGCCGACAGGGCATCGGGCGGGAGAGCTGTTCTTCATTGCCAGTTAATAGCAGGGTGTTTAATTAGGGTACAACATTCCGTCTTTCCGCTCTTAAAGCAAACATCCGAGTGATTTCCTTTGCCGGTTTTAACACCGGTAAGCAAATCGCCATCAAACCTGCCCTCGGTAATTAATATCTGCATCCCGAAATCGCAGCATCAGACCCATTACCGTTCCTCTCGTGGGCACCGCTGGCGCTGGTCTCGCAGGTCCCCGTGTCGAATACAAAGCTTTAGGGAAGGTCTGAGAGGAGAAAACATCCAAGCGCGTGTTTGAAAACGTGATGACTGAGCCAGAGTGCAAACCGAACCCTTTCTGCTGACAGAAAGGCAGTAAGAATGGCAATCGAGTAAGCTTTGATGCAGCTATGTTTGTGGTGGAGAATGGGGGAAGCCTGATAGAAAGAGACCCGGAGAAGGCAGAAAGCTGTGACTGTAGGAGAATGGAAGAAAGGGAGATTGTGTATTTTCAAGAGTTCAGAGAATGTGGCTTTAACTTTTTGCAAGTAAAAGAGAAGATCTACCCATGTGATTAACAAATATCCTAAACACTACACAGACTGTTTACAAAGCATAAGAATTAGTCTGAAGTCCTGGATCACTCTGGGTGATGGCAGCTTCTTGGTACTGAATATCAGCCAGGGCTATATCACTTCTAATCTCCAAGAGAAAAGAAACTGCCTTTTTTTTTTTTTTTTTTTTTTTTTTTTTTGGGCCCNNNTTTTTTTTTGGTCTGGTGACCCAGAGGTAGGACAAGGAGCAGCAGCAGTTTGTAGTTTAAGAGTCCTCTAGAGCAGAAAGATGGATACTGGAGTTTTCAGTGCAGAGGGTCACACTGCTGTGTGGCTTTACCCACACCTGGGATGTGGAGGGGTGCTCGGCCCACAGGGGTTGCCCTGACAAGAGCAGGGAAGTGAAGAGAGCCTTGTGGGGGAACTGCTGGGACATAATCAGGAAGATGAGAAAAGGTCCTGACAGGAAAAGGGAACTAGGAAAGTGAGGGGTAATCTACACTTGTGTGGTTTCCTTTTGAAAAGCTGCTGAGCAGGGTGGGAGATGGGGTCAGGAGAGCAGGACAGTCAAGAATGGAGTCAAAACATGTGTGGGATGGGCTGGGGATGAGCACCCAGGGTTCATTATTCATTACTGCTTTTTACTCACAGCCACAGCAATTAGGAGGGAGAAACCAATTTTGTGTGGAAGTGCTCCCTTAAATCTCCATCAGATGGCTCCAAAGATGGTGTCAGATCTAATTATCAAATGCAGTGGGGCTTGCATTAAATAACATTCCATGGCTGCAGCTACCCTTGTGCCAGCCTCCTTCTCCTTGTGTTAAATACATTACATTTTGTCTCTTGCTCTGTGGGGAGTTTACCACAGGGTCTTCTAAGCTGTTAAAGTTAGATGTGTTTGGTTTTGTGACTCCTGGTCCACAAAGGTTTAAATCTGTGTCCACCACACTTTAGAATCGAGCTCAAGTGTGATGCTGTGGGAAGAGTTTTCTTCTGTACTTTTGTTACCTCCTTGTGGGAAGTTTGAAGATCCTTATATACATTTTAATGCAGTTGACTGTTACTGGACACAAAAGCAAGAAAGATCAAAGAAAATCTGTCTCGGGTGTTTTCTGAGGGTTAACTGGCCGGGCTGGATGTGTTTGCCATGTCCCTGCCCCACCTCTCTGGTCTTTACATTGAGCTGCTGTGCAGTAGCAGCCCTATTGCAATGCCTGGAAATCCCTCAGGATAACAGCAGATCCTGTGTCTCGGATGGCACTGGCCTTCTGCAGAGCCTGTGTGAGAGGAAGACCTGTATCCACGGCCTGTGCTGCTGCCTGTTGCTCCTGGTTCTGGTCTCCCCTACAGCTGTGCTTGCAGCCTTGCTCTGGAAAGGCTGAGAGCTGCCTGTTGTCGCTGCTACCCAGCATTAGGCATTTCATCAAAGGCTTAACAGGTAAAGTGGAAGAGTAACAGCTTCAAGACCAGTTGGGGGTGGGGGAGGTAAAAAACCACAAAAACAACTGACCTCAGACTATTGCAGAAAGATGACAAGATTCAGCAAAAGACAGCCTGACAGCAAGGCTCTTCAGTTACTTTATGTAATCATTCAACAGGACAATTTGGCCTTTAAAGATTTACAAGTGTCAGTCTAACAAAGGCTAAACCTTTAAGGATATTTTCATTGGTTTGTTTCAAGTAAGCCTCTGTGATTTCTGGCACACCAGCACACTCCTTGTGGCACTGAGTGAGCAGAAACAAGCTTGTTCTTGGTCACTCTGAAAAGGTTATTACAATAGATAGTGTTTGTATTGCCACTTTGACTCCTTAAATACAGGCAACTGTTTGCAGTAGTAATTTAAATTCTGGGAACAGCAAAAAGCTTGATCTGAAAGCAGCCCAGGTTAGAGCTGTATTAAGCTCCACAGAAGAGGTCTGTGAAAAGTGAGATGCTATTTTCGCTCTTCTACGGGCGCCTGCAAATCAAAATGTTATGGTCAGTTGTGCATGTAAGAGATGGAATCTTTTCTATGGTGATATTCTGGCAAGAGGAGTGAACACAGTATTGGATCATCATCCTCAGCTGGTACTAGTCTTGGCAAAAAGCAAGCTACTTCTAATTAGAAACTACTTTCAGGTCTATAGATGACTTGATTCAGCTGAAGTCAGGTAAGTCTGTGCCCATCTTTAGTGGAAGTTCTGTTTGGCAGGTTGCTCTCAGTCTGCTGACCAGTGCCTCAGGTAGATGCCATAGGACCAAACCACAATGGTTATAAAATGTCTTTTTTTCTTTTTTTGCAGTGTGAGGTTGACCCACCAGATATATATAGATTAATTTTTACTGGAAATGTGATGCTAATAGTTGCATGGGGAGGAAGATATAATTCTAAATTGCCTGTTGTCTGGACAAAACAAGTGGTACACTAAAAATGGAACAAGATGTAGCAAAGCCAGTGGATTGTCTTGCCCAAGAGAGAAAGGGCTAACAGCTTAAAGTGCAGCAAGGGAGGTTTTGATTAGCAAAATGTAGTGGAATAGTAATTAAATGCATTAATTTTATTTAAGAGGAGGACCAAAGTGTAGAGCATTTCAGTTCCAGCTGGTCCTGCCATGGCAGAAAAGGAAGAATTGGGTATTTTTGTTATGCCACTTGTGTGCCTACTTCTTGCAATGCTGCAGCAAACCACAGGATGGGCACTAATGCCTGAATTACAGGTAAATTTTGGATCTTGCATTTCACCGACGTGACGCCTTCCCTGTGTAGGCTGACACCATTCAGCAGTACCCTTTAGCCACTTGCTCACATGTAGCAGTTCCTGCCAATGATGGCAGCCCAAGGATAGTAAAACAGCCAGGATATGTTTCATTTACAGCAAGACAAGCCTTCCAGTACTCTTGCTGTCTGAGATGTCTCCTGGCTGCCCACCAGCCCACCCCAACGTCCTGCTGGGCCTCCTCATGGCCTCACTGAGGCCACCAAGGCCACGACATGTCCTGGGCTGCAGCTGTGGCTGTGCCCAGTCAGGAGTAACACCTCTGCACCCTGCCAGTTCTCATAAATACAGATTTTGTAAAAAAATTGTATTAGTTTTTATGAGTAAATCACTCTAGAGAAAGCTTAAATAAAATGTCAGTTATGCCCTCCTTCTGCTGAGGACTCTGATGGTCCTCAGTGCTGCCCATGGGCTGGGTCAGTCCCTGGGCTGCTCCTGGAGCAGGAAGGAAACAGCACAGTTCATACGTGACACTGCCTTGCTGGAGATTTGTTTTAATCCAGCAACATTTGCATCCAAACAGCAGCAGCCTTAAGTTCTGCCTTCTAAATACAGCCTGTGACAGTTTGTATTCTTCTTGGTCACTGAAAATTTTAGCTGTTTAACTGAACATGACTCAAACAAGGCAGAGATTGACAGAGAAGTCATTTGGTTTCATCAGCATTTTCAAGTAACCAAATTTTGTGCTCATGTTTAATGATGGCAGCAGATGGAGGTTTGAGCTGTTGGATTTAGTCAGCAGAGGTTTTTGATCACTGTCAGTATTATGTTTAAATTGATCAAGCAATAAAATAAAACACACTGGCATGTCTGCAAAGCTCACATCTCCCCAGCCTCTTCTCAAGCTGCCCAGTCCTGAGAACGTGACACCTGTTGACAACATTATCACGATCTCAAATAATGGAAATTAATAACACAGATTGGGAAACAGCTTTAACTGCTGATCACTAACACTCATCCCTGTGTGAAAGTGTCTTTGTGTGGATACAATTAAAACTATGTAACTGAAGGTATAATCACTGTTTACATATTACAAGGGCTGGAGAAAGGCAAAGGTTGTTCCTGACTTTGATAATGAAAAGACCATCTGAGAAAGCACAGGCCAGATGGTATCACTTCAGTCCCTGGGAAAATCAGAGGAAGTCCTTTCAGAACGTCTCTTTGGGGACACGCAGAAGACAACTGGGAAGAGCCAGAATGGAATTACTGAGGGTAAACTATGGCTGGCTCACCTGCCTTCTATAATAAAGTATCTTTGTGGACAAGGGAAGGAGGACTGGATGTTCTTCATCTCAGCTTTAACAAGGCTTTCAGCACTGTCTCCCACAATATTCTTGCACCCAGCTCAGGATGCTACAGCCCACATAACAAAGGGGGCAGAAGAACTGGCTGGGTGTCCAGGCTCAGCACTGTGGTCAGTGGGCTGGGCTGGAACCATCCTGCAGGCTCTGGAGGCAGGCACAGGATGGTACTGAAGTGGCAGTTCCAGCCCACACACCTGGGACAGGGCTGCTGCCCAGGGGGATGGACAGGAGCCTGGTGAATTCAGCAGGGAGGGGCCTGCCCAGCCAAGGAAGGAGCCCTTGCAGTGACAGGCTGGGAGCTCAAATACCTCTAGGCCCTGGCAGGGGAAGAGGTGAGCGTGAGCCAGCAGATGCCAGGCTGTTTGAGCTGGACACTGAACTGTTTGGGCCTGGATCCCAGCCTGTGAAAGGGAAGTATCCCCCTCAGCTCACCTCGTGTTTCCTGTGTGCTGTTTGGGGTTCCATTCCCCCCATACAAGGACTTTGCCAAATTTGAGTGAGTTCAGCAGAGGGCCAATGCAGTATTCAGGGGCTGGAGCACACACCTGGAAGGAAAGGCTGAGGGAACAGCCTAGAAAAAGGAAGGGTTTTAGGGGAAATCTTACAGCAGCCACCCATTTCCTACTAGGCAGTTACCTGGAAAATTGTAGTTTTCTACAGTAGCACACAGAGAGCAGAGACACAGGGTAGAAGCCAAAAAAAAAAGAGGTTTAAGCCTTTTCAGGGCCACAAAAATGAGCAGAGACCTGGAGCACCTCCCCTGTGAGGAAAGCCTGAGGGGTGGGGTTTTTCAGCCTGGAGAACAGAAGGTTCCACAGAGCCCTAACTGTGGCCTTTGAAGGGGCCTGTAAGAAGGATGGGGACTGATATTTTGGCAGATTTTCTTGTCATAGGAAAAGGGCTAATGGTTTTAAACTGAAGGATGGTTGATTTTTAAAAATGAGGGTGGAAAACACTGGCACAGATTGCACAGAGAATGGGTGGATGCCCCATCCCTGGAAACACTCAAACTCTGAGCAATGTGATCTGGTTGAAGATGTCCCTGCTTATTGCAGTTGAGGGTTGGACTGGATGACCTTTGAGGTCCCCTTCAACCCAAACCATTCTGTGACTCTGATTTTGCAGTCTGAAGCCAGTCAAGCCTCGGAAGAGGCTTCCCAGAACAGTTGTGCAGGCCACAGTCTTAGAGATCTTCAAAACCACAGTGGACAAACACGGTTCTAAGTAACAGGGATTTTACAGCCAGCAGTAAAGCGAGCTCCTGGGTCCCTTTTACCAGCATTGAATCTGTGACACAGAATGCAAGGACAGCAGGAGGTGGCTGAGGGACAGCAGCACCTGCTACTCTAGATCCAGTAAGGACCGTTACTGGACAGCTGCTGCTCTCTAGTTCCATCCTTTATGGGACTGTATAAACAGCAAAAAATATTATATTCTTTTTATGCTTGGAAAACACTGTTTTGAAGGAGTCTTTTGAGTCCACCAGCAATGACATGACAGGATCCAAAGACACAAAAATCAAGCCCTGAGAAGGTGGCTCTGAGAGCAAGTTTTTCCCAAAAAAACTACTGGCCCTAGATAACTCAGAAGAGGGCAGGAAAAAGACAAGAGGAGTATTACAACTTCTGTTCACACACCAAGTTTCTCAGAGAGAAACTATCCCAGGTGTTCTCACCTTCTCCTTCAGCTGGTACAGAACAGGTCTGAGAACAGAACAGGGTTGTTCAACAGCTGTTCCACATGAACACATGGTGCAGGACTCACTAAAAAGTCAAGACACTGCAGCCGCTAATTCCTTAAGTTGTTTATTTATCATTGAAGAAACACACAGCAGCAAGTTCTGTGTTGGCTTCAGTGTGACCAGATCCTTCCTCGTTTTTACTGCACCCCAGCTCTGAAGTCAACACAGCCATTACTACAAATCACTTTTTTTGGAAAGGGAAAGAATTGACCCTGAAGACAAAGAATTGGGGGGGAAAATTGAACAATTTCTGCAAAACCACACATTTTAAATATGACAATATTTATAAATCCTTGAAAGGCATGAATTATCCAGTAATGGAAAAAGCAGTTGTGGTATTGGCAACAGAAAGTACATAGCCATATGCTTACCAAAACACTGAAATTGTAAAAGCTGCAAGTTTGATTTGTACACTGCAGCAGTGTGTACATTACTGGAACAATGACTGCAAAGTGGCCTCAGAGGCATTACGGATTCAAGTAAATCTACAGAAAACATCCCAGTGTAGCTAATTCACAATGTTTATTGTATTCAATTCAAATTTAAACAACTTGCTGAATTTAGATAGTGATAAAGTATCTCAGAAACCGCCTGCCCTCCAAGATACCTATATAAAAGAGGGCTTTTCTACTTTTTGGCTAATTATGCAAATTCATTTAGCTCTGCTTTTTCAATAATTCCACTGTGTGAACAGAGGCGTTTTCAAATTAATGTCTTGTGACAATAATACCCCATTCCAAACTAAGAAAGACTAAAAATAAAAAGGGCAGCCTGTTTTGGTGCAAGAGAGAAGCTGTAATGAAGACAGCTGTTGGGCTTGCTTCTTTTTATTTTAGCAAAAAATGACCCATGAAATAAGCATCATTTGAAATTTCAAAAACTGGCATTCAATTTCCAACCTTCTGCTGTGAGTTTTGTGCATGATCAATCTATATGAGTAAGTAATTCATGCTTTCATGTTACCTCAAAACATTGGTTAAAGACTTCCAATTCAGAATGTTTATAAGCACAAATATAATCTGTGGATTCGATCAAATCAAAGCTAAAACATCAGTTAAACTCTGTGATTCCCACTTAACGTCGTACAGTGGTCCACCCTTCCTCATCTGTCTCGTTTTTAGTGCGGCGTACGGGCTCACGCTCCTTCTCTGTTTTCCAGGATCCTTTCTCCTTGTCCCCGTCCCTTTCCCGCTCTTTGGATGCTGCTGGGGGAGCAGAAGCTGGAGGAGCAGCAGGAGCAGGGGCCGATCTCCGCGCCGGTTCCCGCTCGTCCCCGCGCTCTTCCCGCCTGTCGTCAGCGCGCCGCCATGAGCTCGCTACAGCGCAGGAAGAAAGAAAAACAGCTCAGTCACGCTCCACCAGCAGCCTGCAGGAGTTCAAACAAACAGCCCCGACCCTGGAACTGGGATTTACTGATCCTCAGCCCTGCCAACAGGGAATATCATGATAATGGCCAAATGTACCTTTTAATTCTACAAGGAAGTAACAGCAGAACTACACAAATCTCTTCTCAGTTTTGGGATTGTGGTTAGCAAGCCCAGCACCAGCTTTAAAACACAATAACTGCAATAAGGATGTTCTACTGATGTACATGGTTTTATGGTGTAAGAATATATTCTTATATTATTAGCAGAATTAAAACCATGAAAGTGTCTCCTTAAAAATGATTGAACCCTGCAAACATTTGTGGAAAATATGTAAGTGTTTGCCGTTATTAATATACAGGAAATTAGTCTTCAGCCTACTGGAATCAGAGGTAAAATGGTACTGAATTACATGATTCCACTGGTAACAACATCCACCACCCCTTACTGTATGAAAAACTGTTCATTTCCACCAAAAAGGATGTTAAGAGTTCTGCCCCAGCTGTGTGTGAATAGAGCTGCGTCAGATGCCAAGAAGTCAAACACCAAAATTTCTTAATACATTAAGAAAACCTCCACACTGAGAACACTCTGCCTTTCTGTCAGCAGCAGTCCTGTGTTTGATCCCATGTTCTGTTCCAGCCTGCTCCCAAGTGCAGGAACACCCACATTTGGGGCAGAGACAAAATGAGATTCTGAAGGGAAGATTATCAGAAGATGTGGTGGTCCCTCCAGGCTAAATGGATTTGCTGTTACTGTATTTTTAGAACATAGCCAAGGATTAATAAATATAGAAAATTAACACAGGTCTGTAATCAAAATAGGTTATTCATCAAAATTAATACTATTAATAGCATGAAACCCGTAAGGCCTCATTCAGAAGTATTTCCCTCACAGTTTAATGGTTTTAAGGAAAGGGCCAGAAATTACTTTCTGGGATGTCTGTCTCAATAATCTAAACACAAGGACTTCATACACCCAGAACACAATCCTATGAGAAGTGCATA
This sequence comes from Picathartes gymnocephalus, assembly GCA_013390045.1. Taxonomy (NCBI): domain Eukaryota; kingdom Metazoa; phylum Chordata; class Aves; order Passeriformes; family Picathartidae; genus Picathartes; species Picathartes gymnocephalus. The sequence goes on from WEKY01043566.1 coordinate 287,247, forward strand.
CTTGAAACACTATCCTCCTACTGTAGGTATGCTATTGTAGAAATGCTATTAAGATGGAAAAGAACACAACTACAAATAGTTAAGATTCCCTGAAGAATTCCCAATTACGCCAAAAGTGCTTTTTATTATTTTGTTTATGGAAAGGCAGTTTAAATATAGGCTGAAAATATAACCTATTCCCACATGACCCCCTTCCCAGCAGTGTCAGGAAGAGGGAGGCTCTGTGTTGGCTGTAGGACTTTAGGGACACCAAAATGAACCTACGCTCTTCCCGCTCGGATCGGAGGGGGGGCCCTCTCCGGAGGGGTGGCTCCCTGTCATCACCACGCCGGTCTCTCATGTCACGGCCGCCTCTGTCCCACTCCTCACGACGACTTGAATCTCTCCAGCTGGAAGTTTCCTCAGCTGGCCCTCTCCTCCAACCGCCGTCATCCCTTTGGCCATGCAAAACATGAAACTGAATGTTAAGGTTTTTACCTTTGCTATGGAAAGGAGCAGTAATAAATCACAACACAGATATTTACAGACACAGTGGGTGTCTATTTAACATACTTCCAAAATTGGTTTTGTTTTTCTGGAGCCTAACATGGAATTCTCTTGATAATAGGTTAAAAAGAAAAATTTATAAGCGTTTTAAGCATTTTGAAATTCCTCCTGTAAAAAGATAACATCATCCTAAAAATAACAAACCAAAAAGGCCCCAAAATGCCCCTATCCATTTGCTGCCCTAAAGTGCTTAGTTTCACACAAACCAACCCTTGTTCCTTTCACTCAGCAATTCCACATTATTTCTGTATCAGCAGGGTCCTTTTTTTTTTTAGCAGAAACATTCTAGAATTACTTTAACAGACAAGTCAGACCTGGGACGCCTGAAACGATCATCTCGATCAAAATCTCTCTCCCTGTCAAATTCCCGCTCCTTCTCATTTTCATCCCGATCTTTGTCTCGATCCCATTCACGGTCTCCTGAAGGTCTGGAGTCTCGGGGAGGGCCCCAGCTGTCCTCACGAGCCTTCTCTCGTTCTCTCCACCCCCCTGTAAGAAAGAAACACAGTCAAAGGAATTTGTGACTGACCTCTGATCTCTCTTGTAGCCAAAGAACCCTTTACTTCCGTCACAGAAACTGGTTCTTCAAGTTTTGACTCCTGAAGAGCCAATTCACGATGTCTGTAAGAAGTTTGCACACGGAGTGGGAGCCACAGAGAAAATACTGTGCAAGCTGCTAAATGTAAAGCCAGTAATGCACACCTCATGTCAGGGCTGCCTGGAACAGTCCAGCAGAGCTGGTTGCACCCTGCACTTTTCAGGCAGAAACCACAAGGGTCCAGTGCAAAACAAGTGCAAGAAGAAGCAGAGGGTGTAGCTTAGACAGCAGATTCCTTTGTGAAAACCCACAAGTGAAGAGATTTTAAGCAAGCAGATTTTTAAAGAACTTACTGCTTTTTAAAGCACTCCTTTAACATATCAGTGTTGTTACTATCTACTTAACTCAGTGCACCCTGCAATACTGCTCAGTTATTTATGAATGGGAATTCTTTATTATGTAGCCTGCTTTGGCTTTAAATAGGGAAAACTGGAGTGCAAGTTTTGATATTTATAGTAAGTTTTCTAAAGGTCTGGATTACAGAATTAGTGCTATAAAAGTTAACATGGTGTCTGCAAATACATAAATGTAAGGAACCAGGAAAACGCAATCATATCTAACATTTAAATGTCAACTGTTCTGAAAAGAATCTGAAACAGCTCTAGTCACCATCAATGACACTTAAGAATAGAAATAAACAATACAATAGGATAATTCAGATTTTAAGAAACCTCAGAAGGTCATCTAATCCAAGCTCTGCTCTAAGCAGGACTTTCAGGAAGGGTTAAAAACAAAAAGGGAATGTTAAAAACATTATCTCTGTACCCACAGAAAGGTCTTATCAAAACCAGACCCACTTGAATGAGGTATCAAAACCCTCCTTTAGGAGATTAACTTCAGACACATAGAAGGGGTAGGGAAAGACTCCAAGGTGTGCTAATCTAGTGAGAATGCTCCCAGCAGAGCATTCGACTTGTATATTTTGGTTTTGCACACAGGGAAGTGTCCAGTGTTAATGTGTGACCTTAAGGTATCTTCCAGACAAGCAATTTTTAAAATTCAGCCAAATTAAAAGGTTTAATTCTACTAAGTAGAGGAGTGTCCACATTAGCCAAATTAATCTAGATGTTTTCAGAGCTGATTCTCCAATCTCTGACACTAAGTATGTTATACCCATTATCTGTGTGGATAACACACACTTTGGAGGGAAAATTATTATATTACTGTATTTTACCTGGTTTACCAAACGGTCTCCAAGGACCTGGCCTTGAGTCTTCACCACCACGCCACGGGCCCCTGTCATCATCTCTTCTGGAGAGCCTGTCATCGTCCGCGTTCCGCCAGGGGCCCCTGTCGTCATCCCGCCGGGCCATCCTGTCGTCATCCAGCCCCCGCCGGGGCCCTCTGTCATCATCCAGCCCTCGCCGGGGCCCCCTGTCATCATCTGCAGCCCGCCAGCTGCCCCTGTCATCATCCAGCCCACGCCTGGGGGGCCTGTCCTCATCCAGAGCCCGGCGGGGCGGCCGGTCCTCATCCAGCCCGCGCCGGGGCCCTCTGTCGTCATCCGCTGCGCGCCAGCTGCCTCTGTCATCGTCCAAGCCGCGCCGGGGGGGCCTGTCGTCATCCAGGGCACGTCTGGGTGGTCTGTCATCATCCAGGGCACGTCTGGGTGGCCTGTCATCATCCAGAGCACGTCTGGGGGGCCTATCATCATCCAGGGCACGTCTGGGGGGCCTGTCATCATCCAGGGCACGCCTGGGACCCCTGTCGTCATCTGCAGCTCGCCAGCTTCCTCTGTCATCATCCAAACCACGCCGGGGCGGCCTGTCCTCATCCAATCCACGTCTGGGGGGCCTGTCCTCTTCCCCTTCTCGCCTCTGAGGCCTGTCCTCGTCCCCTTCCCGTCTAGGTGGCCTGTCCTCTGCTGATTCTGGGGGACGCTCCTTTTCATCTGCAGGCCCACGCCGGGGCAGGTCATCCCCTCGCCGGGGCAGATCATCCCCACGTCGGAAAGGTCTTTCATCGTCTCTTGGATCTCCTCGACGCCAGTCTCTGTAAAACCACAGGGAACGAGTCAAAAGTGGAAGCTGACATCCAGGAAAGCTTTACATCAACAGCATCAAACCCCCCAAAGCCATTTCTGACTGCACCCACTTGGTGAGCGGTTCCAAACACCAAGTGTGCAATTTCAAAATGCACCTTTTAATGCCCTTCATTGCTATGGGAAAGCGGTAGGTCACTGTCTTTACAGTTTCAGTAAAGACTGAGCAGTTCATCATCTCCTTCAAAATTAGTTTGGACAGTCCCCTGTTGGTTATCTGCTGCAACACAACAGAGAAGAGGGTTGACATCTATACCACACCTTAATTTGGCAAACTTGAGATAAGTCTGAAAAATCTGGTATTAAAAAAACCCCACAACCATCAATGAAGTACCCCCTTCTCCAAGCACATGCCAGCCCTACACACCATTTAGTCTGCTGTCTACAGGATTTTACACATACATTTAGACCATAAACCCTGTTTTTGCCACCAGATTAATTTATTTCAGTAAATTAACCTTCCTCAGCAATTAAAAAAAAAAAAAAAAAAAAAAAAA
>WEKY01043566.1:290960-313295 GCA_013390045.1 Picathartes gymnocephalus
AAGAAACAAGAAACAGAACATCACAGAAATGTATTGGTACCTGCTTCTTGGCAGGAGAAGAGAAGCTGCACTGGGGTTGAATTTCATGATTTAAAAAAATAAAACCCAAACCAAAACACAACAAAAAGAACACTCCAAGGTTTAGAAACCCACTATGCTACTAAAATGTAAACAAAAAACCAGCAATGACTTGCTACAAAACAGCACATGTAGGACTTGAAGGGGTGAGAACAGAGAGAACAGTTTGTGACAACTCAGTCTCAACAATTTTAAGAAATTGCAAGCAGTGCATTTCCTGAGTTTGGAAGAATAAGGCAGAATGCAATTATCATTGATTTGTGAGGTAAAAACCAAGATATGGAGATTGTTAATTTCCATTTAGACTCAAATTGGATAATCTTCCCCTTTGAAAAATCTGATTATTTTGCCATAAAGACACGTGGAAGAATGGTTATACTGTTTATCAGATTAACAAGTATTTAATTCATTCAGATAGTGTTTCAGGGTCTTAGGATTTTTAAATCTATTTTAAACTATTACTCTTAAACTACCACTACTCTAATCCATTTCTAGAAAAGCTGAATGAGAAATGAGTAAGACAAGCTGTACCACTCTGTGTGGAAAAAACATCCACTGAAGCATACAAGTAAGTGCATTGAGCACTTCACGAAATCCCAGAATGGTTCGGATGGGAAGGGACCTTGAAGATCATCTCATTCCACCCCCTGCCATGGACAGGGACACCTTGCACTATCCCAGGTTGCTCCAAGCCCCATCCAGCCTGGAACATTTCCAGGGATGTGGCATCACAACTTATGCAATATGTGAGTAGTGAAAGGCTTCACCCAGCAGTTTCATCCAATTGTTAGATTTTACAGTTCCTGAGAAAGTGGATCACTACCAGGAATGGCAACACAGCTTTTAAGGAAAGATGGAACTCTATTTTGTTTATCGAGAGATCACACCCTTCTAAAACATTGTAAGAAATTACTAAAGAGAGAAACAGTCAATTAATTTGCTTTCACTGGAGTAAGAGTAAGCAGTAATGGATTTAAATTGCTGTACTGGAAATTAGGGTTAGACATTTATAAAAATCTATCTACCTGCACGGCTAATTAAGCAATAAAACATACTGCCAGATGGAATCAGCAGTGTTATCACCATCAGCACAGGTTTTTAAGAGCAACTAGATGTGCACCATCAAACATTTTTAGCTACAGCTCATCCTGATGCAGAGCAGAAAAATGAACCAATACTAAAAATCTTGTTTTCTACAACTGTATAAACAGTTTTCATTATTAGTGAATATATCCAAAACAGATGTAAACAAGTGTGGATTTATTTTTATTTTTTAAGTCCAAAGTACCTTCAGAATATTCTTCCTTCAGAAATCTATCCCTACCTGTTCAATACAGTTCTTCAAAACTTTAATTTATGGCACGTGTTTTCTGCTCTGTGAGTCACTCTGGGACTTGCATAGTTACTGTCAGTTTTCTAAATGGAAACTCTCAGCACTTCATCATCCAGGAACACTGCATCTGTTGTCATCCTTTCCCATTCCGTATTTATAGAACTGACACCAATGTTTGAGTGGGAGAGAAATTGTTAATTTAAAAAGGAATCCAAGCAAGCAAGTTGTTTATCATACACAGAAGGTGTCTGCTTGCCTTCACATATCTAAGCCAAATAAAACAGGAATGTTATCTGAGCATGACTCCAAGATAAAACCTCTCTCTCATTCTGAGATCCTTACAAAGCAAATTTTTAATAGAAGGTAACTTTCAGAGCTGTAAAGGCATGAGATATTACTCAGTTAGTGCAGCTTTAGCAAAATGAGAGCCTCCATACTTTGATCCCACTAAAACTGGGACTCAGTAACCCCTGATTACCTCTCCACCGGTGCTCGACGCCATTCAGATTCCGGCTCACCACCTCTTCTCCAGGAGCTTTCAGACTCCCTGTCACCCCAGCGAGATTCCTGCGTGCCCAGAGAAATTAGGAACATTCTCTCTGAATACTTTAAAACAAAGATTTTTAACATATAATTTACTTTTGAGAATGTTATGTAATTCAAAACTTGTCAAGCTGCGGAACACCGAACTATCAGGAGTTTGAGTAACTAAAGGATGGTTTTAACTGACTTTATAGTTTCTGGTGCAGTTCAAACAAAAACACGGCTCCCCTTGTGCCACATACTTTGCCAGCAGGGTAGGATATTTGCAAATACACCAAAAAGTTTATGAACAAGTGTATAAACAATTGAACAATAGCTACAGTCAGCCATAGCCACCACCTGTTGACACAAAAGATGCTCTAACAGTTTCATTTTTCCTGGGGCTTTATGACAACAGGAATGAACTTAAGGAATCATTTGCTTTTGTGCTTTCAGATCTCATCAGGAAATGTAACTGAATACACTGAAAGCTCTCTGTGGCAAGGACAATTTTGTTCCCAATACCTCAATGCACAGAAGAGGTGAGATATTAGTGACTCAGAGAGGTTGCAGGGCAGAGCAATAATCAATCTGTGTTTTTTTTAATAAAGTTAAAATGTCTCTCTCCATTGCCAGACAAACCATTTAAACGGATTTTTATGCCTTAATTCCACCACAAGAAACTAGTTAGCTAAACCATCTTAAATACCTGATTTCACATAATCACACAACCTCTTTATAAGAAGGGTATTCCAGTTATAAACCCCTCTTTGGAAAGTGTTTTTATTTGTCAATATGGGTTAACCAAGATTTTGCATATCCACTACTCTGTCTCCTCAAATGCTTTTGAAATGACCCCAAATAACAACAGTGAGCAAAGAATCCCAAAACTGCAAATGGAATTTCTGGAGTGGTGCAGGTATCTCTCTCAGAACCTGAGGCAGTTTTTCCACATAATCAAATGCCCACAGATAGGAGACCTCTTATGTGAAAAATACCCGTCATGACTATTTACTATCAAAACAATTTATACAAGCTGATAACTTATCTTCATGGTGTTACTCAATGAAATATGTATTAAACAAAGAGAAAGGCTGTAGGGGATGAAATTTAAAACTAGTTCTCTTGAATGGTAAGTTCTGAAAAAGTGGAAGTGTAGAAGGCTTATGGTACTCAGTTACATTCTTTTAAAACATTAATACTTCCAAGTAAATTTTGTTTTGTCTTCTGTTGGATTGGGATAAAGAATTCTCCTAATCCAAGCTGTATTTGTAAACAGAAAATTGCATACACCTCTTGGTTTTATGTTATTGCATATTTCTTATAAAATATAAAACTATGCTTTTATGTTTAATCTGGGAGGGATTTTCCTTCAATATCTAGTTGAATTACTCACTTTGGCATGGGTCACTGCACTTGTTTCCAATAGTTTTCTTTCTTTTTGTATTAAAGAAAATTTTACCCCCAATATTCATTTGAGTTTTCATTGATTTAGTATTTAAACAGCTCGGCGAACTCAGTAGTTTCTTTATTTTACTCTATTGCTAAACTAGAGATTCCAGAACCTGCCAGTGAGCTGAAACTAAGTGACAGTAATTTAACTATTAAATTAGCCACTCACATAATAACTTAAGAAATAAATAAACAAACCTATGACTTTGCAATGCTAACACCTTCTTTCAAATAATCTACAGAAGAAGGAGCAATCAGAAAGAACCAAACCTGCAGGTATTACCCACCTTCCTTGAAAATGGGTCATCCAGACCTCTCCTTTCTTCTTCTCGGCGGCGCTCTCTTTCCTCTATCTCCATTTCCCTTTGACGTTTTTTCTTCTCCAGTTCCTCCAGTTTTTTGACTCGCTCCTGGTACTCGCGCTGCTCCTGTTCGCGTTTCTCGCGCTCGATGCGCTCCTTCTCCTCACGCTCTGCACAGTTGGGAACGCACACAGAACTCATTACCAACACAAATTCCAGTACTTTGCTGTATCCACTGACGGGTCACTCAATACAAACTCTTCCCTTTGACTCTATAAATAATAAACACTAAAAAATACAGGCATTTCATATGATGTGTTTAGCTAACCACAAGACCTGTTTTCTGCAAGTCTCCTAACTCAAAAGCCATATGAAAAAAAGCGCTGATACATCCATTAATGAGACATCTTGAACAGCTGGCAAGAAAGAAAAAGTTCCAATACTTGTATGTGAATTCAATGTACTGACCATTACTGTAGCAACTAAAATATCAGTAACTACCTCAAGCATGGTAGAAGATCCCTTCCTTAGGAAAGGTCAGACAAAAAAAATCAGCTAACAGTGTCAGAAATTTTGATATTCATGACTGCTTCAATTTTTGTTTTTAAAATAATGCATTATTATGAACTCTGATACATAAAATCTTCATCCTCCAGTTGACAACCCTAAGGATGCCAACCACCTCTTCTCTTCTAAAGCCCTGAAACAGGCTATTAGGGCTATCAGACAAAGCAATTCACAAAGAAAGGTGTGTGAGTCACAGTTGTGGAGTTCTTGATCTGATGCCAATGTTCCCTTTAAGATGTGCATAAACAAGTGGCCAGAACTCCAACTCTAGGCTAAAATCAAAGACTCAATTTTTCATTAGCCTCCCTTAGTTTATCTCCTCTTCCACTCATGTCTAGGAGCTACAAAGCTTTACCTTCCTGTCTATTCTGCCCAGGTAAGCAAGGAAGGTATGACAACTGGAAGTTGAAAAGACTTCCTCCAAACTCATGAAACAGGGAAAGCAGACATTAGCTGTGCTACACAAATGGAAAGGCTCAAGGATGCAAAGGATAAAAGAGCCACATTCTCAATCACACCTTTAAGCAGCTGCTCTTCCCGTAGCCTTTGCTCCTCCTCCTCCTTCTCCCTGTAGTAAGTGATGCGTCTCTCCTCTTTGCGCTGCCTCTTGCGTTCCTCCAGACGGTTCCGCCTCTCCTCTGCCAAACGCTCCTGGAATTGCTTGAGTTTATCCTGAAATATCAACAATACACCTCAGAACAGCACAGCTGTAATGTCTAAGAGCTAGGCAGTTGCACAAATTGTTAAATAAAGCTACCCTGAAACTCAAAACAACTGCAACGTAAATTCTGCTCCACTGAAAAACGACCTGTTCACCATTTCCATCTCTTCTACAATTAATTTTGTGTTAGACAATACCCCCCAACTTAAGAGAAAGACAATCCAACCATCATGCACAATATAAGTCTTTTAACTGCTTTTTCAGAAAATGAATTGCCTAAATAATAATTTATCTGTACCTAAAATATATTACTGTTATTGCAAAGAACCATATGCAGTTACTAATTTATGTTAACGTAACACCTCCTCTGCCTTTTTTTGGTAAAGCTAGTTTTTACTGCAACATAGCCAAACAGTCAAAGCTATAAAAAGGCAGATATAGCTGCCTGTCTATGACACCCAGTGATCCCTTACTAATGCTGTATTGCTGTATACTAATAGCTTTTATTTTTCACACAAGCTATTCCAGAAGGTGTCAAAAATTTTAAATGATAATACCCTAGGAATGGGTGCAATAAATTTAATTTAAAAGTCAAAACAGAAAATAAGCTATCCCACGGTTCTGAACCATTTTAAATACTAATTTGTTTCTAGTTTCATGAAGAATACCTGGGTCAGTTTGAGTTCCTCACTTTAGGAGTGTACTTTTTTAAAAATGCCATATCTCACATACCTCATAAACTGTTCGCCGTGATGCTTTGAGCCTGGCCTCAAATAAATCTCTATCCTCCAACATCCTGGAGAGTCTGCTCTTGTGCTCAAGGGCTTTCTCACGCTCCAGCTGCAGGGTGGTGATCTGAAACCAGAAAACACACAAAGTATAACTTCACTATATGTTTGGATTCAATCTACCCCAGCCAGAAGAGAAATTCTCTCTTCCCCTTTCAGGGAAAAGACAGAAGAAATTGCTGTCCACTAGAAGAATGAAATCACAAAGCTAACACTTCAACCTTTCTCTCTTTTTGGAAAGAGCTGGGGGAAAAAAACCCAAACAGGGCAAAATCCACTATTTTTAATGCACTGCTAATGCATTTTATCAACTGAACAAAAAATTCTTACCCTTTCTTCTTCCTGTTGCTCCCACAGCTCCATATCATGCACTCTTTGTTCCTCATAGGCAGTCTTTATTAAAGGAATTTCTTCCAAGCGCTTCGCTCTTTCAAAGTAGTCAATCTGAGTAAAGATAACTCATCTTTACCATGTCATAATGCACATAAACCTCTAATTTCTGGAGACTTCTCCACTGTATCTGATATATTACGGCAACATAGCAACAACCACACTGGGCCATCAAAGATCAACCTAAACAACAACTTCCCTCTACCACTGGCAACTAAGTGCACTCTCAGGCAAGGATGCAGGAATGGAGACAGGCACATACTCAATACTTTCTCAGCATAACCCATTTTCAGCTCCCAGTATTTTCTGTGTTGGAAGTATTTTTATATTTTAAACATTAGTGGATTTTCTCTCTTGTCCTTCTGAACTCAAAGCTTCTCATATACAATAATGTACTTTGGAAAGAACTCCTGCGTGTCTGTGGCTCACAGCATGAAGATCCAACTCCTACCTACAAACAGCTCTGAACACGGCTCCTGCTAGCTCCATTTGATGCTTCTCACTCCACTACCCCTTGTAGGCAGTGCAAGAACAACTGCTCCCAGCATCAGCTCTTACAATAGGTACACTCTTACAGACTGGCACCACATCCTCTCTCTAGAAATCTGTCAGACAGTGGGGTACTATTTTACAAAGACATTTCTGCCACAGAAGCCAATCCACATCATTGATTAATTCTTGTTGGCCTCCTGTCAAACCTCCAGTTCAGCTGCATCCTTTTAGACATAAAGAGACCAGAGCTGCAGACAGTGCTCAAAATGTAGAAAAACCAAGTCCTCACTGCTGGCAAAAAATGTTAAGTTTGGAGCCCATTATTTAATACGCAAAGCCAAAGACTGGGATTCTTTTCCCCACTTCCCCTATACAAAGTTTTAAAATCTATCTAACCAGAACATAATTCAAAGACCTTCTTTTGTCACACTACTAAGTTGGTGGTTTTAAGAACTTTGTAAAAAGCTTTTTTAGAAACCCAACTTAGTTACACCCATCAGATCAGCCTTATAAATACGTTTGCTTTGACAGCTTCAGAGAACTCCAAGAGGAAGCTCTTGCTAACATTCCTTTCATAGAAGCTGACTTTTCCAGATACATCATATTCACTCAGATGAATATTAGTTATACTGTTTAATGTATTTTCTGCTCCTCTGTCCAGTATAAGCAACAGCTTTACAGGCCTGCAGTGTCAAAGATCCTGACTGGAACCTTTTTAACTAACTTGCCACTTTCTACTTGCCATTTTTCTTCAGACCAGTTTTAAGTGACCCGAGTCACCAACTGTACCATAGGACCCCTGTTTCATTCCTGAATACAGCAGGAAGTCCTGGGTGAGTTTCACCTTGCCCAGGTCATGTGCTTCTATTTATTATGACACATTTCTCACACTTTTATAGCTACCCACGTTTCAGACAGATCCTTTTCTGCCATCTAGGAGAGCTCTAGAAGTGGAGTTTCCTCTCTTTCAGTAAGGACTAATACAGTTAAATAATTTAGCTTCTCCATAATGGGCTCTCCTCTGGGCATTTAAGCTATTCTGAATATTTTTTTAATTACAACTCTTTCCAACTAAGATTTGGTTCACATCCAGCTTAAAGGTCCTTTTTCATATCAACTCCATTAATTAAAAAAGATTTTTGCACCAAAACCTGAGATCCAATTGGTATATACACATTTACCTTTCTTTGGTTTCAAACAATAATGAATTTCCAACACCAATATTATATAGATATGTGTATGCATGTACATATATTAACACAGATCACATTGACTAAAAATTGTATGGACATTTGTACCCTTCCTACTTTGTACCTTTTTCTCCTGATTCTTCAGTCGTTCCTGAAGTTCCTTCTTTTCTTTTTCCAGCTGTTCCACTTGTTTAGCCATAATAAAGTCCGGATCCAATTCTTCAAGATCCTACAACCAAGTAAAGTTATCAATATAAAAAGGAGAAAAAACTCCCACAAAAGGTCGTCTTTATTCCCCCAGGTAAAAAAGGTCCCATCCAAACCCAGAACTGAAGTTTACTTACACTGTCTCATTTCTAAGAGAGACTGTTTGCAAGACCAGTTGCAGTACAAACCCATGACATTCAGGTAGCCCAGCAATGTAACACTGAAAGCATTACAAAATAACTCCTCACTGCAACAATAAATCACCTACCTCAATATCAATATCTTTAAATGCTTTGGCTCCCAGTTCAGTCTTCTTAATCTGCTCCAAGCGCTCCCGAACAGTTTTCTTTTTGATCTGCTCATGCTCCTGCAGGATCCGCTCCTTCTCCCTCTCCTTTGCCTCCTGGCGCAGCCTCTCTTCCTCAGCTTTCCGGACTTTCTGCAGTTCTGCTTCCCGTTGTTCCAGCTCTTCCTTTTCACGCTGGATGTTCAGGCTTTCCAGGCGCTCCTTCCTCTCCTCTATGGTTTGACGGCGCGCAAGGATACGCTGATGCTCCTTCCTGGAATTTTTTAGGAAGGCGGTGACTGCCAGTTGATGTTGTTCTTCCTTCTCTTGCTGGATTTAAATTAAGAATACACCAATGATGTAAACAGTCCCTCTTTAGAAAGGCAGAAAGCAAAGCAAATGCTTCTCAAGGAAAATGCAAAGTTAGTTCTATTCTCCAAACTTGCCAACTGAAAGGAAATACAGCTGTAGTGGCAAATTTAATCACTCATCCAAGTGGTACCCAAGGCAGTACCAACTGCCCAGAATTGTGTGCACAGGGAGAAAGTTGTCTGTAAAAGACAATATTCTCCAACAAGGCTTGGGTATGACAGTTTGACACTCTTCTGTCCAAAAATATTGCACACCCAGTTGTTACTGATATTGAAATCTTTAACTGCAATGGGTGTGTGGGCCAATCTTGTTTGTCTCTGTATGTGTCTGCAAGCGTGTCACCACATGTGCTGTATTTCACCAAAGCTGCTTTGTTCTTTTAAAGTTTTGTTATTTTCCAAACACACTAATAGAAAAGTAGCCTAATTGACACAAGACACTATCTGTGAGATGATTAAAAAATAGGACAACAATTTAAACACTGTATATAAAACCATTTCCATTACCTTATAAAAAGCACTAGGCTACTAGACACTAGAACACAGACTGTTCCTTAAGCAGCCTTCCCACCCCCAGCATTCCCCAGAGCACCCCCACAGTTCTCTGTGGACATTCATGCTGTACACTTGAGGAGGTGTCACTGTGCCAGCCCAGGGAGCTGCTCATTTCCACAAGTCCAGCCAAACACTGCAGCCCAATCAGCTCCCCACACTCCCCCAGCCATGCTGCTCCTGAAATGTGAGCACCCTTGGGGGTATTTTTAGTAACCTGTCACTTCTAGGGCATTTAGCAAAAACACTGAAACATCCGTACTTTGCTGCAGATCTGCATGCATTTAAAGATAAACTGCAGTGCCAGAAATGCAAAAGTGAAAATCTTTAGATTAATTTAACAGTTTTGTGAATTATAACGAATGTGACAGAAATGAAAACTTTTTAATGCACCTGAAAAAAGTGAAAAATTCTGATCTGAACAGCGAAGGAAAAAAGGATATCAATTTGTTCTGTAGCTTCTCTAACCACACAGATTGATAGCAACCTTGATACTGCTCTCCAACATTACTAGTGTAATGACCACTACATGAGTTAAATAAGGATTTGTCTTATTCAGCTACTAAGTGTACTAACATGTCAAGTGCATGACTAATTGCCATTTCTATCCATGAATGTACAGTTAAAGCATATTTTTTCTTTCAAAATGACAATCTAATATCAATCACTATCAAATCTTTTTAAGGGAAAAGCTATATAGAAATATTTTTATCTTATACACTATAAAACCACTAGTAATACATGTTCAAGCTAACATAACTGCCTGCCCTGGTTTAGGGAGTCAGCCTAGCACAATAAGGAAATGAGCATTAGGTGTCATTATACAGTTCTACTTTCTGCATTTAGATTTTAAGAATATTACTTAATATTTCAACCTGTAGAGAGAATCTAACATGGAGGTGCTGCTATCAGCCTTTTTTTCCCTATGGAACAAATCTCTGATGTGTTAGCTATGAAATCTTTCATAAACCTAAAACAAATGAAAAAATTACCACTGGTCTAGTAAGAGAAGTGAAGGTTTAACTTGTCACAACCAAAGCATGCTGGAAATCTGAGTCTAACCTTGAAGCCAAGAGCCCCAGGGAGGAGGAAAGGAAGTGACAAGGACATTTCAGTTTTTGAGGTGTGGGTTGTTTTGTTTTATAAAGCTACATTCCAAGTTTTTCACAACAGCAGTTTCTCCAGGAAGAATAAATGAAGCAGGCTCTTGGATTTTCAAAAATGCATGCAACATTTTAAACAAATCCTAGTTCTGTAGGCTCACGGGAAAATTATTATTTGTTATATCCTAAACCTGATATTTGCAAGACTGGAAACTTTAAACTCAGGCCTCTTGTGTACATTTTGCCATGATTTTAGTTTTAGTTATGACCAAACACTAACTAGCTGAGTGGTTTTAAGAACGACTTCTCTAAAAGCACAAAAAACTGACTACCACTAAGCTGAAAAAAAAAAGGAAGTAAAATGTACATCTAATCTGAGAAAACACATTCATTAAAATATCAGCTTTGTCAACATTCTCATAAGACTTTAAACAACTTACCATTAAGTGAGGAGGCTTAATGACTGCAAGAGCCTTTGCCAGAGCTGAGGACATGGCTGTCAGTTGGTTTCTGATCTGCTCAGAAGGCATGCTCTGCAGCTGAGGGCCCAGTGGAGCATCCTCTCTAGTACAGTAATTCAAATCTGAACCAAAACTCAGTGTCCGGGTCGTGTGATCAAGGCGAACCTTTGCAAAGGCAGAAAAAAAGGAAGAAGAAGGATTGTATAGTTTATTGAACAATTTCTCTGCTGCTCTGCCTATGACCACCATGAATCAAAAAAAGCTCTAAGCAGAAATTACTTGAAAAAAATTTTTGCTGTAACTCTCTATGAGAAATGCCAAATTACTAGGAAAAAAACAGCACTGTGAATGGAAGTTTGTTTTATTTCTATGGTTTGGAAAACAACCAAATCCAAACAACAACAACAAATCACAGGAAGTGGCTGAACTTTCAATGATTCAAAGAAATGAGCTCTGAAAGACAAATTACTCTTGCCTCTTCCTCCACATTGTCAACCAGTTCCTCTCCATCCCACGCAACACATGTGAACCCAGCCATCATTTCACACAAGCCTTTGTACAGCACTCACCTGTAAGTCACAATGCCTGGCTGCATCCACAATACAACGCTCCAGCTGGAAAGCATCCACAAAAGGAACCAGGGTGCACAGACGAGCAAACTCAATGCTTTGATAAATCTGGGCCACCTGAATGTGAACAGAAACATTAGGTATTTTTCCTCAATAAAAAGACATCAGAAATAGAAGTTGTTGTACATGCCTTTGTCAACAAATGAATGTACACATATTAACGTAATTGCAAATACTGTCTGAGGATTTCATTTCTGTACTGTATTCAGATTAAACACCACTTCTGAATGGCTGCTTTGTATGAAGGGGACTGGCAGCAGTAACTACATTCAGCTATGCTGCTAATTAGCCTTCAACTATTTCTTTAGCACACCAGAAATAACACTGCTCATCACTGGTAACGAAAGCAGGTCAATGAAATGTGCATTTTATAAAAAACTTGGATTAAAAAAAAAAAAAAACAAACCAACACCAAACCAAAAAACAAAGTGAAATACTCCCCTCTCCAACCTTACTCCAGAGAGAAGTTTTAAAAAACTTGGTAAGTAATGAAGAAAATCTAGAGAAGAGACTATACCACTGTATCCCACTATCAGGTATAGCTACTACAGCTGTATTTAAATGATGCACAAACTGAAGACATGGGTTATATATTAGAAAAATGTATTTCAAAATCAAATGGTCTTCTATTTGATGGAATGAAAAATTACATCAGCATTGAAGTTTCCAACTTAATCTTCCTCCAAAGTATATTCTAACTTATGTATACTTAGGAACATACATTTTCTTTACTCATACCTGCTGCAGAAGGCGAAGGATGGTGTTGTTTTGCAGGTGAGGAATGTACAGCTGCAGTTCAGGTTCCTTTTCAGCTTGGTCCTTCACCCAGTTCAGAACCTATCAAAGGTCTGAAAAGTTACTCTATCTGCATTGACCTGTACAAACTTCACCAATAAAGTAACATTTCTGGTTTACTCTTGAAACAAGAGCACTTCTGTCCAGATACTGCCCTGTTTTACTGAAGTACATCCCTTGATCAGAACACTTACAGATAGAAAGGAGAGCTGACAGTTTTTGTGTGAAGGCGACTGACAGTACTGGCAACATTTACCACACTGCTAATTTACCTTCAAGTTCTTTTTAGCACCTCAAGTATCTTTGTTCCCACTATCAAAGAAAAAGAACATGATGTGCTTCAGCAACTGCAGAATTTACACTAACCTAATCAACGGCTCTCACATTATTCTACCTCCCAACACTCTACCTTTTAATAGTAAAACCAGTCACTGGTTTATCTTTCCACTTAGCACACAACCCACTTGCCAGCATACGCCCACATGTGCAGTCTTATTTTGCACCTTTACCACCTCCACCAACAAAATCTTCTGATACATTCCCAAAACTCTTCACCTTTATGGAGCCCTCTGAATAGCACCCACAAGACCTAAGTGAATTTTCATTCTATCTCAATAACCTGGCTTACTCTATCAGATGTCATATAGATGTCATAGTAATGGAACTTCACCAAACCAAGGCTACTATTGAAAAATCTGGCAACAGAAAAAGCTAGTTGATTTCTACCACAAATCAATACAAATAACAGACTATTAAAGATCAATTACTACACACACAGAGCTACAAAAAACTTACCTTGCTGACACGGGCACTCAATTTGAGCGGGTGAAAGTCTACTTCAAGCCAATTGTAAAGTTCTTTCACTTCTGGCACAACATATTGCACTACGTTGAACCTGACCTACAGGCAACAAAAAAAATCCAAAGATCTCAACATAAATACAGTATTAACCAATAGTTATGCTTTAAGAATTTCATATTCAACAAGTTAAACAGGCAACAGATGTGCTTTTTAATACCGGAAACTATGTATTTTTCATTAAGTTCTTAATTGCAGTGACAGTAACTCTACACTGCATCACTTAAACATAGTTAAAATGGAAAAGTAGACAAAAAACATAAACAAGGTAAACAGACTAGAGTACCATCCTCAACTGAGCCATTTCTAAGACATAAACCTACTACACAAATGTAGGCCCACATCCAGACTAAAACCACACATCTCTGTTCGTGATTGAATTTCTGAAGCCTTAGATTGTGGGTTTGTGGCAAACTGCAGAGGTGCTGCAAGAAGAATTAATTCAAATTGTAAAATGAGCTTTGAACCTAAGTTTTAGATATGAGTGCAAATGACTGCAAGAAATTCAAACATTCTCTGAAAATACCCATTACTTATTGTCTAATTTGTTTACGGGCATCTGAGAAGGTCTGAGGATAGATAAATCTAACATCCCTTCAAATTAAACACATGGAAGTTTTCATAGTCACTTAGATCCATATGGTCCAACATTTGACATCTGACCTGTGCTTATCCAAAACACATTTAAAACAGAAAAATAAGCACTTGGTACAGTTAATTAAACACTTCAGAGTTGGAAAAAAAACCCTCCAAAGTTCTAGATCACATTTCAGACCCCTCAGTGTTTCAAATCAGTATTTTTTGCTTGGGCTACAAATGCAAAAGACTAAATTGAATTGCACACAAGCATCCATTGTCACTGCCATTTCCAAACAGTCCTAGTGAATCTGCAATTAAGTTCCAATTAACCATACAGCTGTTTTAGCTTTAGAATTGCTGTCCCACAGCTAAGCACAGTGCTCCAGAAGGAACAGGACTCAGTGTCACAAAGCCACACACCTGAACCAGAGTACCTACCATGTCATTGATGAGGCTGGCCCGTGTAGGGGGGGCCTGCAGCCCCAGCAGGGTGGCCAGGCGCCGCTGTTTCTCCACAATGATCCCATCCATATCCAGGAGACGAGCAATATCAGTTCTCTCTGGAGTTATGGGAATGGACAGAGTGGCCAAAAGGACTCGAGTGGACATCCTGGTGACAAAGCAGAAGCACAAGAGATGAACTGCAAGAGAACATTTACCAATTCCTGTTCACGTATGTGCTAATTCAAGAGAGGAACGAGGAGCATCCATGATGCAAAACTGTGTAAAACCACCAGATATAACAGAGGAGACACCAACTACACCATGAGAGAAAAACGTGAAATCTTGTGAAGAAAATACCACCACTCAGAAGAGAAAAAGGAAACAAAGCCCCAGATATTTATTGACTTGCTAATCTTCTCAGTCAGTGAAGAGAAGGAAACTTAACTAAGGTGATGCTAATGTTCACAATACTTACGCTGCAGCTCTGTAAAACATCCTCTTTGCTCTAGATTTCTTTTGAGGCAATTAGTACTGGCCAATTTAGGTAGAGCAGCTCATAGCCATACATGTCATCTGCTTCTTTTGGGGTACAATTTAGTTTATTTTTGAACCTAGGGGGTTAAAAATAGATTCTAAGATCACAGCAAGTATCTTTCCCCACCTCTGCATCTCCTCTTGTGTGAGATTCTTTCGCATTTCTCTTGATAAGTGATAAAGGCGGTGAAGGGTGGATGCATGAAAAAGAGCATTTCCTGATTTCCAGAAGACAGTTGAAACTTTGTGATAGTAATTTGCCATCAGCTGTGGTTTGGGTGGCTTCTTAGACAGTGCAAATAGTCCATGAATATCTTCCACTGCTTTGAAAGCTTCCTAAAAAACCCCACAACAACCAAATACAATACTGTTAGGAAGTTTTTTGCAACACCCCAAAAAAAGGAAACATATAAATTCATTAAAGGTCGTAAGACTAGAATGTCTTTAATACTACTGAAAGGTGTGATCTTCAGTTGTGTCAGCTACATGAAATGAAACACTTATTTCCTAATAAATTATTTGGACATACTCCATTAACTATCTGCTTTTGAAAACTTGTTTCATTCAGATTTTTTTAAGCTATAAACCAAGGGGAGAAAAAGCAAACAAACAAAAAAATCCCAGAAGTTCTACCAGCAAAGTTTGGTTTGAAACGCTGTGCAGGAACACCAGACTAAGTATTCAATATTCTAGACATTAAAATTCTATTCTTTAGCTCTTATCCTTTCTTCACCCTGCTGCATGTACCATGAAACAAACTACATGAAGCAGATTCTGGAAAGGCTGCAGACCACAGAGCGAGTGATGGGGAGCCCTGCTTCCTACCTGCCACAACTCCATGCTGATAGCACTGTCCAGCTGCACCAGCCTGGTCTCCAGGTGCATGGACTGGCTGTCAGGATTGTTGAGGTTGATGGCTGTGCTTTGGTTGTGGTGCCGCTGGATCTGCCCCAGGTGCATCCGCAGGTTATCGCAGAGCTTGCGGAACTCCGCTTTCCGCGTGTACTGCAGGCAGAACTTGAAAGCTGCAAAAGTGAATAATGTCCATTAAAAATGTCCACTAATGGTGACTTCACGGTAGTTCTAAATGAGATTCAAATACGTAAATCAGTACACTTAAATCTTCATTTGCAGTCAAAAGACATCTCAAACATGATACAATCTGTCACACACTATGAGTAAGTGACAACGCACAGTATTTTCATCTTGACCTCAAAAGATGAAGATGTTTCTAGGTAATCAAGCTTAAAGAGCAAAGGGAATACTTTAAGTCTCTTTAAAAATGTTCCGACTTATGCAGTGATTCCAGTTTTTAGTTTGAACTAAGGACACACAAAATCCTGTGAATGGCATGAATTCAGGTTTTGGCTTTGTAAAATGTGGGAAAAAAATTCTCAAGTCATCTAAACATGGTAAAGTCAAATGAAACTTTCAAATGACTGGAAATGACACAAACAAAAACCCTGTCATTAATCCCATAGTTCCTCTCAAAAACCAGTCCCTGTTCTGGCTTCTGGACATAAGCACAACACAGCACAGCACAAATGCAGGAAAGAGGTCAAGAAGAGGGGATGGACTATAGAGGAGAATCAAGACCACCCAAGACCCTTGAAGCCCTCCAACCCATTTCCAGAAAGGCCCAGAAGAACAGACTGAGCATGAGAATTGCTTTGCACAATAACTGCAAAACTTATCTATAAAAAGGTCCCCCCAAGAAGCCCAGATGTGTGTGCACTCCAGGACCCTGGACATACCAATTTCCATGCCAAGTGTGTCATTTACTATTAAAACCTTGTAAGCTTTTGAGGACCCTCTAAACCTTGTCATTCCACAAGCATCTACAAATCTTGGATGTTCTCTTCCCCTCAAGGAGGGGGACACTACATCATTATAGTTCAAGTTTCCATCTTTTGCACCTACCTTGCTGTGCAATGTCATGGTACAGGCGTTCTACTCGGGAATTATTTCGGAGAAGATCCAAACACTGTCTATAAGATTCCCACAGAAATTTAACCCAGGGTGTCAAAAGCAGGCGGTCAGTACGATCCTGAGTGTCTTCTCCACTTACAGCACTCAAAAGAACACTTTATTCAGGGCAGTGGGATAAGGAAAGAGAAAAAGGAGAAATGGTTTATTCCCCACAATTCTCATCAATTTTTCTTTCCAGGTTCTAAGATGAGACTGGACAAATCTGAACAGCTAATTGCTGCTGAATGGTCTATTGCTTATTTTCAAACTGGTCCCTCAGACTGCTCCCTTTTCCTTTAAAGGATGTAGATTATTATTTCGAACCTTTAAGTTTCAAAATTTGGCCACTGCATATATGACCGACATATCCAAGCTCCAGAGGTAAGCATAAGCAACTTGTATCCTTCAAAGGAAACTAACTCCAGGATTTTCACCTTCCCTTCCCTAGCAGGGAGCTGTGTCCTGTACCTCTGTTAGAGTCAAGTATCAGTGTCAATGCAGACACTTTAGTACTTGCTGACGCTTCCCTTTTAGTCACCAGCACTGCAGCCAGAGTTCACTTTGTGCTGACATGTGACACAAGTGCTGTGTTATGATCCGCACACATCAGAAACCAGAATACTCACATTAACATTTCAAATCCTTTACAAATTCTGACATGAAAAAGATGCTTAAATATGTCAGAAGTAAGGTATGATAATCTTGCATTTAAAACTTCATTCCTTCATCACAGAAATATAAAACTGAGGAAAGCATTCCCAAGACACTGAGACCAATTCAGTGCTATGTCCCACATGATCTCTTTCTGCTCAACAATCAACATGTTAAACTCACAACCATTTCCCCTAAGACTTCATTTTTAAAATTATTTTTGAACTGTTTCTCATATAAAGTCTCAACTCCTGTAATTCTTTTCCACTACACCATTTCCAGTTCTAATTTGCTTTCTTGGGTACTACGTACACTATTCAACATGACACATCACCAGTGCCTTTTCTAACAGATCAAGAGGTGAATCCAGCAGAAAAGTATGAGAAGTCTAGAAAATAGGACCTAAAAAACAAAGATACTGTGCTTCTTTAGATGAGAAGTGTGATTGAAAAGATCCATTCTCTAGTCCTCTGTTATAGAAAGGAGAACAAGGAAAAGAGAGGTCAGTCAAACTTCACTGTTTAACTCTTAGTGGATTCCTCTGTAACAATTTCAGGCACTGGAAATAACGTGAATGGCACTGCCTCCCTACTGAAGACACATTTGTCACCTTTTCTTTTTTGCAACCAACTTCTACTAGAGAGTTTTGCTGTTAACATGTAAATACCCAGCCTTCTACTCCATGTCTTTGTGAGTATTTTTGACTACTACAGCTCTACACAACACAAATATCCTCTACTTCAGTAATTTCTTCCAACTTTCTATCACCATTCTATGTTCTCATTACCCATCCTATTAATTCTCTCGAACGTACTTTTCATGCCCTTTCTTCTATTATCTCATCACTTAACCAAGCAAGTATAAAGTAACATTTCCTTTAGTTTGTACATACACAGTGTGGTAAGAAGAAATGGAGGTTATCACATACAGGAATTACATTGGTCTAATATAATTAACACCATTTCTGTAGATGAGCAGTTTACCATAATAAACTCTCCAATACCACTACAAATGCAGCTCTGAGCAGACACTGGAAAGTGGTGACCCAACTCCCAGAACCACTCCCACTGCACCTAGATTTCCTATTCTTTACTGCTTGCTTTCTTCACTTTTCTTTACTCAGATTTAGGATTTTGTTCAATGTAAAATTCTCACTTTTTTCCCTACCTTTAAAACCTCTAAAACACCACTGGTATTCTATTTCAAGTCTACTACAGTTATATCTCAGTTCCGTGAATGAAAAGAAAGATACTTTCTGTAAATTGTTACATTTTAAAGACAGGCTGCACACCTTTCTGGAGTCTGAATGTTATCCAAGTCTTCTATGTCCAGTACCATCTGCTGGGATTCTTCTTTAGCTGCTTCTGTTTTTTCTTCAGCTAATTTTAAATAGGCTCGAACAACATCCTCCAAAGATTTGATGTTAACCTACATCAAAAGCAAAAAAATGGGAAGATGTTTCCACCTACAACAGGCAACAAATCTTTTAAAATGTAACTGCTACAAACACAAGAAGGTCTAAAAGGCAGATTAATCCTAAATCAGGACAAATCAGTTACTTTTAGATTATATCAGCTGACAGATACCATGCTTGCTATAAATAAATACAATAAAAAATCAAAAGCCATACCTGCTGGCAAATATTCTTGTACTGGTACAATCCTTCTTTTGCCAGGTGACTCTTGCGGAGATCCACGCAGAGTTCCAGGTACTTCAGCATAATCGGCTCGTGGATTTTCTGCCATGTTCGGTGCTTCTTACTTTTCATAACATCATAGAGAACATCAAGGGCAGGCTGCTTTTTGCCAACCTCAAGAAATTCTGAAAGTAAAATCCCAGTTAGCAAAAGACTTGCACACCAGAAGATGCACGTTTTATGGTTAACATAGGAAACATTCAGAATTTAATCAACAGAGTGCACTGATGGTTTGATTTAGTCGGCCATATCAAAAACATTGGCAACTCAGTGCCAGTTGTTCAATGATGTAACTGGCAAACAGAAGCTGACCAGTAAATTTACACAGAAATTTCAGGATAGCAGAGATGCATGTCTCTCTGTCCATCCAGGCTTGACTGAGCACTGCACACACATGAATAAAATGCACAGATCGTTTTAAAGCTGGTTTCATCAAAGACATGGAATACCCACCAGGAGGCTTGTGGGTACAGCACCTACCAGTGGCATTTAACAATGTGCAAAACATTCCATGAATGTGACAGAAAGTCCTGCTCTCACGTGAGGGAGGGTGGGAGGAAGGAAAAAAACTTCACTCAGCAAAGTGGTTCACTTGTTGATTTTTTAAACTCCTGAGTGGTTTAGCACTTCAGTTTACAGAAGTTACATCAAAAGCTGCTGCAGTTCAGTTGAAGAGTCAGACACTTTTTAAATCAGCCTTGCTGCTGAAACCAGTGCCCCATTTATTCATCCCTAAGCAGCTGCTGTTATTAACTGGAGCTCTCAGCATCACAGCAACTCCCACCTCTGATATCCTACACGTTCTGCTTTGCACAAAACACAGCAAACCACCCATGAGCAAACACTGAGGCAGTGACCCACATACACACAGACCCTACTCTGAATGTACTCTGCAGAGCAGCAGCAGAAAAGAACACACAGAATGGGAAGCAAACAGGTTTAAAAGATAAGGGAGATCAAATACAGCTAGTGGGAAATGTGCCTATTCTTAAAGACTGAGGGGTGGAGTCAGTACTTCAGAAAGCACTCAATTCGTAAAGAAATAATGGCAGAAACTATTAAGGTACGGGTCTGCCCCAGGGGCTCAGACATCAGACAGAGCTTCTAAGTTTTGCAATCTCAAAATAGAAGTTAAACGTGGTAAAAGATTTACATTGAAAGCAGTAGAATGGTTTTAATTTAACACAACAGCTCATATTCAGGGCTCACTTTATGTAAATCATGAGCTGGCAGAAGATGAGCAAGTTCCCTTCTAGAGAAAGCATCGTGATACAAGTGAAGATAATCAAAGTTAAGATGTGACAGTATCCAGCAGTACTTTACTCACCGAGGGAATTTTAATAAAGCTACTATCCATCCCATAATTTACACTTCTATTCTATCTCAGAGCTGCTTTTGAGACAATTATTGCTCAGCTTTACACTTTATTTATGAAAATAAACTTGAAAGGCAAGTTTAATCCTGCAACAATGCCAGGGCACTCCAACCACAGCTCTCAGTGGTCGATAACCAACCGGACAAAGCACAAAATTAATTTATGTTGTTCTGAAACTTTTAATTAACTCTGGCCAAGCAGGTTCTTACAAGTAAGTCAAATAATTAAGGCTAATTTAAGAGACACTTCAATAAACGCACAAAATGAACCTGAAGAAGCAAATACAGCACACAACGCCATGCTTTGCAGTAGGAACTGTAAATTATGGAAACTCAGATCCATAACATACAAATTGTAAAGCTGAGCCCATAAATAGCTGTAAGAGTTACCTTCTACTATTTTTTTTTCTTTTATACTACTTAAAATACTCACAGGTATCCACAGTAGCAACTGAAGCGAAGTGGCCAAGTACCAACTGATACACTTCAACAATTCACCTACTGCTAACCCAAAATCCTGAATTAAGCTCAGTTTTCAATCTGACAAAACATGTCATTACAAGAGGTGACAAAGATGTCATATGCTTTACAATATCTCTAACAGTGAGCAAGCTCAGTATCTGCAACAATAAAACACTACTTAAAGTTGCATTACATCCCTGAGTACAAAGCAATCCCAAATATTAACAATAGCTGAGGGTTGGCCTTGACCTACCTTTATAAGCTATAAAGAAAAAAACACTTTTCTTACATATCTATATATACTTAAAATCCTTCAAGCTCTTCATATTTCCAAGCATCATCTCTGTAAGTTGCAATCACGGAGAACATGAAGTGCTTCTAATGCTCACTTGAGCCTTATGTATAAAATACACACTCTGAAACTCTGAAAACTGCACTGAATGTCCCCATTTGAAATGTCAGTTTAACATTAAACTGCTTCCTACAACACACAATCTGCCTTAGGTACAACTTTCCACCCTTTATTATGCTTGGCTGTGGAAAGACTGAGCCCCTGCAGTTTGTAAGACTTGACACTGCTTGTCATGTTTTCCATTCAGTCCACTGAAATTCAGGATTGCCAGCATCTGTCTGGAGAACACCCCCTTCAGTTCAACGTGACTCCTTCAACACAATTTAGCAGACATGCAGCACTATAAGAAATGTGAACTTAAATACCAGGAAAGCATCAGTAATAATGAGCACTTTAAGGTCAATATTCCAGAAACGCGGCTGGCACACCAAGTACCACTTACTCTGCCCAAGAATTCGCAAGTATAAATAAAGTTTAGGTATTATGGTATGTGCATCTTTCCCAATGAAAGGATTGATGCAACACATCTTCATCCTTGAATGCTGATTTAAGCTGATTTTATCTTTCATCTTTTTATCTTTGTGGGAAAGATCTTTACAATTAATTTTTGATTAAAAATCTTGAGGACATGCAGTATTTTCACATTTTCTTGTTAATTTACTAAGTACTTGAATAATGCACAACCCCCAGACCACACAGCCTCTTCAGCTGTCATTTCAAGACCCATACATCATCTGTAAGTTGTGGATGACTTTTAAGTGTCACCTTGCAATCAGCCCTGTGACAATGAAGGGTCTAAACGGTCTTGCTAAGGGCTTAAAATAGGACACTATAAAAACCAGAAGCGTCAAAGCCATATGTTTGGCCCGAAATGAGCCAGCTGATAAATATAACCAGTCCAGCTTTTATGTGGCAGTCAGCAAGCAACGGCTACAGCGCTGAATTGTCTCCCTTGGTTGGTATTCCAGGGGCAAACCAGTGTTATCAGCCTGTGCAGCAGTGAAGGAGTTTTACCATTTGTGTTCTCACCAGAGTCACGTGAAGGACGGGATACGACACACGAAGCCCACAGGGGACAGAAGGGCCCAGGATCAGCCCGGGTTTGAGATCACCCCGGCAGGGCAGCGCAGTCCGGCCCGCTCACGCCCAGCCCCGGCCGCCCCTGCCCGCCGGCGGACTCAGGCCGGCGGGATGAGGCCGTGCCAGACCCGGCCGCGGCCGCCGCGGCTCCCCCTTCG